>OX451736.1:611892140-612455836 GCA_948472305.1 Vicia faba
TGAGGAGATAACCTTTGAACACTTCCCCATAGAGGAGAATCAGTTAGCGGACACGCTAGCTACGATGTCTTCTATGTTCAAGGTCAAGTGGGACAATGAGGCTCCCCAGATTACCATTGAGTGGTTGGACGAACCCGCACATTGCTGCGACATTGAGACTGAAGAGGTGGCAGATAAACCCTGGTTTCATGAAGTAAAGAGGTATCTTGAGGCTCAAGAATACCCCGAGGGTGCATCTGTTAATGATAAGAAGTTTCTGAGGAGGTTCGCTGCGAAGTTCTTCATCAGTAATGGTATCCTTTACAAGCGTAACCATGATTCAACCTTACTGTGATGTGTGGATAAGAACGAGGCAGAAAGGATTATAGAGGAGTTACATGAAGGTACCTTCGGACTCACTCCATTGGACACACCATGGCGAAGAAAATCCTATGGGCAGGATATTATTGGTCTACTATGGAAGCCGACTGTTATCAGCATTCTCGGACCTGTCATAAGTGTCAAGTCTATGTTGATAAGGTGCACGTACCTCTAGTTCCTCTGAATATTTTGACGGCACCTTGGCCTTTTGCAATGTGGGGCATCGATATGATCGGCGAGATCAGACCTACTGCGTCTAACGGGCAACGTTTCATTCTGGTAGCAATTGATTATTTTATGAAGTGGGTTGAGGCAGCTTCCTTCACTACAGTAACCAAGAACGTCGTGGCACGGTTTATTCGGCACAATTTGATCTGTCGATATGGTGTACCAGAGAGGATCATTATGGACAACGGTATAAATCTCAACAATACGATGATCACCGAGCTCTGCAAGCAGTTCAAGATACATCATCACAACTCTTATCCTTATCGGCTGAAGATGAATGGGGTTGTTGAAGCGGCTAATAAGAACATCAAGAAGATTGTGCAGAAGATGACGGTGACCTACAAAGATTGGCACGAGATGTTACCGTTTGCTCTTCATGGGTACCGTACCTCAGCGCAGACGTCAATAGGGGTAACACCTTATTCCTTGGTATATGGTATGGAGGAAGTCTGCCCATTGAAGTTCAGATACCCTCTCTTTGGATTATGAAGAATGCAGGTCTAAGCGAAGACGACTGGATCCAGACCCGACTTGATCAGCTGAACTTAATTGATGAAAAGAGACTTACTGCTATTTGTCATGGTCAGACGTATCAAAAGCGGATGATCAAGGCATTTAACAAGAAAGTCAGATGGCAAGAATATCAAGTTGGGGATCTGGTGATCAAGCGCATCATACTGCCGTAAGGTGATCCAAGGGGAAAATGGACCCCTACGTACGAAGGGCCATTTGTGGTTAAGAAAATTTTCTCAGGTGGAGTTATGATTATAACCACCATGGATGGTGACGACCTTCCTCACCCCGTTAATGCAGACATAATGAAAAAATACTATGCATAATCAAAGACCCGCTAGGTCAACTGGCCTAGGAAAAAATAAGGGCTTCCAGGCAAACCAAAAGGGTTCGGGCAAAAATAAGGGATGAAAATAAAAAACTGTACACCCGGCAAGTCGAAAACCTGAAAAGGAGGCTTGGACAAAAAAGGGTATCCCGGTGGACTGAAAACCCGAAAGGGTGCTCCAGGAAAAAATTAGGGATTAAAGCGTAACACTATGTCTCACTGGATCACCTTGCAACCAGACTTTGGTATCGACTATCAAGCTCAAACAGCACTAATCAATCTGATCTACCTTCAACCAAGTAGCAAAGTGATGAGATACTCGAGGACATAAGGGCAATAGCAGAGTTGGAACCCTGTGGGATTGTTCACATAGCTGTTTTTCTTTATTTTTCACAAATTGTATAAACTCTATCATTTCATCGGTGTTCTCTTACTAGGACGTCAGCCTCTTGTACAAAAAATGCTTATTTACAGGCCAAACTTCAAAATCAATATGATTCATTTTCACAAAGAAATTCCAAATTGTTTTCTTTTTCTGTTTTGTTTTGTAAGAACATCCAATGTTCATTTTTGATATATGCATTTGACAATAATTGTTGCTCATAAATATTTACATGCGAAACAAAAGACGATTACTCGTAATATCAAAAACAAGGGAAAACAAGAAGTGTCTAAACCATACAGTTTCTCTATCCACCAGGTATAGGGATAGACCTAGTTGGAGGAAACGATTAAATGTACATTCACTCCCCGCAGAGTAAGAAAAAGACAGTGATATTAGCGGTCCCGAACAGGACACCACTCTCCCCAGCTGAGGCTCGCAACCGCAAATGAATCGGGGATATCCTCCCCAAGCAGAGTTTATCTGTCATCAGCATTAGAAAATTATCCCCAGTGGAGCCTGGAAAATTATCCCCAGTGGAGCCTGGAGAATTATTCCCAGTGGAGTTTGGAGAATTATTCCCAGTAGAGTCTGGAGGATTGTCCCCAGTAGAGTCTAAAAGGTTATCCCCAGTGAAGTCACAACTGGAAAATCATCCCCAGTGGAGTTCATTCCTTTCACAAACAAGAACTCATTTCCCAACAGAGTTTATCATCACCAGCAACGGTAATTCATCCCCAGCTGAGTTTATTCCTCCAAATCAACGGATCTTCTAGCAGAAACATCTCTTCCCCACAGAGTCATTTCCTCGTCAATTTATTCCCCATTGGAGTTGTTTTCTCCAGGAAGATTATGCTCACAATCATCTTCATTCACTGTCCCCAGCGAGAACGAAGAATTCAACTTTTGTTCTCTCCAACAGCAATCCGGGATTTATTTTCTCCAGCTAGAGATTATCATAAAAAACATTGCATGTCCATATATCATGACATATGCATACGCATCATACAACACAATCTCATTTATTTTGAGAACATCATTGCTTGATACATATCATGCATTACATACAATTAACCTTTACCTTTCAGGAAAGATACAATCAAATTCTCACAAAGTCCAAGTTATGAAGCCCGAGTACGACCGGATAGTATCTTGATTCCTACAGCATATTGTGAAACCCGGAGAATGACCGGATAACAGTATCAGACTACCGCGAAGCTTGGGTTACAACCAGATAGTGGTATCGCTTAAAAGTAAGCTGTGAAGCCCGGATTCAACCGGATAATAGTTTAATCCCCAACAAATTGTGAAGCCTGGATTACGACTGGATAGCAAGTTTAATCTCATCTCCCCAGTAAGTCACTATAAAGCCTAGATTACGACCAGATAGCAGTTAGTCTTACCACTATGAAGCCTGGATTATGACCAGATAGTAGTTCACTTTCCTCTTCAACAGAGATGATTCCTCGGTAGAATAACGGACGACCGGAGTTCCTAAAATTCAACAGAGATGATTCCTCAGTAGAATAACGGACGACTGAAGTTCTTAAAATTCAACAGAGATGATTCCTCAGTAGAATAATAGACGACCGAAGTTCTTAAAATTCAGCAGAGATGATTCCTCAGTAGAATAACAGACGAACGAAGTTCCTAAAATTCAACAGAGATGATTCCTCAGTAGAATAACGAACGACCGAAGTTCCTAAAATTCAACAGAGATGATTCCTCATTAGAATAACGGACGACCGAAGTTCCTAAAATTCAACAGAGATGATTCCTCAGTAGAATAACGGACGACCGGAGTTCCTAAAATTCAACAGAGATGATTCCTCAGTAGAATAACGGACGACCGAAGTTCCTAAAATTCAACATAGATGATTCCTCAGTAGAATAACGGACGACCGAAGTTCCTAAAATTCAACAAAAATGATTCCTCAGTAGAATAACAGACAACCGAAGTTCCTAAAACTCAACAGAGATGTTTCCTCAACAAGAATAACGGACGACTGAAGTTCCTAAAATTCAACAGAGATGATTCCTCAACAAGAATAACGGACAACCGAAGTTCCTAAAATTCAACCTTTCTTAAAATAGAGATGATACCCCAGTAGAATAATGGACGATTGAAGCTCCTAAATTATATTTCTCTCAAGACAGAGATCAACATTCCTCAGCGGAATCTTCCTCAACAACAGGTATACAAGCTCTCACTAAGGAATCTCTTATACGATCGACACTCCTTCAGATGGCATCTTTAAGCCCATCTCCCGTTAGCTATTTCCAAATGGCATCCGTAAGCACATTCCCAACATCGCAAGACGGATACCACTTCATGCGAGTGCAAATTTCTGGGCACTCTAGTGTTCAATCATCTTCCACCTTCGGATCACGAAAGGCACGCAAGCCAATCTACATCATCAGGTTTAAGAAGATTGAACAGGGGAAGCTATTTTACACCAAAATTTTCCCTCCCATATTTCTCAAAACATTTCAAGAAAAGATCCTCAAGTTGCCCAAGGAAGTCCAAGGGTTGACCAGACAAGCTCTCTCCTAAGGCAGTCTACCTCAAATTAGGGTTTCATGTTGCATCAAGATACTTGAGTCCAAGGGATCCCAAATGCTCACCATTGTCCTAATATGTTCTCAAGATCATCCATGTCAAGTTTCAAGCCTTGCAGAGGAAGTTTGCTCAGTCAATTGCTCAAAGGCCCAAAAATCGACTGTGTTGGGGTAAAAGTCAATTGTGGCCCACATACAGTCAAACTTCAAGATTTTTGGTAAACATCCTCATTTTGAAGTATATTTCATCATTTGATTAAGGTTTGATCACGATTCATCAAGGATTTCTCATAATTCATCAAGAACCAAAAGTTGCTAAATTAGGGTTTTGTAGGAAAAGTCAACTCAACTTTGACCAAGCATAACTTTCTCATACTTTATGAGAAATGATCCATCCAAAGATAATTTTTAATAGGATGCCATGCTTTACAATACATATTCATCTCCAAAGTTCAAAATAGGCACTCACAAGAAGTTATGAATTTGGACATTATAGGTCATTTTGAAAAGTCAACAAAAACACATTTTTTGTCAAAGCTTCATACATAAGCATGGAATATCAAATTACGATGAGACCAAAAGGGTTGCTTAGAGGACATCTCAAGCTTTCTAAAAAGTCATAGAAAACCTTCAAATAGTCAAAATTGAGGAAGTTATGCATTGGTAAAGTTGACCCTTTTTGCAAAATTGCCAAACGTCAACTATGCCTAAAAATGCAATTTTTGCCAAATGGGCCCAATCTTTTTCACTTGTTTTGAGTTGGCAACATAGTCCACGAGCTCTAGTCTTTTCCACTTGTCATTATCTTATTTTTATTATTTATTTTGATTTTTATTTGAATTAAATCATTTTAAATCAAAACAAATCATAGAAAATCCAAAATATTGAAAACTCAAGATTTTTTACATGTTTCAGGTCTAAATGTCCAGCTAGCATCAAATCAAATTCGTGTAAAGGCATGAGGTGCACAAAAAGATTGGATTTGGATCATTTTTAGAAAGATAGTCAAGTGTATCAAATCAAAATCAAAAGTATTGATGGAATAAGATTGTGATGATTCTTTCAACCCTAATTCATTCCTCAATACATAAGGAGTGTGTGCAGACCAAAAGAGGCTAGAGGGGGAGGCGTATGAACCAGAAACAAAACTTGAAATAACAAGAAAAAGTGTAAACACGAATTCCTATTTCCAGGCATCCTCAAGGCCTTTTAGTTATCCCAATCGATTCCTGGGAGTGTAGGCAAGCGAAAGCAATCAAGAACAAGCGTTCCCAAGCCCTATATCTCACTGTAAGTCCATCACGACATTGCTTATTTCTTGAATTAGGTTTGCATGATTTAGGCATTGATAGCATGAATTAATCATATATTGTTGATCCATAGAACATTTGCAAGCTTCCTGTATCGTTTAATTTCATTTTCATGGCATGTATGAAGTTTCACCATTGCTAGGGTTTGTAGCTTCAAATTGGGATCTTGGTGTACAGGTGAAATTGGGCCACGATTAGGGTACCATGAAGTTCGTGAGACTGAGACGAATGGATTGGTACCATCAACATTGATTTATTGTGCTTGTACATGATTTTTGATATGGCCAGGGTTTTAGCTACGGAGAATGTCCGTTGGTATAGGTCTGTTGTCTAAAACAACAGATCCTTGGAGAAGATGAAGACGTAGCGGCCAACCATTCGCGTATTTGAATTTTCGCGTGTTTTGAATTCAGTGTTTTTGCTTTTCATATATTATCATTATTATTTATTGTATATACAAACAGAAGCAAGTGGCGCAGTGGTAGTGGAGTGGTTAGATAGCGCATCAGGACCTGGGTTCAAATCCAAGGTCCCCCAAATTTCTTCATATTTTTTCCTTTCAGGTAATCCAATGTGCTTACAAGTCCAAGGCCTACCATACTCCCTCAAGATCCAGTCTGCGAAGTGACCAGATGGCCAGATCCAAAGGCCATCCATGAGGGAGCACCAAATGCCTAGTCAAACGCATGGCATGGGATTACAAGGAGTCAACGTAGGGCTTCTCTTTTGGGCCCAGAAATTTGATTTTTGCACCCCCCAAATTGCTATTCTCAGGCCCAAATCTCTTTCTCTATACTTTTTTATTTTTATTTATTTATTTATTTTATTTACTAACAAAATAATTATTTCCTTTTTATCAAAAAATCACAAAAATAATACTTTTCACAAATTAGGTTTAGATTTTATTTTTTATCAAAAAAATTAATTAATTAAATTAAATTGTAATTTTAGATAACTTTAATTCCTTTTGTATATAATTAAAATTAATTAGAACAAATAGGTTTTTAGTTCTAACTTAATTATATTTTCTCTTCTTAAAAATAACCAAAAATCCACAAAATAATCCATGTAATTATTTTCATTAATTAATTTAATTAACTAATTAATTTTTGTATTTTAAAAAACCTAATTCTTTTCTTAAAAAAATAATTAAAAAACAACAAAAAACAATTTTTCCTTTGATTAGGTTAGAAGGGTCAAAACCCTAATTTCTTCCCGATCTTAATTTCATCGCGCGCGCTTTATTGTTTTATTATTTACCATATTAATGTAACTGATCACAAGTTGTAATAGTTTTAATTAGGACTTTTACTTTTCATTTATCGTTTTATTTTCAAAGGGGTTTGTTTTTGGCTATGTAAATACCTGAAGCCTTGTAATAGCGTAGTTTAATTTCCGCACTTTAATTTCTGCAAAATATTGAACTTTTAGATGTATGAATAATTAGGGTTGCATGACAAGAATGTATGTAAACTTTAAAACGGTTAGATAACCCTAAAATATGCAAAGATAAATAATCTGAAATTGAATCACTCGCACATGCGCACTCCTAGGGTACACTCCCACTTGGTTGCCTTCGGTAAACGGTCATTGAGTATAGGATGCTTTAGTGGTTGCTCTTTTGTCTAAACAAAGATCAAAGTCCAGATTCGGAAAAGTTGCCTTGGAAAAATTGCCTCGGAATGGTTTCCTCGGATATTGTTGCCTCGAATAATTGATCTAAGACATTAGGGTTATTACTAAGACGTCCTAATATTGCTTTAGTGACCGTACGTCCCTTTCGAATTGACCCTCAAAACTCCAACGATGGTGCTACATACTCACTAATAGTAGGATAGCGCTATCTAAAGGAAACGAACATAGAATAATTCTTTTTTCGAGTAGGTAGATTAGCTCTTAAGTACTTGCTCAAACAAAACAAACTTTTCACACTTACACTCCTTTACAAACAAAGCTTTCAAAAACACTTCGTAACACTCTTGAAGACAGAAGCAAGAGTTAAATCGAAGTCAAAAACTTTTTCAAATCAAACACACAAACAATTTTGAAAATGATGAGCAAGTACCTAAGAGCTCGTAGATAACTACGGATAGAAAGGGTGCTAATACCTTCCTTTTCTATAATCTACCCTCGTACTCAAAATCTCGAAAAAGGAATTTTTGTGCTTTTTTCCTTTCCAGATTGGATAAAATAAAAGTTGGTGGCGACTCTTGCTTACCGCGACATTTTGCAAACACAAATGCAAACCAGCAAACCAGCAAATTCCTAAAAAGAAACCAAGTCCTGGTTCTGGCCACTGTATCACAGTATGCCCACTGGAATGGGTGCCAAAAGTTCTTTCATGCAATTCAGCCATGATCCTTTCAGCTTCAATCTTATCTACGCACCGAAGTAACACAGAGTCATGATTGCGTTTATACAGGATGCCATTACTAAGGAAGAACTTAGCATAGAATCTCCTTAAGAACCTTTTATCATTGATTGAAGCTACTTCTGGATACTCTTGAGACTCGAGATACCTCTTGACTTCGTGAAACCAAGGTTGGTCCACTACTTCTTCAGTATTAATCTCGTGACAGTGTGTTGGTTCATCCATTCGTTCAATGGTGATCTGGGGATCCTCGTTATCCCAATTAAGTTTAAACATAGATGACATTGTGGCTAGTGCGTCTGCTAGCTGATTTTGTTCTCACGAGAAATGCTCGAAGGTAATCTTCTCAAAATGTGGTAGCAATGTCAAAACATGTTCTTTGTAAGGGATAAGATTTGGGTGTTTGGTGTCCTATTCCCCTTTGATCTGGATGATAACCAAAGTTGAGTCTCCGAATACATCCAAGGATTTGATCCCCAAGTCTATGGCAGCTCTGAGACCAAAGATGCACGCTTCGTACTCTGCCATGTTATTTGTACATTTGAAGCAACGTCTGGAAGTAAGGGAGTATGACACCCTTCCGGAGATATGAGTACAACACCAATACCATTTCCAAGTGTGTTGGATGCCCCCTCAAAGAACAGGGTCCACCGAGATCCTTGTTCAGGTATGTCATATGGCCTGATTTCTTCGCAGTTATCTAATGTCATAATGTCTTCATCCAGGAATTCAAACTTCATGGACAGATATTCTTCTACATCTTGGTAAGCAAGGTGATCAGCTAGCACACTGCCCTTTATAGATTTCTGCGTAGTATACTGTATGTCGTATTTCGTCAGGATCATCTGCCATCTCGCTATTCTCCCAGAAAGAGCAGGCTTCTCAAAGATGTATTTTATCGGATCCATTTTAGATATCAATAAGGTAGTATGAGTCAGCATATACTGTCTTAGCTGGTGAGCATCCCATGCCAGAGCGCAGCAAGTTTTCTCGAGCAGTGAATATCTGGTTTCACAGTCGGTAAACTTTTTTCTCAGGTAATAAATAGCGTGCTCTTTTCGGCTAGACTCGCCATGCTTCCCCAATACACACCCCCATTGAGTTTTCTAAAACAGTCAGATACATGATCAATGGTCTTCCCTCGACTGGTGGAATTAACACGGGAGGCTCTTGTAAGTATTCTTTGATTTTGTCAAAAGCAACTTGGCACTCATCATTCCATTTGACTACTTGATATTTCTTCAATAGCTTAAAGATTGGCTCACAAGTAGCTGTCAGGTGAGAAATAAATATGGCAATATAGTTCAAACGTCCCAAGAATCCTCTGACTTCCTTCTCAGTACGAGGAGCAGGCATCTCTTGTATTGCTTTAACTTTGGCAGGATCGACCTTGATACCTTTGTTGCTGATGATAAAGCCTAAGAGTTTACCAGATCGTACCTCAAATGTGCATTTGTTAGGATTCAACCTCAGCTTGTACTTCTTCAGTCTCTCAAACAGTTTCTGTAAGTGATCAAGATGCTTTTCTTCTGTTTGCGATCTAGCTATCATATCGTCCATGTAGACTTCTATTTCATGATGTATCATGTCGTGAAATAAAGCTACCATGGCACGCTGATAGGTTGCCTCAGCGTTCTTCAATCCGAACGGCATCACCTTGTAACAGAATGTGCCCCACTGCGTGACAAATGTTGTTTTCTCCATGTCCTCGGGTGCCATTTTGATTTTGTTGTAACCTGAGAATCCGTCCATGAAGGAAAACACTTTGTGTTGTTCCGTATTATCAACTAGGATATCAATGTGGTGGAGTGGAAATTCATCCTTAGGGCCTCATTTGACGTACCTTTTGCTTTACTGGCGGAAAATCTTCTCTTGTAGGCAGATGATGTACCACAATATCTTCATCAAGTCCTAGCATGTCTTCATATGACCAGGCAAAGACTTCAACATAGTCATGTAACAACTGAATCATACGCTCCTTGATATTAGGTTCCAGATTGGCACCCACCCTTACCTCTTTCTTATCTTCTTCGGTACCTAGGTTAATCGTATCCACGGGTTCCTCGTGAGGCTGAATGGTTCTCTCTTCTTGTTGTGGCAATCTGGAAAGTTCCCTTGGTACTTCACAATCTTCCTCACCTTCATCTTCGGCTTGGTAGATTAGATTCTCAGGGTCACAAAAGGCCATAGCAGTATCGTTACCCATGGGATCCAGAATGGATGTATACCTGCATTGTGAGTGTGGGTGTGTGTAAGGGTATAACTATCTTTGAAAGAAAGTAAAATGTAAAAGAAAAACAATGAGAACAAAAGTTTGAATGCGAAAACGTCCATGATTCATTGATGTCATATGAAAAATGAGATAATAACCCTTACAAATGGACAATTGTGCCCCAGGTAAGACACGAGGTTTTAAGAGTGTGAATTGTTTTGAATATTACAGATCCAACAAAATGTAAAGATAAGTTACTGAGGGATGAAAATGATTGGGATGAAGTCTTTAGCCTCCCAATTGTTGAGCCCTCCATTGACAGTCGGAAAGATCCATTCCTCCAAGTTGCAACCATCTTCACCATCTTCCACTGCATTGACCTCACGGTTGCTGATCTTTAAGGGTGGCGCTCCAGCACGAGCATGGCATACAGCCTTTTGAGCACTTGAAGTGAAACCTAAGCCAAACTTGTCAGATTTATACGGGATATCTGGGAGTTGTCCCCAGATAGTGCATCCACCTTTTTCCACCACTGCTTTGTCATCCTTTAGAGATGACATCCGGAGTGGAGGCCTTGTAATCTTGGGAGCAGCCTTAGTCACTGACGCCTCTTGGGGGACCTCTTCAAAGTGTTGAAATGGAGTTTCAATGAATTTTCCGTCCAATTCCACATATCTGAAGGAATTGAGATGGCTGATCATGTATTCTCCCTCTCCATGAACGGTGATAATCTTCCCTTGAACCGGGTACTTCAGCATCTGGTGCAATGTAGAAGTAACAGCGCCAGCATTGTGGATCCATGGCCGGCCTAGCAAGCAGAAGTATGAAGGGCGGATGTCCATCACATAAAAAGTTGAATTGAAGGTTTGGGTTCCAACCTTTATGGGAATGTCTACCTCCCCATGTACCGTCCTTTTCGAGCCGTCAAAAGCCCTTACTACTATGTTGCTTGGCTTTAAAGTCAATCTCTTATAGTCGAGTCTATCGAGAGCCTTTTTGGGTAATACATTCAGAGATGAGCCAGTGTCCACCAAAACATGCACCAGGGTGGTGCCCCTACATTCCACTGAGACATGCAGCGCCTCATTATGCTTTCTTCCCCTCGGTGTCAGATCAGCATCCGAGAAACCTAGGTCGTTATCCGCTGTCAAGCTGGCCATGCAGTCTTGGAATTGAATAGCAGACGTCTCTTGAGGTACATGGGCTGTTTTTAAGAATTTCACCAAGGCTTTTGCATGCGCCTGAGAACATAGTAGCAATGACAGCATGGAGATTTTAGAGGGAGTTTGCCCCAATTGTTCAACTACATCATAGTCGCTCCTCTTTATAATTTTTAGGATTTCCTCCATTTCTTTCTTGGAAGTCTCGGGGATAGTTAATGATTGGGCCTTCGTCTGGACAGGCTCGACCAAAATACTTTTTCCTCGAGTTTTAGCAGCAGGAGTGTTGATAGGAATGATATCAGGGGTTGTAACAACTTTGTCAATGGGATTACTTATAGAGACGATTATGGGTACAGAAGTAACCTTTGGAACAGCCACATGGATGATCACGGGTCCAGAAACCACTTTTGGTGGAGCAATTTCTGGAGAAAAGATCCTACCACTTCGGGTAATTTTGCTAGTTCTGGCAATATTGCTGATGTCGGAATCTTCTTCTTCGGAATTTATCTCTTCAGTGGTCGGACAGTCTTGCTTGACGCCATGGTAGTAAATGTCCCCTCCGTAATTCCACGGCACGGTCTTGTCTGATTCATATGGGACTGGCCCAGGCATTGTGATTATTAAATGAGCTGCTTTAGGAACCGATGTAATTCTAACAGGTCTTTTGGTGGAGACCCTGGAAGAATTGGCGGAAATGGTAATGATAGAAACATCTTCAAAAGGAACATGTGTAACAGGAGTCTTTTCAAACAAAATCTCTTTGTTATCTATCAAGCACTAAATGCATGTCTTCAACAAAGGACAGACAGTTGGTGAGGATAAGCAGAGATGGCAAACTTCATTACAGCCTGGGAACACACCGGCTTTCAACAAGTTCATTTTAACAGTCAGAAGTGGGGTCATGAGCTCGTCAACTGAGGTAACAAACAAATCTTCTTCAATGGCATTGGTATTATGGCCATGTCTGGGCATAGGAGCAGAAATGACATTTGGCTTCTCAGGCGCATCAAACTCAATTTCTTTTGCTTCAATGAGGTCTTGTATTTTGTTCTTCAAGGCCCAATAGTTATTAGTATCATGACCAGGACTTTCAGAGTGATATGCGTAACGGGTATTGGGATGATAATGAGGGGATGTTATATTGGGGTTTTTTGGAGCTTCTTTCAAGGTCACCAAGTTGGATCTTAGTAGATGAGGTAATACTTGAGATGGAGTCATGTTGATTCTGATGAACTGCCTGACTGGCCTTTCCACCCTTGGTTGATTACTTCTTTGTTGATCAGACGCAGGCTTTGGGATCATAACAGCCCCCACCATTGGTCGGCGTTCGGCCCTATCTTGGTTTCTTTGCGGATATACGAAAGCCATCTCTTTCTTTCTGATAAAGGGATTCCTTGCAGCTGTAGAAGAGGATGTGTCTTTCTAAATCTTTCCATTCTTTATACCAGCTTCTATCCTCTCTCCGATCAATATTAGTTCAGTAAAACCTGCAGATGAACTTCTGATTAAATGATTGAAGAAGGGACCAGACAAGGTGCCCAAGAACATGTCACCAATTCTCTCTCAGATGGAGGGGGTTGAACTCTTCCAACCAAATCTCTCCATTTTTGTGCATAGTCCTTGAAACCTTCATTGGAGGCCATGGCCATACTCTGGAGTTAAGTACGGGTAGGTGCCAAGTCTGTATTGTATTGATATTGCTTGTAGAAACCTGCAGCAAGGTCTTCCCAATTGTGAACATTGGCCCTTTCTAGTTGGTAGAACCAGTTAAGTTGAGTCCCAGACAGACTGTCTTGGAAGAAGTGCACTCATAAGTTTTTGTCAGCGGTATGGGGTTGAATTTTCCTCACATATAACCGGAGAGGCATCTTAGGGCATGAAACTCCGTCATATTTAGCGAATACAAGTGCTTTGAATTTCGGAGGAATCATAATCCCCGACATCAAACCCAATTCCTCAAAGTCCAAGCCTGGCACCTTTTGGATTTCCATCGCGCTTAACCGCTCTTCAAGATGTTTATATTTGTCATCATCTGGAGGGTATTATTCCCCAGAGTAGTCCTCTTCTTCTTCCTCTTCTTCTGATTCTGACGGGACAACTGTTTCCTTTCCTTTACCAACTCCTTCACCGGATGTTGTTGCAAAGTCCAAAGTCCTTCTTGCCTGCCCATGGAATCTTCTTCCCATGTTTAAGACTCTGGTTACCTTCATTGTTTTCTTTTTCCTCTCTTCAGCTAGCAGAGTCTTCAATTCTTCTAGCCCCTTGGCTAGGATCATGAGCAATTGTTGAAACTGCATATTCTGGGCTTGGAGATCTTTCACTGTTTGCTCGAGATCCATCTTACTAAAATAAACAGTAGAGAGATGAGGAGACTTGTTGCAAAAGACCTGTTTATGTTATGATGAATGATGTGTGCATATGCAATGTTTTCAAGGATTTTAAAGATTCAAGTTTGTATTAGACAAAAATAAACACATGTTATATTAATAAGATAAAGTTTGAGTACATCAATACCCCTTGGACAAAATAATACAAAACTGTAAGATATAAAAGTAGTGCGCATCCTCTTTGGTGCAATGTAGGCATTCAGATTCTGCTCCTCATGAAGTAGCCTAGTGAGCTCCAAAACCTTCTTCTCGCTCGCGTAGAATTGGGCTTCGAAAGTATCTCGCTCTCCTTTGAGTTGTATCCAATCCCTTTGTAGGTCTTCAAGAGATGTGGGCATGTCAGGATGTAGGATAGTGTATGGAACATATCCCTCCTTGACAGGCTCAATGATTACCAGGAGAATGGAGGGGTAAGCATCATAAGACTCTGAGCACGAGTTCGTACCCATTTGAGGTAAGGCTCAAGAGGGATGGAATTCTTGTGCCCCAAAGTCTTTCTATCCACCTTGTTTAGCATCCTCCAAGCTCGGATAAATTTCTGGCGAAGACCTTGATCGTCGTTGTCGTAGTCGAATATCAAACCTTGAATCAGCATCTCGTGCGGGACATCCCTTCGGGCGTAACCAAACTTTCTTAAGGCTAAACATGGGTTATATGTGATACCTCCCCTAATGCCAAGTAGAGGGACATTAGGGAATTCCCCACAACCGTCGACGATGATAACATTCACTTTGGATCGAGAGCACCAATGAATGTCTGAATGTTTGAGCGTCATTAACCTTTGTGACCACCTTAAACCTTGCTCATTCTTTAAGACTGATTGGGGAAGATGAGAAATAAACCATCTTTCCAAGAGAGGGGTGCAACACATAAGGACACCTCTTTTCCTCATTGTACGAGTGTGAAAAGAGTTTAGGATATCCCCTAGAAATGTAGGCACCAGGTTGCGTGACATGAAGATTTTGATGACATGCACATTTATGAGTTGGTCCGGATTTGGAAACAAAACCATCTCATAGATGAGAAGAGCCACAATTTCCTCAAAGGCTTTCAAGTCTAAGGAATTCCAACAGCTTTGGGCTTTCTCAAACAGGAACTTTGCTAAGAAACCTCTGACACCACTCCTTGTTTCCCAATGGGTTGTGCATCAGATGAGTGCAAGTGTAGAGCTTAAGCAATCTCTTCTGGCTTTGGATCTCTTTCCGTACCGTTGAAAGGTAGTTGATTGAGAATGGGAATCCTCAAGAGTTGGGAGAATTCTTCCAAAGTAGGCACAAGTTAATAGTCGGGGAAGGTGAAGCAATGGTGTAAAGGATCAAAGAATTGAAAAAGCACCTTCATCATGTCCTCATCTGTGTTGGAGGTGACCAAGTTGAGTAGACGTCCATGTCTTTCGGTGAATGGAGAGTTCTCATGAATCTTTGAAGCTAGCTCCTTAAGTTGTGGAGGAATTCTTACAAGGTTGACTTGAATAGTTTTCCTGCAAAGTGAATCCATGTCCTACAAAACAAGAACAAAGATGAATCTCCAAAATCCTTGAAATGGTTAGTGGATGTATATGATGTTCATGATGTCCATGATGTTATGTACAAGCATGCATATACAAGCAAGGAAAACAAGTCCTAGGTTTAGGCTTGCGTGGAGTTTTATAGGTAAGTACCCTCTTGAAGTTTAGTTGGCTTAACCTGTCCTAGTAATAGTAACCGGGTTCTAAGGAGCTCAATATCACTGGATTGTTTTCTTGGTCATTGTTTCAGCACAAGCCTCTTTAATGGCAACCGAAATATCCCAAGAAACCAAACCTCAATGAGTGTAGTATCGAGTATCTACCAACTTCAGACTGCACCAAAGCTGGTCATCTCACTACATCCTAAAGGCCAAGTTTGTAAATTAAAGGTTCTAGAAGTTCATTAGTGCTTTATGATATCACTCAGCGGCCCCGTATTCTCTTTGATTAAGTCAAAGGCTACCGGTACCCACAAATATGTCGCACTAACGTAGCTATTACTTAGACCATTCGGTATACCCCACACAGTTTCCACAACGTATTGCTACTTACCTATAATGTATCCCAAATCTGGGTAGAGGATTCAAACCCAAACAAAGGACCATAATGTAAAGCATACAAGTCAAACAATGTAAGCAAGTAATGTGATCTAACCCTAAGGTAACCCCACTTTTAGAATTTAATCCCCAGCAGATTCGCCAGTCCTGTGATACGGTGGGAGAACTGACTTTTCATGTTTTACGTTTGTGCTCGCAAATGTTGCGGTTAGCAAGAGTCGCCACTGACTTTTCTTTTATCCAAAAGGAAAGGTGAAAAAGCACAGAAAAGACCTTTGAGATTGTTTCTTGAGTTCAGGGGGTAGATTGTGAAAAGGGAAGGTATTAGCACCCTTTTCATCCATGGTTTTCCATGGGCTCTTAGTTACTTTCTAGATCACTTGCTTTTGTTTGAAATTGTGCTTTGTGTGGCTTTTGAAAGTATTTTGTAAAGAGGCCATTGTTTAGGCAATCTTTGTAATGATTCTCGTTCGTAAGAATGTATACAAAGATGTTGATCTTTTGAAAATGTTTTCAATTTTGTAAGATGTTTGAAAGTGTATGTGATTGTTTTGAAAATATCAAGGATGTTTGTTTGAAATTGAGCAAGTAATTAGGAATACTCTACCTACTTAAAAGTCTTTCTTGTTCATTTTCTTTTCCTTTGACATTGTTGTCTTACCATTGATTTGGTAAACAACCCTATCTTTGGATGTAAACGGGACGGGCGCGGGTCATTGTATAACCATGATTAGCAATATTGCAAGGTATCTTAGCATTTCTCTTGAGGGGCTAAGATCATTTGTAAGGAAACATTCGTAGCGTCATCGAGGGACTATGATCTTGTATTGTGATTGTTTTTGCTAAGATACCTTACATTCATAATATGGCCATTTTTGTAAGGCAAACAAGTGGGATTACCCTAAGGGTGCTAGTGTATTTGATTGCATGCATTTTTAATCTTGATTAGGGTTATCTATTTGTCAATTTCATGTCTTGCCATACACACCCTAATTACTAACATTATATGAAAGCAATAAAAAGTGCAAAAAATAAAGATTCTACGCTATTACAATTACTGGGGGGATGGGGTGTACAAATTTACAAATGGGGATTGCAAATAAAATTAAGTCCTAGGTTACTATTACAACCACATTGAATGGATAAGAATGTACAAGAAATGTAAAATGGACTTGTTTTGTAAAAAAGGAAATAAGTTTGGTTTGAGAAAACATTTTTGATCTTTTTGTTTTAAGAAATAAAGTAAAACATGTAAAAATGAAAAAAATAACTTTGGTGTTTTTTGATTAATGAAATAAAAAATGATAGCAAAAATAGTGAAGAAAAAGAAAGTAGAATCAACGTATTACTGACTAAAGGAGGTCAGAGGTTCTTACTCTGGCGTGCTGCAAAACAGAGATCATATTAGTAAAAATAAGTAAAGTCAGAAGTTCTGGGTCCACTGGGAACAAAGAAGATTTCAGAAGTTCTGATTCCACATGCAGAACTTGGTCTCCCTCTCCATGCTAGTCAGAACATCTGCAACTTAGTCATTTCTCAACAGAACAAAAGATGCGCATATAACAGTTATGGCTGGTTTCAGTGTTTCAGAAACAAGAAATATCAGAACTATAAATCAGAGGCAAGCATGGATCTGCTAATTCTAATTTCCTTAAGAAGTTCTGAACTAATTTACTCCCTACTTAGGCATACAAATCTGTGAAACCTCAGAATATGTACAGCCTCAGAAACATGATGTCTACATTGTATTTTTTGATCATGCAAATCTGATAATGCCTAAGTAATATGATGAGGGTCAGCAGAAGCTTACCTTGCAGCTGGAAAAGACTTTGTGAACGGGAGTTTGGTCCTGAACTCTGTTGATGTTCTGAGCAGCTTCTTCACGTACTCAGCAGGCTGGAAGTTTTCAATTTCTGGAACAGCCAAGGGGTAATGTTCTGACTTCTTTAAGATGGAGGTGGATGGAGAGTGTATTGAAGTATGAACACAGAAGTTAGGATAACTTCTAATATGTGAATCAGAAACTGTGTGGATGGTTTTAGTAAAGAAACACTTGAGAACAGATGGAGTTCGAATGCAAGAAATCAAAAGTTAACAAGTTTTGTATTTTGTATTACAGCTTTGGGCTCTTGGAGTTTTAGCATGGATTCAAGGCTTTTTCTTTCTTAATTTTTCGACCCTTTTACAGTGGCCAATGGCTTTCAATTTATAGGCAAAGATCTTGTAGTTTGGAGAGTGCAACCATCACATGCTAGGGTTCTTCCTTGTTGTTGAAGCAAGTCTGGTGGTTAGTAGCCTTAGCAGCGCCTAAGCTTGAATTGTAAGCAGGAATTAAGGAAAGGTAACTTCCAAAGCAAAAGTAACGCATGGGCCCAACACGCTTTTGTACAAGTGTTTTCTTTTTCCAATACAGTAAAGGTACTTCTATGTCACACGTGGAGAAATCCTTTGAACAAAGACCCATAAGTGGTTGTGAGCATTAAATGATGATGAGATTGATCAACCCAGAAATCCTGCAACGTGATATTTTGCATCATTGCTTAGTTCTGGATCAGAAGTTCAACTTCAGCATAATTTAGAACAAAAATCCAACTTTTGATCCTTGTATCTCCTCGCTCCAGCATGTTCTGAAGGAACTCTCAGACTTTCCAAGAAGCTTGTAGCGTGCTTTGTAACCTTCTTTGAATTATCCTTGCAAACTCTGACTGAACCTTCATGAAAACTGGCCCAGAAGTTCTGACCCAACTCTGTCTCGAAAGTGTCCAGAATTTGCTGAGTGTTTTAGTTTCATGGACGTGTCTTTGGACATTTATAACTTGACATTCCAGCATTTCCAGGGGAAGTTCTGTTTTGCAATGTTTTAGATCTTGTTGAAATCTATAACTTTTGTGCCAGAAGTTCTTCCAGAATCAGCTTGCATCATGGTGATAAATTGATCAGAAGTTTTGAGCTTGTCATATTTCTTAAACACTTAGAAATAATTCTAAGTATTTAGAATTTTGACTTTTGAATTTCTTGGTGAGACAAATTTCATATTTCAACGTGTCTTGACAAAATATGATTTTTGAAGCTTGATTTTGATCCAAAAGTCAAAGTTTGACTTTTTAGTGTGCAAATGACCATTTTGCCCTTGTGAATGGCTTTCTTGGAAAATTTATAATTCATGGTTTGAAATTGGATGGAAGCAAACCTGAGGGTCCAGGTTGACCCTTTGAGAAATGAGAGGGAAAATTTTGGGGTACAACACACATGATAAGACATTTGGTCTGACATCCTTCTTCTGCAATCATCTGGCACTAGCTAATTCATCTTCATGACAAACAGTCATGACAACCATTCTCATCACAAACTACTCCAAATAAGGTCAGTGGCTTGACCTCATGCTTCACTCTAAACTCCACAAAAATAACTTCTCTGGCTAAAGAAGCAAAGAACTAAAATTATGTTCTAACATCAGTTCTGACATCAGTTTAAATCACATTGATTTACACATATACTATGGATTTAGAGATAATATCCATAGTACTCAAACACAAATATTTAAAGGGAACACGAGAGAATACACCAGCAGTTGCTCAACCTTCATGATCATATCATAAACATATGCAGTGATTTGCATGATACACACCTCAATTTTCTTCTCATACACACAATGTTCAGACACCTTGTTTGACTTTGAGGTGTTTCACCAACCTTATGTGCCTAAAGAGGATATTCCCTCTTAATAGGTAACTGGAGCAGACAATAACAAGTAGGGTAAAGAACTAGCACCATACCATAAATACGTTTTATTCTTCAAAACTCACTGGTGCACTGACCAAATGTTCCATCATGTGAGGACACCACATGATTGGGATCTAAGATGAAAAAAACTTCCCTTGAGTAACCACACTTTGCTCCAATAAGGCATGGTCTACAAACTCCTCCAAGCACATGCAGACAAAAACAACTGAAGGCTCATTCCAAGCAGTTTGGATGATACTCCACCAGTGCAAACACCAATCAACCACTGAGCTTAGATTGATACATCTCCATACATTATCCTTTCTTGGATAACTTTTATTTTCTTAACAGAACAAGAGTTCCATGCTCTCATAGACTTAATAGTTTATTGAAGCTGTAAAGCGGTAAGCAAAAGTTTAGAAATATTCTTCCGAGAAATTTATCGTGTCCATAAAGATTGGTTATTGAAGCGTTGTTTGACAAATCATTCGTTAATGAGTTTGGGGTTTGAATGGGTTGGTAGTGTAGAAAAGTATCAATAGAAAATAAATGTAAATAAAAGTAAAAGCTAAGGAAGAACTTTATCAAGCCTGTATATAATCTACTCATCACAAACTTACACCTATTGACCAGTTACACTCAACCTATAAATACTCATTAATGTCACCATGTATCACTCACAACCTAAGTGTGATACGGCGGGAGAACTGACTCGAGTTATTTTTCATTTGATAGCAATTATGCGGATAGCAAGAGTCGCCATCGACTTTTCTTTTATCCAAAAGGAAAGGTAAAAAAGCACAGGAAAGACCTTTCGAGATTATTTCTTGGATTCGGGGGGTAGGTTATGAAAAGGGAAGGTATTAGCACCCTTTTCATCCGTAGTTATCTACGGGCTCTTATTTACTTGCTAGATCACTTGCTTTTGTTTGACAGTGTGCTTGTGGTGTAGGGTTTGAAAGTATTTTAAAAATGTCTTTGTAATGGTTCTCGTTTCTATAAGAACGCGTACAAAGTATTATTTTGAAAATGGTTCAAAGAGGTGTTTGTGGAATGTGTTTTTTGAAATTGATTTTGAAAAGTGTCTTTGTAATGGTTCTCGTCTCTATAAGAATGCGTACAAAAAGCTTTTATCTTTTGAAAATGTTTCAAAATGAAAGTGTGGGTGCATAAAATGTTTTTATTGTGAGCAAGCGAACAACTAGGAGCAACCTATTTACTCGAAAGGTCTTAAATATTCTTTTCTTCCTCCTTTAGATGTTGCTATCTTACCATTGATTTGGTGAGAAGCCCCATCGTTGGATGTGAAGGGACAGGCGCGGGTCAATCATAGTCATAGAAAGCAACTTGTGAGATGCTTTAGCAATTTTTGTAAGGGACTAGATCATTTTATCAAAGGCAACATCGAGGGACATCGAGGGACTACGATCTTTTTTATCGAAGGGGCTTTGCTAAAGCGTCCCATATTCGAGGGACATAACTGTATTTCTAGGGCAACGAGTGAGGTTACCCTATAGGTGCGCATGTGAAAAGTGTGTTAGATTCAAGTTATTTTGTCTTTGAAATTAGGTTATCTAGCGATTGATTTTATATCTTATCATGCACGCCTAATCACTATACAGTATAAGGAAAACAGTAAATTGCAGAAATTAAATTTCTACGCTATTACAAAGTTTTCGGGAATGGGGGTACAAATTTACAAATGGGGATGAATTAATGCAATTAAATGTCCAAATAGGCAAACAATACAACTAAATCGAATTGAGTAATTAATCGGAATTACAACAAGTTTATGAAGCAAAAATTAATTAACAAAATAAAGATAAGGAAATAAAATTCTTGTTTTTTTTGTTTGAAAAGTTTGAAAAGAAAAATAGAAAAATATATTCTATTAATTAGCTAAAGAAATTAAATCAAATGCATGTATTTTGTCTTTTAGGGTTTTTTTGTTATTAAGAAATTAAATAAACAAATTAAGACTTAAATACAAAAATTAATTAGTAAAAATATTTACAAAGTTTTTTTTCTAAATTAAAATAGAACTAAGAACTAAACTAATTGAGAAAATTAATTAACAAAGTTCATGAGTTGTTAAATTAGAAGAAACAAGTAAAATCAAAAATAAGTATTAAAAAAACACAAATGGAATGGTGGTGTTAAATTGAAATGGGGGGATGTTGTCTTTTTTGAAGCATGGGCTTTAGAGGCTTAAGAACATGGGGTTTTTGTTTTAACAAAAAAAAGAAAATGAAATAAACAATCAGAAAAATGAAGAAAAAAATATCCTAGGGGGTCTTGAACCCAGGACCTCACACATATCATAAACACACCCTAGCTGCTACCCAAATGCTCATTCATTATCTTAATCACCTTTGCAAACATATATTGTAAAACTTAAAAAATGGGTTGGGCCAAAATAAAACCAGGCCCAAACCCGGTTTTAGGAATGAATTGGAAGGGGTTTGCCCAAAACAGAACACCGTTTGTGGTTGTTTCAATTGGGAAAGGAAAAGGAAACCCTAAACAAAATCTTCTCTCTTCCTAATCTATTGTTATCTTCTTCCTCCTCTCTCGATACCTCTCTATTCAACATCATATTATCCTCACTTTCTCCAACCCTCTGTAACTGGAACCTATCTCTCTCGTCTCTCTCATCCTCGTCAATTTGACCTAGTGATGTTGCCTTCTTGTCGATACAAGCCCAAACCTCTCTATAATCCTAAACTCCGCATATTATAATGCTCATGAAGGGGAATAAGTGATGGGTTGGATAAGATTTAAGGTTTGTGTTACTGTATTTGTAGTTTTTCTTGTAATGATTTTTTGTTTCTATGCCATAGTTGATGCAGAAGATATACGAATAGAGGCGTGAGAATAGGGGAAAGAATTATACATGTTGAAGCTTTTCTTTCTGGTATAGCTTCCTCCTTCATTTTGCTGGTTTTTGTTCTCTTGTTGGTTTTGTTGGCTTAAGATTTCCTGTTGGAGGCTAGCTGTTTTGAGTTTGCTGGATGAAGAGATGAGGTAGATGATGGTGTTCAATGGTGACTGGGGGTGAGTGAGGAAGGAAGATGATGATGAGGTGAAAACAGTTGGAAAGGGTTATGGGTTTAGATAACAGTTACTTTGGATTATGTTCTCTCTCTGTTTTGTTTTCTGGTTTTTTTTGTGTATTCTTGAAGAGAGGTTATGGTTTTGATGGAATAAGGTTGCAGGTTTGAGAGATGGCTGGGTTATCTTTTTATTTATCTTCTGGTTTTTCTGCTTGGTCTTTGCTCTCTTAGTTTGTATATTGTCTTGCCTCCCTCTTGCTTGTGAAACAACAATGGTTATTATATTGAAACAGGGTGAAAAAGTGGGGGGAAATATTTTCTAATATGCTGACTTTGGCATTTTGAGGTGTAGGCCTTGAGTTGCCTCTTTTGTGCAACACTTGGGCTGAGTTTGGGCAGGGCTGACTTTGGCATTTTGTGTAAGCTAGGTGATATCCTTTAACTTGTCTCTTTCCTCTTTTGTCTTTCAATGAAATGTAAAGTTACTTTGCTTTTTTTTCTATAAATATTCTGAAGGGTTTGTACAATTTAAGGAACATGATGATGTAATGTGGTGTGTTGGGCAAGCTAGTAATGCTTTGCCTTGTCCTGTTTTTGTTTTGTTTGTTGCTGCCTTCTTTGTGCTGCTGTAATATTTTGTTGCAGGTTCTGTTGTGGCTTGATCTGCTGCATTGCAGCCTGCCCTTGCTTGCTTTCCCTTTCTTGCTTGCCCCGCTGTCTAACCTTGCTGCATTGCAGCCTGTTTTGTTTGTTTTCATATTTGTTGTAGGTTTTGTTGGCTTGTGCACTTGGGTAGCTTGCTTGCTGCATTACATCCGGTTCTTGCTACTATGTTTACAGCAGCTGCTGCATGCTTCTTGCAGCCTGCCTTTGCTTTGTTTTCCCTGCTGAATGTTTGACCTTGCTGTGATATTTTGTTGCTTGTTTTGACAGCCTTGGGCTTGCGTATTTTCTTGCTGTTTTTACAGCCTTGGGCTTACATATTTTATTGTTGTTTTCACAGCCTTGGGCTTGCTTGTAAATTTTCTTTTCCTTTTTGTGAACCAAGGCTCAACCTTGTGATTTTCAAAAAATGGGAGAAGAGGGATTATGATAAAACAAACCATCTTTAAATCTGATTCATACATATAAACCCTAGGGATGAATCTTTTTCCTTTCTTTACCCATCACTTTTGCTTGAATTGCTAACTTTCTTTTCTTTGTTTCATGAACATGAGGCGTGGATGGCAATCAAGGATTGGATGGATTTCTTGAAGATGAAGCCAAGAAGACTTGAAGAAATTGAACAAAATTTCTTTCTTTGTAAACAAAAATTTGTAATTCTTTGTAAACAAAAAATTTGTAATTCATATTATTTGTAATGTAATAAACACAAAGCCTTGAATAAATTTGTAAATGATGAAATTTATTGTATAAAACTTGAGTTTTAATTTAAACTTTGCAATTATCAATTGAATTCTTTGAATAAAACACTTTGGTTTGGTAACTTGAACTTCAAGCAATCGTAAAATGATCAAATAAACCATGCGCCTTGTACTCCAATAAAATTCCTAAACAAAATAAATGTTTAATAATTCAATTCCAACTTGGTTAACTCAAACCCAAAACCATGGTCATCTAAATGACAATCTTAATCTTCACCTCTTGTCCAAACCAAATTTGCATTGAAAATGAACTCGCACGCCACGCTCGATTGAAATGGGACTTCATTGCCAAACAAACATGCTTTAAGAACATTCTTCAATCTTGTAGAATTAACAAACTTCAACAAATTGTGGTTAAGAACATTCGAAATCAAACAAACGACTTGCGACGATTCAATAACTTTCAAAGTCTTCTAAACACAATTTTCTTTCGATCTTTGAAGATAAACTCGTGAGCAACATCACTTATGAACATATGCAGAAATAGTCGTCTCAAGATCTTGTAATTTGAGTAAATCACAATTCTTAGAAATCAGACGATAGTTATTTAAGATTAGGTCGAAGTCCCTGATGTGACTTCTAACATATTCGAATTTTGGTGATCTTCTACACGTAATCAGCTCTTGATTTGTGAAGAGAAATTGGAGATGACATCAAGGAGAATCATATGCAAGAAAAACTGCTCAAAAATATCGAATAATGAAGAAGTTACAATCGTTTGAACTTGTTCTTGCAAAAGGTTGATTTTTGGGTCAATGTATTCGTTTTCAGTTATCTGAGCCATCGGTTGAGCAAAATTGCAACGCAAAGTTTGAAAACTGGCATAAACATCCTTGAGAAGACAGGAAGACCTATGAAGACCATTTGAAACCTTGAAAACTCATTTTTATCTGAGAAATACCAAACCCTAATTGTTGATTTGCTGCCTAGGGAGATCTGTCTAACCAACTTCTGAGCCAAATTGAGTATTCGAGAAACCCTAGAATATGAAAAACGGGAGGGAAAATTTTGGGGTACGAAAGCTACCCCTATTCAACCTTCTTAAACTTGTAAAGCGAGATCGGCACGCTTGTAGTTCGTAGCTTGAAAGTGGGAGATGATTGAACACTTAGAGTGCCCAGAAATTTGCACTTGATGACGTGTTGGCTGATTGTGTAGGGAATGGGCTTAAAGATGTCATTTGGAGAAATGATGGAGAGCTGATGGAGATGGGCTTGTAGATGCCATCCAAAAGTGATTGTTGATAGAAGATGGACTAAGTCTGAACTTGGTTTTAACTTGAAAAGAATCAGAGTAAACCTTTGGAGCGATTTATTTGAAACTAGCAGAAATCTTACATGTTGTTTGACTGGAAAGAATCAAAATAAATCTTGGAGCGATTTATCTGAACCGGAAGAAATTTTTATTTGGAAATTATCAGGATAAACCATTGAAAGATTTAAACTGAACCAAAAGAGGTCTTGGATATTCTTTAACTGGAGAGAATCAGAATAGATCTTTGAGCGATTTATCTGAACCAGAGAAAGTGTCTACTAGGAAAGAATCTGAATAAATCATTGAGAGATTTATCTGAACCAGCAGGAATCTGGAGAAGAATTAGAATAAATCTTGAAGCGACTTATTTGAACTAAAGAATATGTCTACGGAAAAGAATCAGAATAAACCGTTGAGAGATTTATCTGAACCAGCAAGGATCTGGAGAAGAATCAGAATAAATCTTGAAGCGACTTATCTGAACCAGAGAAGATGTCTGCGGGGAAGAATCAGAATAAACCATTGAGAGATTTAAACTGAACTAGCAGGGTTCTGAAGGAAATATCTGTTATGTAGATGGTCGACCAATCCTTTCTCAGGAATTGATCTATAATTAGCTTGTTCATAGATATTTGCCTTGTCTTGTTGAAAATTTGACGATAATTTTATATTGATTGATCTTTCCTGAAAAGGTGAAGAGTTAGTTGTATGTAATGCAATGATGTATGAAGTGCATGGTATAATGTTGTTTCTCAAAATAAATGAGATTGTGTTATATGCATTTGTGTTGTCAATGCTATGACGTATGAATGTAATATATGGACATATTAATTATTCTTCTGCGGTGTTGCTAGAGTCAAGGAAAATAAATCCCTGAGTACTACTGGGAATGAGGAGTGTAAGTATTCATATTTTGAAGTGAAAGTGTTGAGGGATGAGTTTCCATTATTAGAGAAATAAACTTTGTTGGGGAAGGGAAACGTTGTGCATTGCTTATGGACATCGTGAAATCCTGATGGGGAATCCTGAGAAGCTGGGCGACTTTCACTGGGGAATCTTTGAAGCGGTAACTGGAATTTTTGCTCCATCGGGGATGTAAGAGCACCTAATACCATTAGGCTGCATACTGGAGATACGTTAGTGATCCTGTAGTAGGATGTCCTTGCTTCCGCTCTTGCTGGAGAAAGTACCTGCGGGGATTTTATGGAATGGCTTATAGATATTATCCTATTTTCTTAAAGCCATTAGTAATTGTCTTTCCGTTTTCTGTTCTCCTTCTTTTTTTATATTTGTAAACAGTAATTACATTCAAATTCATATGTTCAAAAATAATCACTGGACGTTTTTGCAAACAAAACAAGAAATTAAAAGAAAAAACAGATAGTTTTTCACTTTTAAAGGAATATCTTTGTATGAACTTGAATAAGTACTTTTGTACAAAGAGATGAACATCCTAGTAAGAGAATGTCATTGTAGAAAATGAAAACTGATACAAAGAAAAGATAGTTATGTGAAATAATCCCATGGGGTCCCCACTCTTCTATAGCCTTCATGTCTCTGAACGTCTCATCCACTTGCTGCTTTGTCCGAAGCTGATTGGATTGATTAGAACCATTTGAGTTTGTTAGTCGATATTGAAGGTTGTCTGTAAGGTGATTCAACGGGACATAGTCATACGCTTTAATTCCCTAACTTTTGCCTGGACCGCCCTTTCGGGTTTTCAGTCCACCGGGATACCCTTTTTTGCCCAAGCCGCCCTTTCGGGTTTTCAGCTTGCCGGGCGTACACATTTTTTTGTATTTTACCCCTAATTTTTACCGAACCTTTTTGGTTCACCGGGATGCCCTAATTTTTGCCTAGGTCAGTCGACCTAGCAGGTCCTTATTCATGCGTAGTATCTTTTAACTATGTATGTGTTTACAGGGTGAGGCAAGTCGTCGCCATCCATAGTGGTTAGGATCATTGCTCCACCAGAGAATATGTTTTTTATTACAAACGGTCCTTCGTATGTAGGAGTCAATTTTCCCCTGGGATCACCTTATGGTAGTATGATACATTTGATTACCAAGTCACCAACCCGACATACCTGATGTCTGACTTTCTTGTTAAAAGCTTTGATCATACGTTTTTGGTGCATTTGACCATGGTAGATAGTTGTAAGCCTCTTCTCATCAATTAAGTTCAACTGGTCAATTTGAGTTTGAATCCATTCATCTTCATTCAACCCTGCATCCCTTATGATTCTCAAAGAAGGTATTTTGACTTCAATTAGTAGGACAACTTCCATGCCGTATACCAGAGAGAAAGGAGTTTCCCCTGTTGACGTACGCGCAGTGGTACGGTAACCGTGGAGAGCAAATGGTAACATTTCATGCCAGTCCTTGTAGGTCACTGTCATTTTTTATATGATCTTCTTGATGTTTTTATTAGTGGCTTCCACTATGCCATTCATCTTCGGTCGGTAAGGAGAAGAGTTATGATGTTGTATCTTGAAGTGTGCGCATAGTGCAGTGATCATAGTATTGTTGAGATTGGTACCATTATCTATAATGATTCTCTCCGGGATACCATATCGACAGATGAGATTCTGTTTTATGAATCGGGCCATAACGTTCTTGGTAACAGAAGCGAAGGAAGCTGCCTCGACCCACTTTGTGAAGTAATCAATGGCAAGCAAGATGAAGTCGTGTCCATTGGAAGCTGTAGGTTTGATTTCTCCAATCATGTCAATTCCCCACATTGCGAAGGGCCAAGGAGCAGTCAGGACATTTATAGGAATCGGAGGCACATGTACTTTGTCAGCATAGATCTGGAACTTCTGACAACTTCGTGAATGTTGATAATAATCTGCTTCCATGGTGGACCAGTAGTATCCTGCCCGTAGGATCTTTTTAGCCATCATGTGTAGAGTAGAATGAGTGCCAAAGGTACCTTCATGTAAATCAGCCATGATCTTTTCTGCCTCACTTTGGTCCATGCACCAAAGCAAAGTAGAGTCTTGGTTGCGCTTATAGAGGATTTTGTTACCGAGGAAGAATTTAGCGGAAAACCTTCTCAGGAACTTCTTATCATTGACTGAAGCTCCCTCGGGATATTCTTGGACCTCGAGATACCTCTTAATTTCATGGAACCAAGGCTTGTCCACTAATTCTTCAGTATCAATCTCGTGATGGTGAGTTGGTTCGTCCATCCTCTTAATGGTGATTTGAGGAGCCTCATTATCCCACTTGATTTTAAACATGGATGACATAGTGGCTAGCGCGTCAGCTAGTTGATTTTCCTCTCGTGGAAAATGCTCGAAGGTGATTTCCTCGAAATGTAGGATCAATGTCAAGACAAGTTCTTTGTAAGGGATGGGATTAGGATGCTTCGTGTCCCATTCTCCTTTGATCTGACTGATGACTAAGGCTGAATCTCCAAATACGCTTAAGGAGTTGATTCCGAAATCTATGGCAGCTTTGAGACCCATAATACACACTTCATATTCCGCCATATTATTGGTACAGTTGAAACACAGCCTAGCAATGAAGGGAGTATGACATCCTTCAGGGGATATGATCATAGCGCCTATGCAGTTGCCAAGTGCGTTGGAAGCTCCGTCAAAAACCAAGGTCCATCGGGATCCTTGTTCAGGTCCGTCATATGGTCTAAGTTCTTCACAATTGTTTACCAACATGATATCTTCATCTGGGAACTCGAATTTCATGGACTGATAGTCATCCATAGCCTGATGAGCAAGGTGATCAGCTGGCACACTACCCTTTATTTCTTTTTGGGTAGTGTATTGAATGTCGTATTTAGTCAAGATCATCTGCCATCTTGCTATTCTTCCAGAGAGGGCGGGCTTCTCGAATATGTATTTAATTGGATCCATCTTGGATATCAATAAGGTAGTATGGGTCAACATATATTGTCTTAGACAGCGAGCAGCCCATGCCAGAGTGCAGCAAGTTTTCTCGAGCAGTGAATATTTGGTTTCACAGTCGGTAAACTTTTTGCTCGGATAGTATATTGCATGCTCTTTTTGGCCAGACTCATCATGCTGCCCCAGCACACACCCCATTGAATTTTCCAAGATAGTATGATACATGATCAAAGGTCTTCCCTCGACTGGCGGAATCAAAACGGGAGGCTCTTAAAGGTACTCTTTGATCCTATCGAAGGCATCCTGGCAGTCGTCGTTCCAATCCAACACTTGATCTTTCTTTAGTAATTTGAAGATTGGTTCACAAGTAGCGGTTAGGTGAGAAATGAATCTGGTGATGTAGTTTAGCCCTCCTAAGAATCCTCTGACTTCCTTATCATTGTGAGGAGAATGCATTTCTTGTATTTCTTTTACCTTTGTAGGGTCCACTTCGATACCTTTACCGCTGACAATGAAGCCTAGGAGTTTACCGGACCTCACTCCAAAAGTGCATTTACTCGGGTTCAACCTTATTTTTTATTTCTTCAGTCTTTCAAATAGTTTCTGCAAATGGTCAAGGTGTTCCTCTTCAGTTTAAGATCTGGATATCATGTCATCCACGTACACCTCTATCTCGTGATGGATCATATCATGAAACAGAGCTACCATGGCGTGCTGATAAGTTGCCTCAGCGTTCTTCAACCCGAATGCCATAACTTTGTAACAGAATGTGCCCCACTTTGTGACAAAGGTCGATTTCTCCATGTCCTCAGGTGCCATTTTGATTTGATTGTACCCGGAGAAACCATCCATGAAGGAAAATACTTTATGTTGTGCAGTGTTGTCAACCAGAATATCGATATGGGGAAGCGGGAAATCATCCTTAGGGCTTCCCCTATTCAAATCTCTGTAATCCACACACATGCGTACTTTACCGTCCTTTTTAGGCATTGGAACAACATTGGCGACCCATTGTGGATAGGAGGTGACGGCTAAGAATCCAGTGTTGAACTGCTTCGTGACTTCAGTCTTGATCTTCTCTGACATTTCTGGCCGCATGCGATAGACTTTCTGTTTTACCGGAGGGAAGTCTTCTTTTGTCGGCAGACGATGGACCACGATATCAGCGTCAAGTCCTGGCATGTCTTTGTATGACCATGCAAAGACCTTAAAATATTCATGTAGTAATTGAGTTAAGCACTTCTTGACACTAGGTTCTAGATTGTCACCTACCTTGACTTCTTTCTTGTCCTCTTCGGTACCTAAGTTAACTGTGTCAACCGGCTCTTCGTGGGGTTGTATGGTCCTTTCTTCCTATTGTAGTAACCTGGATAGTTCCCCTGGCACCTCACAATCTTCCTCACCTTCATCTTCGTCTTGGTAGATCGGATTTTCAAAGTCAAAATAGGCCATAGCAGAATCGTTACCCGTGAGACCCTGAGTGGATGTGGATCTGCATTTTGATATGTGAGTGTGTGTAAGAGCATAGCTATCTTTGAAAAAAATAAAAATGTAGAAAAAAAGAACAAAGAGCATAAAATTTGCATGCAAAAACGTCCATGATTTATTGATGACATATGAAAATGAAGTAACAACCCTCACAAATGGACCGTTGTGCCTCTGGTAAGACACGGGGTTTTAAAGTCTAAATTGTTTAATTATTACAAGTCCGGCAAAAATTTAAAGACAATTATTGTTGGATAAAATTAATAGGGACAAATTCTTTGGCTTCCCGGTTGTTGAGTCCTCATTGATAGTTGGAAAAACCTATTCTTCCAGATCACAGTTGTCATCACTATCTTCCATTGCGTTGACTCCATGGTTGCTGATCCGCAAAGGTGGTCCTCCGGCACGAGCACGACGAACAAATTTCTGGGCTCCTGAAGTAAAACCCAAACCAAACTTTGTCAGATTTGTACGGAATATCCGGGAGTTGGCCCCAAATGGTACACCCACCTTCTTCGACTACTGCCTTGGCATCTTTCAGAGAAGCCATCTTTAGTGGATGTCTGGTCATCTTTGGGACTTTGGAAATAGTCATGGTTGCCTCAACTGTTTGTGGGACTTCCTAGAAATACTGACACGGAGTTTCTATGAATTCACCATCCATTTCCACATACCTAAAGTAGTTCAGGTGAATGACCATACATTCCTCCTCTCTATGGAAAGTGATGATTTTCCCTTGATTGGGTACTTCAACATCTGATGTAATGTAGAGGTGATGGCACCAGCATCATGAATCTAAGGTCGGCCCAATAAACAAGAATAGGAAGGGAGAATATCCTTCACATAGAAAGTTAAATCGAAGGTCTGAGTTCCAACTTTGATGGGGATGTCCACCTCCCCGTGCACTATTCTCTTCGAACCATCGAAGGCCCTTACCACTATGTTGCTGGGTTTTAAAGTCAGACCTTCATAGTCTAGTCTATCCAGAGCCTTCTTAGGAAACACATCCAATGATGAACCAGTATCTACCAGGACATGGGCCAAAGTAGTGCCCCTGCATTCGACAGAGACATGCAATGCCTCATTGTGTTTCCTCCCTCTAGGTGTCAGATCAGCATCAGAAAAGCCCAAACTGTTATCAACTGTCAAACTAGCCACATAATCTTCGAATTGGTAAGCAGAGGTTTCCTGTGGCACATGGGTAGTTTTAAGAAATTTCACGAAGGCCTTCGCATGAGCTTCAGAGCACAACAGGAAAGCTAGCATAGAAATCTTTGAAGGGGTATGCCCTAGCTATTCGACTACATTATAGTCGCTTCTCTTTATAATTTTCAAAATTTCTTTCATCTATTTCTTGGAAGCCTCTAGGATAGATACTGATTGCACCTTCATCCAAACAGGCTCAACCAAAATACCTTTGCCCCAAGTCTCGGTCGACTCGGTGATAGGGGTGTCAGCAGGGGTAATCACAGGAATTGTAGTAGTAGTATCAGCAAGAATAAAATCAGGAATGATAACAGGACTGGTAATAGTTTTCGGAGGAGAAATCTCAGGGGAGAACACTCTTCCACTTCTGGTTATTTTGCTGGTTCCCACAATGTTGTCGATGTCGGGGTCATCCTTCTCAAAAATCTGGTCTTCAACAGCCAGCCATTCTTGCTTAACGCCGTGGTAGTAGATGTCACCCCATAGTTCCAAGGAACAATTTTGTCTGAGCAGTACGGGATTGGCCCTGGCACAGTAATTATCAGTGGAGTCACCTTCGGAACAGATGTAATCCTAACGGGTCTTTTGGTGGAGACCCTGGGAGGATTGACTGAAATGGTTATTATTGAAACATCCTTGTAAGCAATGGTTGGAACAGGAGTCTTTTCAAACAAAATATCTTTGTCATCCATCAGGCGCTGGACACCTGCCTTCAATAAATGACAACCAGTCGGTAGGGATAAATAGAGGTGGCAGCCTTCGCCACAGCCCAGAAATAAATCGGCCTTCAATAGGTTCCTTTTGATGGTTAAGAGAGGAGTAACAAGTTCATCAACAACAGTAACAAACACATCATTTTCAATAACATTAACACCACGGTCGTGCTTGGGCATAGGAGCGGTGATAACATTTGGGATCTCAGGAGCGTCAAATTCAATTTCCTCTGCCTCGAGAAGGTCTTACACCTTGTTTTTCAAAGCCCAGCAGTCGTTTGTATCATGACCTGGACTTTTTGAACGGTAAGCACAACGAGCATTTGGTTTATAACGGGGAGAGGCAGCGTTGGGATTCTTCGGAGCTTCCCGCAAGGTTACCAGATTAGATTTCAACAAATGCGGCAAGACTTGAGACATCGTCATATTTATCTGGGTAAACTGTCTTACCGGCCTTTCTGTTCTAGATTGATTGTTCCTTTGTTGAGTAGGTGCAGGCTTAGAGATCATGACAGCCCCTACCGCTAGACGGTGTTCAGTTATGTCCTGATTCCTATGGTCATATGCAACACTGACCTCCTTCTTTCCTGTAAAGGGATTCTTTATTGCGCTCGAGGATGCATCTCTTTGAATTTTGCCACTTTTTATATCTGCTTCTACTCGTTCACTGGTCATGATTAATTCGGTAAACCCAGCCGAGGAGCTTCCGATCAGGTGTTTGAAGAATGGACCAGATAGCGTGCCTAAGAACATATCCACCAATTCTCTGTCAGATAGAGGGGGTTGGACCCTTCCCGCGAGATCCCTCCATTTTTGAGCATAGGTATTGAAACCTTCACTTGTACCCATAGACATGCCTTGCAACTGTGTTTTTGTTGGAGCTAAGTCAGCATTATACTGGTATTGCTTGTAAAAAGCGGCTGCCAAATCTTCCCAATTGTGGATGTTGGTCCCTTCCAACTGATAGTACCAATCCAACTGCGTTCCTGACAAGCTTTCTTGGAATAAATGCACCCATATATTCCTATCCGCAATATGGGGTTGAATTTTCCTGACGTATGATCTCAAATGCATCTTCGGACAAGAAACACCGTTATATTTAGCGAAAATGGGGACCTTGAATTTCTGCGGTATGACAACCCCTGAGACAAGTCCTAGCTCCTAAAAATCCAACCTGGTTACCTTCTAGATCTCCATAGCATTAAGGCGATCTTCCAATTGTTTGTATTTGTCGTCAGCTGGAGGATACTGCTCTTCAGAGTAGTCAACCTCTTCTTCCTCTTCAGATTCTGGAGGGTCAGTCACTTCCTTGTTTTCCCTTCTTGATTATCCCTTTCACCTGACTATGTTGCAAAGTCTAGAGTCCGTCTGGCTGGTACTTTTAACCTTCTTCCCAGATTCAAAACACCGGTTGATTTCATCGCTTTCTTCTTCTTTTCTTTGATCAGCAGAGTTTTCAACTCATCTTGTCCTTTTTCCAGAGTCAAGAACATTTGTTGAAACTGGACATTCTATGCCTGGAGATCTTTTACTGTCTATTCAATATCCATCTCACTGAAATAAACAGTAGAAAGATAAGGAGACCTATTGTAAGAAACCTGTTTGTGTTATGATGAATGAAAATGCATATGAAAATGATTTCAAGGAAATTAGAGATTTAAATTTGTTTAGACAAAAAAGGAAACACACGTTATATTAATAAACCCAAGTTTGAATACATCATGCCTCTTTGGGCTTACAATGAAATAAATAAAATACAAAACTCCTAAGATAAAAAAATTGAACGCATCCTCTTTGGGGCGATGTAGGCGTTCAAACTCCGCTCTTCATGAAGTTGCTTGGTGAGTTCCAGAACTTTCTTCTTGTTGGCATAAAATTGGGCTTCGAAAGTGTCTCTTTCTTCCTTAAGTTATATCCAATCCCTTTGTAAGTCTTTGAGAGAGGTGGGCATGTTAGGATGAAGGACAGTGTATGGGACATCTCCTTCAACAACAGGCTCTATGATAACTGGGAGAATAGAGGGATAAGGCATTGCGAGACTCTGAGCGCGAGCCCGTACCCACCTAAGGTAAGGCTCAAGGGGAATGGAATTCTTGTGCCCCAATGTCCTACTGTCCACCTTGCTTACCATCCTCCAGGCTCGTATGAACCTCCAACGGTAGTCTTAATTGTCACTTTCATAGTCGAACACTACACCTTGGATGAGCGTGTCATGTGGACCATCTCTTCGTGCGTACCCAAACTGTCGCAGAGCTAAGAAAGGGTTATAAGTCATGCCTACCCTAATGCCAAGAAAAGGACCGTTAGGGAATTCCCCACAATGATCGATGATAGTAATGTCCTCCAAGGATCGAGAACACTAGTAGATATCTGAATGCCTGAGTGACATCAGCCTGTTGGACCACCTCAAACCTTGCTCATTCTTCACAACGGATCAGGGAAGATCGAAATAAACCATTTAGCCAACAAAGGGGTACAACACATGAGGGTTCCTCTTATCTTCATGGTGCGAGTGTGGAGAGAATGCAAGATATATCCCAACAAAGTAGGCACCGGATTGCAAGATAAAAAGATTTTGACAGCTATAAGTTGGTCAGGATTTGGAAATAGTACCAACCCATAGATGAGAAGAGCCAAAATTTATTCTAAAGCTTATAAATCCATATTGTTCCAACAATCTTGAGCTTTTTCCAGTAAGAACTTGGCTAAGAATCCTTTGACACCACTTCTTGTTTCCCAATTAGTCGTGACGTCGGATTGTTGCATGTGTAAGTCTCGGGCAACCTCTTCAGGGCTTGGGTCTCTTTCGGCACCATTGAAAGGTAGTTGATCGAGGATAGGAATTCCCAAGAGCTGAGATAACTCTTCCATAGTTGGTACAAGCTGGTAATCGGGGAAGGTAAAGCAATGGTGCAACGGGTCAAAGAACTGGAAAAGCACCTTCATTCATGTCTTCATCAAAGCTCGAGGTAACCAAGTTGAGAAGTCGTCCATGTCTTTTGGTGAACAGAGAATTCTCGGGGACCCTTGACGCTAAATCCTTGAGCTGAAAAGGTACTCGTACAAGGTTGACTTGGATTGTGTTCCTGCGAGTAGGAGTCATATCCTACAAAATAGAACAAAGATGAATCTAAAAATCCTTGAAATGGTTAGTTTAAAATTCTATGGCATGATGTCATGATGTTATGTACAAGCATATGCACAGGTTAAATCAAATCAATCCTTAGCTTAGGCTTGCATGGAGTCTCATAGGTAAGTACCCTCTTGAAGTTTAGTTGGCTCAACCTGTCCTAGTTAATAGTAATCGGGTTCTAAGGGATCTTAATATCACTTATTTGTCTTCTCGGGCATTGTTTCAGCGCAAGCCTCTTTCATGGCGATCGAAATATCCCAAAAAGCCAAACCTCAATGAGTGTAGTATCGAGTATCTACCAATTTAGGACTGCACCAAAGCCGGTCATCTCACTATGTCCTAATGGCCAAGTTGGTCAAGTAAAGCTTCTAAAAGTCAGTTAGTGCTTCATGACGTCACTCAGCGGCCCTGTATTCTCATTGACTACTCAAGGGCTACCGATACCCATAAATATGTCACACTAACGTAGCTATTGCTTAGACCATGTCGGTATACCCCGCAGTTTCCACAATGTATTGCTACTTACCTATAAGGTATCCCAAATATGGAGAGAGTATTTAAGCCCAAACAAAGAAGCAAAATGTAAAGCATACAAGTCAAACAAAGAAAGCAAGTAAAGGTGGTCTAGCCCTAAGGTAACCCCACTTTTTATTTCATTCCCCAGCAGAGTCGCCAGTTCTCTGATACGGTGGGAGAACTGACTTGGGTTGTTTTTCATTTGATCACAATTTGTGGATAGCAAGAGTCGCCACCGAATTTTCTTTTATCTAAAAGGAAAGGTAAAAAAGCACAGGAAAGACCTTTCGAGATTATTTATTGGGTTCGGAGGTAGGTTATGAAAAGGGAAGGTATTAGCACCCTTTTCATCTGTAGTTATCTACGGGCTCTTAGTTACTTGCTAGATCACTTGCTTTTATTTGACAATGTGCTTGTGGTGTAGGCTTTAAAAGTATTTTGAAAATGTCTTTGTAATGGTTCTCGTTTCTATAAGAACGCGTACAAAGTGTTGCTTTGAAAATGGTTAAAAGAGGTGTTTGTGGAATGTGTTTTTTGAAAGTGATTTTGAAAAGTGTCTTTGTAATGGTTCTCGTCTCTATAAGAATGCGTACAAAAAGCTTTTGTCTTTTGAAAATGTTTCAAAATGAAAGTGTGGGTGTATAAAATGTTTTTGTTGTGAGCAAGCGAGCAACTAGGAGCAACCTATTTACTCGAAAGGTCTTAAATGTGCTTTTCTTCCTCTTTAGATGTTGCTATCTTACCATTGATTTGGTAAGAAGCCCCATCGTTGGATATGAAGGGACAGGTGCGAGTCAATCGTACAGTCATAGAAAGCAACTTGTGAGATGCTTTAGCAATTTTCGTAAGGGACTAGATCGTTTTATCGAAGGCAACATCGAGGGACATCGAGGGACTACGATCGTTTTTATCGAAGGGTCTTTGCTAAAGCGTCCCATATTCGAGGGACATGACTGTATTTCCGAGGCAACGAGCGAGGTTACCCTAGAGGTGCGCATGTGAAAAAGTGTGCTTGATTCAATTTATTTTGTCTTTGAAATTAGGTTATCTAGCGATTGATTTTATATCTTATCATGCACGACTAATTACTATACAGTATAAGGAAAACAGTAAATTGCGGAAATTAAATTTCTACGCTATTACAGAATTTTCGGGAATGGGTGTACAAATTTATAAATGGGGATGAATTAATGCAATTAAATGACCAAATAGGCAAACAATACAACCAAATCGAATCGAGTAATTAATCGAAATTTCAACAAGTTTATGAAGTAAAAATTAATTAACAAAATAAATATAAGGAAATAAAATTCTTGTTTTTTTTGTTTGTAAAGTTGAAAAGAAAAACAGAAAAATCTATTCTATTAATTAGCTAAAGAAATTAAATCAAATGCATGTATTTTGTCTTTTAGGGTTTTTTTGTTATTAAGAAATTAAATAAACAAATTAAGACTTAAATAAAAAATTAATTAGTAAAAATATTTACAAAGTTTTTTTTCTAAATTAAATTAGAACTAATAACTAAAATAATTTAGAAAGTTAATTTAAAAAGTTCATGATTTATTAAATTATAAGAAACAAGTAAAATCAAAAATAAGTATTAAAACAAAACACAAATGGAATGGTGGTGTTAAATTGAAATGGGGGGATGTTGTCTTTTTTGAAGCATGGTTTGTATCCCAAAATTTTCCCTCTCATTTATCAATAATTTGCTCACAAGATCTCCTTTGGCTCAAGACTACATTAGGGTTGATCAGCTCAAGACACCTCCTTAAGCATTGATGACCAAAATTAGGGTTTGAGATTGCACAAGGATATTTGTACTTTCATTGCTTCATATGACTTTCATGGATCATTATGGACCCTCAAGATCACTCATGTCAAGTTTCAAGCTTTGGATCACACTTTTGCTCAGTCAATTGAGCAGTTGACCTAAAATTCAGTTGTATTGGGGGAAAAGTCAATTGTGGTCAATTTACAGTCAAACCTCATAATTTTTATCCACATCAACATTTTAAACTCATATGTATCATTTTATCAAGTTTGTATTCCTCAAGAAATTTGATCAAATCTCCAAAAGGGCAAAATGATCAAAATTAGGGTTTTGACTAGGAAAGGGTAATTTCTGATTTTTGACCTAGCAAATGATCAATTGGTTTAAGGCATGATCTCAAGAGTTCAATTGAATCATTTTGACCTAATGGCATGGCTCAAAACATTGCTCAAGACCAATGGATTGACAGATGAATTTTCAGTCAACTGATCAAAAAGTCAATTGTACACTGAAAAGTCAAACTTTGACTTTTTGGTCAAAATTCAATGTCAAAGATCACAATTCATCAAAACATGTAAAAATATGAAACTTATACATCAAGAAATCAAAAACTCAAGATTTCATTTTAAAAAGTCAAAGTTTTCTAACTTAGAAATTTTTCTAAGTGTTTAAACTTCATGTTTTTTCATAACTTTGAGCAAAATATTCACCATGATGCAAGCTGATTCAAAGGAAACTTCCAACATGAAAGTTGTAGATCTCCATGAAATCTACAACTTTTATTTACATAAATCCTTCAAAAAGTGCTTGGATATCAAGTTATAATTTTAAGAATACATGGTCATGAAACAAAACACTTAGTGAAATTTTTACCCTAATTTGTTCAGGATTTTGGCCCAACTTCATGGAACTTTTTCATATAGTTCCAAGGTTAATCTTTAAAAGTGATTCAAATATGGGTTGTAGATAACATTTAAAGCTTTCCAAAATTTCCAAGAACTCCTTGAGATCATTTTTGAGTGGGGAGAATCGAAGAGATGAAGTTAGGGTTTTATCACTTGAATTACAAGTCATTTTGTGATGAACCAAATTCAAAATTCAAAGTTATGCTGCATAACCTCTACTTTGCAGGCCTAAAACTTGTTAGGCACTCCATAATTAATTTCTTGCACAGCTGTTAGAGGTCTCATTTCAAGCATTCAATGCAAGGCCGTACTTTATATCCATATTTGGAAGAAAGTGCACATTGCCATTTTGATAAAGTGACTTTTTGCATAAAATTTGTTCTTGAGCCTTGCACTTGTTCTTTTCTAATCATACATATCTCATAACACAAAAGAAATGGTTTAGACACTTACAATCACCCAGTGTATGCTTGTACTACACATTGAGAACTTGGTTTCCCAATTTTCTTCAAAATCAAGTAACCTAGCAATCAGCTTAAAACTTGTACTTCTGACTTGCCAAACCACTCAAGACTCTTTGCTTATAGATACACAAACCATTTCCCACAAAACCTACGCATGCTTGACCCCTAAAAAACACCAAGAGCTCAGAACTGCATCACATACCTCTATTGTTGCCTAACCTGACCAAAAGTTTGAAACTCACATCTCCCTCGTGTGTTTTCAAGCCTTTTGGTTCCTAAAGTTTCTAAACATCATTTAGAACTCATCCCACACCCTGTTACAAGACTGTAACACAATTAACACCATCCTCCATTTTCAAAAACAGAGCTTTTCACTTGGACTTCTCCAGAACTCCTCAGGTACTTTCAACTCAAGTTAAGCATCCCATTAGCTTCCTGGGAACTTGAAGAAGCTAACCCAATCATTGGAACTCACTAAAAGCTGCTCAAACTCCAAACCCGATACCCTCTTGCAAGGTAAGTTTTCTAACTTTGGAACTTTTCATACAGGCATCATTAATGGTTTATTTGTGAATGAAAAATGTAGATATCATTGCCCTAAAGCTAACCATGTCCATAGTTTTCATTAATTTTGCTTGAGCTTAGAGAATTTTAAGATTGAAGTTTCTGAGATTTTTAGGGTTCAGAATAGGGCCATTAAAATTCATGCTTATCTTTGATCTATAATTATTTTGCTTTGCATTTCTGAAATCGTGAGGAAATTTACTACAAGTTTCATGTTTACAGTTTTCATTTTTGTTGAGAATTGATTGAGATAAAGAGGCTCTGGCTGGGCGTGAGGTTGAAGATGAAGTTGGCCTCAGGAACGTGTTTGCCATATATATTTATGCTTTAATTTATATAAACGGATGTATAGCCAACCCAGTGGTAGAAGCACGCGCCTGTGACTTAAGGGACCTGGGTTCGAGCCCTAGTGGTACCCTTTTGGATTTTTTCCATTTTTTCCTTACATTCTGACCTTTTTGGCATGCGTTGGGCCTCCCTTGGGCCTTTATGTTTTTTTTTTCTTATTGCTAACCCCCTGTTTCACTTACACAGCCCCTGGCCCATTTTTATTTCTTTTTCTTATTTTTATTTATTTATTTTCTTAAATATTTTATCTAATATTAAAAATCATTAAAAAAATATAAAAAACATTAGATTAATATTTTGATAAAGTTTATTTATTTTTTACACAAAAAATTATTTTATTTAATCATGCTTTATTTATTTTGACTAATTGTTTTGTAAATTTAATTAAAAAAATTAGGGTTTAGTTATTTCTTTTTACACCATTTAAATATATTATTTTAAAATATAAAAAGACCAAAAATATTTTTATAACACTATAAATTATTTTTAAGACAAAAAATACCAAAAATATTCTTTTTCTAAACTTAATTTCTTTTTAATCAATTAATAGATTAGGGTTTTATTTAAATTATTTTCCTAATAATTTTAAGTTTTACTTTTAATTAATTAATTTTCTTTTAGTCAATTAGGTTAAACTCAAAACCCCTTTTCTCTAAAAAATATAAACAAACATCTATTTACTTTACATTTACATTCTTGTATATTTATTCATCTTGTACATTATTTATTCAATTTTTGTACCAATTCAATATAGTTGTAATAGATAAATAGGCTTTATTTTCTTGCAATACCCATTTATAATTTGTATACCCCCTCCCACAAGTATTGTAATAGCATAAATTCCGTAATTTATCGCTTTATATATAAATGCTAGTAATTAGAGTTTGTATGGAAAGACTAAAACCAATGCTTAGAAAACCCTAATCAAAGACAAGATCAAGCATGAAAACAATACACTTGCACACAAACACCCCTAGGGTAAATCCACTTGGTTGCCTTTACAAAATGACCATATTACTCATGTGAGGTATCTTAGCAAAATACAAGATCATAGTCCCTCGATAACGCTATCTAAGTTGCCTTTCAAATGATCTTAGACCCTAAAGAAAAATGCTAAGATACTTTGCAACAATGCTAACCATGTTATACGATGAACCACGCCCGTCCCATTTACATCCAAAGATAGGGTTACTTACCAAACCAATGGTAAGATAACAATATCAAAGGAAAAAGGAAATGAACATGAAAGACTTTTGAGTAGGTAGAATGCTCCTAATTACTTGCTCAATTTCAAATAAAACATCCTTGATATTTTCAAAACAAACACCTACACTTTCAAACATCTTACAAAGTTGAAAACATTTTTAAAAGATCAAACACTTTGTATACATTATTACGAACGAGAATCATTACAAAGTTTGCCTAAATAATGGCCTCTTTACAAAATACTTTCAAAAACCACACAAAGCATAATTTCAAACAAAAGCAAGTGATCTAGCAAGTAACTAAGAGCCCATGGAAAACCATGGATGAAAAGGGTGCTAATACCTTCCCTTTTCATAATCTACCCCATGAACTCAAGAAATAATCTCAAAGGTCTTTCCTGTGCTTTTTCACCTTTCCTTTTGGATAAAAGAAAAGTCGGTGGCGACTCTTGCTAACCGCAACATTTGCAATCAAACGCAAAACCTTTAAGTCAGTTCTCCCACTATATCACAGAACTGGCGACTTGGCTGGGGAGAATTCTAAAAGTGGGGTTACCTTAGGGTTAGATAATATTTAGTTGATTTATTTGTTTGTCTTGTATGCTTTACATTATGGTTCTTTGTTTGGGTTTGAATCCTCTACCCGGATTTGGGATACCTTATAGGTAAGTAGCAATACATTATGGAAACTGTGCGGGGTATATCGACATGGTCTAAGCAATAGCTATGTTAGTGCGACATATTTGTGGGTACCGGTAGCCCTTGAGTTAATCAAGGGGAATAGGGGGCCGCTGAGTGATGTCATGAATCACTAATGAACTTTTAGAACCTTTACTTGACCAACTTGGCCATTAGGACATAGTGAGATGACTGGCTTTGGTGCAGTCTGAAGTTGGTAGATACTCGATACTACACTCATTAAGGTTTGGTCTTTTGGGATATTTCGGTCGCCATTAAAGAGGCTTACGCTGAAACAATGCCCAAGGAAACAAATCAGTGAAATTGAGCTCCTTAGAACCCGGTTATTATTGCTAGGACAGGTTTGAGCCAACTAAACTTCAAGAGGGTACTTACCTATAAAACTCCATGCAAGGCTAAACCTAAGGACTTGTTTGTTTTGTTTGTATATACATACTTGTACATAACATCATAAACATCATAACATCATACTCATTCACTAACCATTTCAAGGATCTTGGGATTTATCTTTGTTCTGTTTTGTAGGACATGGATTCTATTCGCGGGAAAACTATTCAAGTCAATCTTGTAAGGACCCCTCCTCAACTTAAGTAGCTAGCATCAAGGATTCCTGAAAATTCTCCTTTCACCGAAAGACAAGGTCGCCTACTAAACTTGGTCACCTCCAACAATGATGAAGACATGATGAAGGTGCTCTTTCAGTTCTTTGATCCCTTACACCATTGCTTCACATTTCCCGATTATCAACTTGTGCCAACTTTGGAAGAATTCTCCCAACTCTTGAGGATTCCCATTCTCAATCAACTACCTTTCAACGGTGCGGAAAGAGATCCAAAGCCGAAATATATTGCTCAAGCTCTACACTTGCAATCATCTGATGTCACAACCAATTGGGAAACAAGGAATGGTGTCAAGGGTTTCCTAGAAAAGTTCTTGTTTGAGAAAGCCCGAAACTGTTGGAACTCTTTGGATTTACAAGCTTTTGAAGAAATTGTGGCTCTCCTCATCTTTGGTATAGTTTTGTTTCTAAATCTTGACCAACTCATAGATGTGAACACTGTCAAGATCTTCATGTCTCGTAACCCGGTGCCTACTTTTCTAGGGGACATCCTACATTCTTTTCACACTCGCACTATGAGAAAAAGAGGTATCCTTATGTGTTGTACTCCTCTCTTAGAAAGATGGTTTATTTCGCGTCTTTCCCCAATCTGTATTGAAGAACGAGCAAGGTTCAAGGTGGTCACATAGGTTGATGACGCTCAAACATTTAGACATTCATTGGTGTTCCTAATCCTTAGAGAATGTTACTATTGTCGACTGTTATGGAGAATTCCCTACTGTCCCTTTACTTGGCATTAGGGGAGGTATCACCTACAACCCCTGCTTAGCCTTAAGACAGTTTGGTTACGCCCGAAGGGAGAGCCCACATGAGATGCTCATCCAAGGTTTGGTATTTGACTACGAGAACGACGATCAAGGTCTTCGTTAAAGATTCATCCGAGCTTGGAGGATGTTGAACAAGGTAGATAGCAAGACATTGGGGCATAAGAATTCCATCCCTCTTGAGCCTTACCTCAAATGGGTACGAACTCATGCTCAGAGTCTTATGATGCCTTATCCCTCCATTCTCCTAGTAATCATTGAGCCTGTTATGGAAGGAGATGTTTCATACATTGTCCTACATCCTGACATGCCCACCTCTCTTGAAGACTTACAAAGAGATTGGATACAACTCAAGGGGGGCGAGACACCTTCGAAGCCCAATTCTACGCTAGCGAGAAGAAGGTTTTGGAGCTCACTAAGCAACTTCATGAGGAGCGGGCTCTGAATTCCTACATCGCACCAAAGAGGATGCATACTACCTTTTTATCTTAGAGTTTTTGTATCATTTTTCCCAAAGAGGCATTGATGTACTCAAGATTTAATTTATTAATATAACGTGTGTTTCCTTTTTTGTCTAAAACAAATTTGAATCTTTAAAATCCTTGAAATCATTGCATATGCATCTACCATTCATCATAACATAAGCAGGTTTCTTGCAACAAGTCTCCTCATCTTTCTACTGTTTATTTCAGTAAGATGGATCTCGAGCAAATGGTGAAGGACCTCTAAGCACAAAATGCTCAGTTTCAACAGATGTTCTTAACTCTAGCCAAAGGACAAGAAGAGTTGAAGACCTTGTTGGTTGAAGAGAAAAAGAAGAAAGCAAAGAAAATAACCGGAGTTCTAAATATGGGAAGAAGATTCCAAGGGCAAGCAAGAAGGACCCTAGACTTTGCAACGTCATCTGGTGAGAAAGACAATGAAGATGGGAAAGGTAAGGAAGCAGTTGTCTAGCCAGATTCAGAAGAGGAAGAGGAAGAAGAAGATTATTCTGAAGAACAATATCTTCCAGCCGACGATAAGTATAAGCATCTGAAAGAACGGTTAAGCGCAATGGAAATTCAAAAAGTGTCGGGATTGGAATTTGAGGAGTTGGGGTTAGTATATGGGATTGTCATTCCTCCAAAATTCAAGGCACTGGTGTTCGCCAAGTACTACGGAGTTTCATGTCCTAAAATGCATCTTCGGTCCAATGTGAGGAAAATACAGCCTCACACTGCCGATGAGGATTTATGGGTACACTTCTTCCAAGACAGCCTGTCTGGAACTCAACTTGATTGGTTTTATCAATTAGAAAGAGCCAATGTTCATAATTGGGAAGATATGGCCGCTGCCTTTTACAAACAATACCAATACAACACTGATCTTGCGCCCACCCGTACTCAACTCCAGAGTATGGCCATGGTTTCAAGTGAGGGCTTCAAAGACTATGCGCAAAAATGGAGGGACTTAGCAGGAAGAGTCCAGCCTCCCCTATCTGAAAGAGAATTAGTAGACATGTTCTTAGGCACCTTGTCTGGTCCTTTCTTCAAATACTTAATTGGGAGTTCATCGGTAGGTTTTACCGAATTGATATTGACCGGAGAAAGGGTGGAAGTCGGGATAAAGAATGGGAAGATTCAAAAAGATGCATCCTCTGCTGCTGTAAGGAAACCATTTATTGGGAAAAAAGAAGTTGTTGTTGTATATCCTCAGAGAAATAAAGATAGGGCTGAACACCGTCCAATGGTGGGGGCTGTCATGATTCCTAAACCCGCGCCTGCTCAGCAAAGAAGCAACCAGCCAAGAACGGAAGGACCAGTCAAACAGTTCACCCTAATTAACATGACATTGTCTCAAGTATTTCCACATTTGTTGAGATCCAATCTAGTGACTTTGAAAGAAGCTCCAAAGAATCCTAACACAACCTCTCCTTATTATCATTCTAATACCCGCTGTGCATACCATTCTGAGAGTCCTGGCCATGACACTAACAACTGTTGGGCTCTGAAAAACAAAGTACAAGACCTTCTTGAAGCCAAAGAGATTTAATTTAACGCGCCAGAAATTCCCAATGTAATCATTGCCCCTATGCCCAAGCACAGCTGTAATGTCAATGTCATTGAGGAAGATATGTTTGTTACTTTGGTTGATGAACTTGTGGCCCCACTCCTGACTATCAAAAAGAACTTGTTAAATGCCGGTGTATTCCCAGGCAGTGATGAAAGTTGTCATTTATGTTTATCCTTACCAACCAGCTGTCCTTTGTTAAAAGCAGGCGCTCAATGCCTAATAGATAACAAGGAGATTTTTTTCAAAAAAACTTCTATTCCAACTGTTTCTTATAATGATGTTTCCATCATGACCATTTCTGCCAATTCTTCTAGGGTCTCCACCAAAAGACCCGTTAGAATTACATCAGTTCCTAAAGTAGCTTCGTTGATAATTACAATGCCTGGACCAATCCCGTATTCGGAAGACAAAACCATCCCATGGAATTATGGAGGTGATGTCTACTACCACGGTATCAAGCAAGATTGGCCAGCTGCTGAAGATTCAAGATCTGAGAAAGTTGACTCTGATATTAGTAATATCGCAGGGACTAGCAAGATTACCCGAAGTGGAAGGATATTCTCTCCAGAAATTGCTCCTCCAAAAGCTATTTCTGGACCCGTAATCATTCATGTTGTTGTTGCTCCTCTAAAGGCTGTTCCCAGTCCTGCAATCATCTCTGCTAATACTCCTGTCGATAAAACTATTACAATCCCTGTTATCACCCCTACTGACATTCCTGCTGCCGAGTCAACCGAGACTCGAGGTAAAGGTATTCTGGTTGAGCCTGTCCGGACGAAGGCACAATTAGTAGCTATCCCTGAAACCTCCCGAAAAGAGATGGAGGAAATTCTAAAGATCATAAAAAGAAGCGACTACAACGTAGTTGAGCAATTGGGGCAAACTCCATCAAAAATTTCCATGCTGGCTTTATTATTATGTTCTGAGGCTCAAGCAAAGGCCTTGGTAAAGTTCCTTAAAACTGCCCATGTACCCCAAGAAACATCTTCTGATCAGTTCCAAGACTGCATAGCCAGCTTGACCATAAATAATGGTTTAGCTTTTTCATATGCTAATTTAACGCCAAGGGGTGGAAGCATAATGAGGCATTACATGTCTCAGTCGAATGCTGGGGCACGACTTTGGCTCATGTCTTGGTTGACATTGGTTCGTCTATGAATGTGTTGCCTAAAAAATCTCTTGATAGGCTTGAATGTGAAGGATTGACATTGAAACCTAGTAACATAGTAGTGAGGGCCTTCGATGGCTCAAAAAGGATGGTGCATGGGGAAGTGGACATCCCCATAAAAGTTGGAACCCAAACATTTGATTCAACTTTTTATGTAATGGATATTCTCCCTTCATATTCCTGCTTATTAGGCCGACCGTGGATTCACAATGTTGGTGCCATTACCTCTACGTTGCATCAAATGCTGAAATATATGATTCAGGGGGAAATCATCATTGTTCATGGAGAAGAAGAGTATATGGTCAGTCATCTAAATTCCTTCAGATATGTGGAATTAGATGGTGAATTTATTGAAACTCCATTCCAGCACTTTGAAGAAGTCCCGCAGACTGTGGCAGTAACCAAAGTTGTGTCTCAAGTCCCCAAGATTACAAGGCCTCCGCTCAAGGTGTCGTCTTTTAAGGATGCCAAGGCAATGATAGAAGAAGGTGGGTGCACTATTTAGGGCCAACTCCTAGATATCCCATATAAATCTGACAAGTTTGGTTTGGGTTTCACTTCAGGAGCCCAGAAAGTTGTACGTCGTGCTCGTTCCGGAGGACCACCCTTGAAGATCAACAATCACCAAGTCAGTGCCGTGGAGGATGATGAAGACAACTATAACCTAGAGGATTGGATTTTCCCAATTGTCAGTGGAGGGCTCAGCAATTGGGAAGCTATAGATTTTTTCCCGATCACATTCATCCAACAGTAATTTGTCTTTAAATTTTGTCGGATCTGTAATATTAAAACAATTCAGACTCTTAAAACCTTGTGCCTTACCCGAGGCACAACGGTCCATCTGTAAGGGTTATTATCTCATTTCCATATGACATCAATGAATCATGGATGTTTTTGCATACAAACTTTATGCTCATTGTTTTTCTTTTTACATTTTCATTTCTTTCAAAGATAGCTATACTCTTACACACATTCACACTTACAATGCAGGTCTACATCCACTCAGGATCCCATGGGTAACGGTTCTGCTATGGACTTTTGTGACTCTGAAAATCTAATCTACTAAGCCAAAGACGAAGGTGATGAAGATTGTGAAGTACCAGGGGAACTCGCCAGGTTACTACAACAAGAAGAGAGGACCATTCAGCCCCATGAAGAACCAGTGGACACAATTAACCTAGGTACCGAAGAAGCCAAAAGAGAAGTCAAGGTGGGTGCCAATCTGGAACCCAGTGTCAAAGAGCATCTGATTCAACTGCTACATGATTATGTTAAGGTATTTTATTGGTCGTACGAAGACATGCCAGGACTTGATGCAAACATCGTGGTACATCGTCTACCTACAAAAGAGGACTACCCACCGGTAAAGCAAAAGGTACGTCGCATGTGACCAGACATGTCAGAAAAGATCAAAGTAGAAGTCATGAAACAATTAAACATTGGATTCTTGGCCGTCACCTCCAATCTGCAATGGGTTTCCAATGTTGTTCCCGTGCCTAAAAAGGACGACAAGGTACGAATGTGCGTGGACTACAGAGATTTGAATCGGACGAGCCCTGAGGATGATTTCCCACTTCCCCACATTGATATTCTAGTTGACAATACAGCACAGCACAAAGTGTTTTCCTTCATGGACGGTTTCTTAGGCTACAACCAAATCAAAATGGCTCCTAAGGACATGGAGAAAACAACCTTTGTCACACTGTGGGGCACATTCTGCTACAAGGTTATGCCATTCAGGATGAAGAATGTTGGGGCAACCTATCAACATGCCATGGTAGCTCTATTTCACGACATGATACATCACGAAATAGAGGTCTATATGGACGACATGATAGCTAGATTTCAAACAAAAGAAGAGCATCTTGATCATTTACAGAAACTGTTTGAGAGGCTAAAGAAATACAAGTTGAGGTTGAACCCAAATAAATGCACGTTTGGAGTGAGGTCTGGTAAACTCCTAGGCTTTGTCGTCAGCGGAAAAGGTATTGAAGTGGATCCTGCCAAGGTGAAAGCAATACAAGAGATGTCTGCTCCTCGTACTGAGAAGGAAGTCAGAGGATTCTTGGGACGGTTAAACTACATTGCCAAATTCATTTCTCACCTAACAGCTACTTGTGAACCAATCTTCAAATTACTTAAGAAAGATCAAGTAGTCAAGTGGAATGACGAGTGCCAAACTGCTTTCGACAAGATCAAAGAGTACCTGCAAGAGCCTCCTGTTTTGACGCCACCAGTCGAGGGAAGACCATTGATCATGTATCTAACTGTTTTGGAAAATTCAATGGGGTGTGTGTTGGGGAAGCATGACGAATCTAGACGAAAAGAGCATGCTATTTATTACCTGATAAAAAAGTTTACTGACTGTGAAACAAGATATTCACTGCTCGATAAAACTTGTTGCGCTCTGGCATGGGCTGCTCACCGGCTAAGACAGTATATGTTGACCTATACTACCTTATTGTTATCTAAAATGGATCCAATAAAATACATATTTGAGAAGCCTTCCCTCTATGGGAGAATAGCGAGGTGGCAGATGATCCTGACAAAATATGACATACAGTATACTACCCAGAAAGCAATAAAGGGCAGTGTACTAGCTGATCACCTTGCTCATCAAGCTGTGGATGACTACCAGTCCATGAAGTTTGAATTCCCAAATGAAGACATCATGAGGGTAAATAATTATGAAGAATTCAGACCATATGACGGACCTGGACAAGGATCCCGATGGACCCTGGTTTTTGATGGGCCGTCCAACGCACTCGGCAATGGTATTGGTTTTGTACTCATATCTCCTGAAGGATGTCATACTACCTTTACGGAAAGACTTTGCTTCAATTGTACAAACAACATGGGAGAATACGAAGCGTGCATCTTTGGTCTCAAAGCTGCCATTGATTTGGGGATCAAATCCTTAAATGTATTCGGAGATTTAGCTTTGGTCATCAGCCAGATCAAAGGGGGAATGGGACACCAAACACCATAACCTTATCCCCTATAAACAACATGTGTTGACATTGATCCCACATTTTGAGAAAATTACTTTCGAGCATTTTCCGCAAGAAGAAAATCAGCTAGCAGACGCATTAGCCACAATGTCATCCATGTTTAAACTTAAATGGGATAACGAGGCTCCCTATATCACCATCAAACGAATGGACAAACCAACTCATTATCACGAGTTTAATACTGAAGAAGTAGTGGACCAGTGTTGTACCCCAAAATTTTCCCTCTCACTTATCAAGACTTTGCTCATAAGATCTCCTTGGGCTCAAGACTGCACCAGGGTTTGATCAGCTCAAGACACCTCCTTAGGCACTGATGACCAAAATTAGGGTTTGAGTTTGCACAAGGATTTTTGGACTATCAATGCTTCATATGAATTTCATTGACCATTATGGACCCCCAAGATCACTCATATCAAGTTTCAAGCCTTGGATCATACTTTTGATCAGTTAATTGAACAGTTGACCTAAAAATCAGTTGTATTGGGAAAAAGTCAACCATGGCCAATTTACAGTCAAAATTCATAATTTTTTATTCACATTAACATTTTAAACCCATATGTATCATTTGATCAAGTTTGGACCATAATTCCTCAAGAAATTTGATCAAATCTCCAAAAGGGCAAAATGGTCAAAATTAGGGATTTGATTGGGAAAGGGCAATTTCTGATTTTTGACCTAGCAAATGATCAATTTGTTTAGGGCATGATTTCAATAGTCCAAGTGCACCATTTTGACCTAATGGCATGATTCAAAACATTACAAGTCCATTGGATTGACAAATGAATTTTGCACTCAACTGATAAAAAGTCAACTGTATACTGAAAAGTCAAACTTTGACTTTTTGGTCAAATTCAAGTGCCAAAGATCACAATTCATCAAATAATGTCAAAATAGGAAACTTATTCATCAATAAATCAAGATTTCATTTTGAAAAGTCAAAATTTCTAAACTTAGAAATTTTTTCTAAGTGTTGAAAATTTCTTGTTTTTTTCATAACTTTAAGTCAAATTTTCACCATGATACAAGATGATTCAAAGGAAACTTCCAACATGAAAGTTGTAGATATCCATGAAATATACAACTTTGCTTCATACAAATTCTCCTAAAAGTGCTTGGATCTCAAGTTATATATTTGTGAATACATGCTCATGAACTAAAAAAGACTTAGTGAAATTTTGCCCTAGTTAGACAAATTTTTTACCTAACTTCATGGAAATTTTTCACATAGTTCCAAGGGGAGTATTCAAAAGAAATTCAAATATGACTTGAATATAACATTGCAAGATTTCTAAAATTTCAAAGAACTCCTTGAGATCATTCCTGAGCAAGGAGAATCGAAGGCAAGAAGTTGGTGTTTTGTCACTTGGATTACAAGTCATTTTGTGAAGAACACTTGATCCAATCTTCAAGCATGTTGTACAAATCTTGCTTTGGAGATTTCAAACTTGCTAATCACTAAATAATTTAATTCTTACACAATTGATAGAGCCATTGTCCAAGCATTTGAGCCATTATCCAAGTTGCATTTCCATTTTTGGAAGAAAGTCAGCACTTCCATTTTGGAAAAGTGACTTTAATCACAATGCCAACTCTTCTTGAGCCCATACATTATTGTTTCTGACTCAAAAGCATTCAAAAGCAAGAATCAACATGCCTACATCCTTCTAACTACCCTGCAAACCCTTGTACTCCACATTGAAACCATGTCTGTCAACTTTGCTTCAAAAACAAGTAACCAAGCCATAACATCTGATTTCAATTTCTGAGTTGTTTCAAGCCTCAAAACCTCTTGCCTATAAGTACACACACTATTTGCAAGATGACACACGAATGCTAGTGCCCTGAAACTATCTCAAACACTCAAAAACCATAAATCTGCTCAAGAACACCATTGATACATAGTTTTGAATCAAAATTCATCATCTTCATTTCCACTCGTCCGTTTTGAAAACTAATCATTCAAACACCTTCTATACATCATACCAAAGCAATCCAGGCCCCTGTTTCAAGACTGTAACTCCTCCATCAGTATCCACCATTTTTAAATATCAAGCTTGCAGGTTGACTTGAGTAGAGAGATTCAGGGACTTTCAAGGCAAAGTAGGAGGTGGAATACACTCAAGGAGGTCCAGGAAAGCTAAACAGATCCTCAGTCCATCTCGAAAGTTGCTCAAACTCCATTCACGACTCCAGCTTCAAGAGGTAAATTTTCAAACTTTTATCTCTTCATACAAGCATCATTTGATCATGATTTGTGAAGACAAAATGTAGATATCTTTGATCTAAAGCTGACCATGTTCATAGTTCCCATTTATATTGACTGTGTATAGAGAATTTTGGATTTGAAATTTCTGAGAAAATTAGGTTTCAATTTAGGGCCAGTAAAATTAGTTTTTATCTTTGACTTTTAGCTTACATAAGTTATATGGTTGGATTCGTGGGAAGAAATACCACAACTTTCATGTTTGAACTTTCCATTTTTGTGGAGAGATGAAGAAGATACAGGTGGTTCGGCTAGGCGCGAGTTTGAAGATGAAGTTGCCTTTAGAAAGCAGTTTCTAATATATATTTATGGTTTGGTTATATGACCGGATGAAACAGCCACCCCAGTGGCAAGCGCGTGCGTACTAAGTCACTTCTTACCTAAAGGGCGAGGGTTCGAACCAATGTGAACCCCCCCCCCCCCCTTTTTCATTTTTCATATTTTCTGTTTCCCTAACATTTTTTTGCAGGCGCTGGGCCCTTTGGGCCTGGCAGTGTTTTTTTTTTGTTTTTTTGTTGGCTTACCTCCCTGCCTACTTTTGGCACCCCCTTGTTGGATTAAAATATCCAGCGTCAACCTTAGAGATTCGAAGGGCTTAACATCCCCCCATGGGCGCCTATACAGGTGTGTTAGGTGGGCCAGGTAGGCCCCTTGTTAGATTCTCTATAAGGAAATAAAGTAGCACCTTGGCTACAAGCAATTGCTTTTAGCTCAGTGGTAAGCGCTTGATCCTACAAGTGGTATCAGAGCAAGATCATGGGTTCGAATCCCCCTGGCTGGCACTGGGGGGAGATTGTTGGATTAAAATATTCAGCGTCAACCTTAGGGATTCGAAGGGCTTAACATCCCCCCATGGGCGCCTACACAGGTGTGTTAGGTGGGCCAGATAGGCCCCTTGTTAGATTCTTTATAAGGAAATAAAGTAGCACCTTGGCTACAAGCAATTGCTTTTAACTCAGTGGTAAGCGCTTGATCCTACACCCCTGGCCCATTTATTTTTATTTACTTATTTATTTTATTTTTCCTTTTAAATATATTTTCTAAAATACTAAAAATCATGAAAAATACAAAAAAAATGATAAATTTTATATTTTGACTTATCTTATTTTATTTTCCCATGAACAAAAATATTTTATTTACTATACTTTATTTATTTTTCTTATAAATTTAATTAATGTTATATTTCTTCATACCATTTAAAAATACATTATTTAAATACCAAAAAAGGCCAAAAATATTTCACAACACCATATATTATTTTCAAGACAAAAATACAAAAAAAAATACTTTTTCTTTAAACTTATTTTCTTTTAATCAATTAAATAGAATTAGGGTTTTATTCAAAAATAATTTCTTAATTAATTTAAGTTAATTTAATTTTATTATTTTTTCTCTAATTAGGTTTAGGTTAAAACCTCTTTCATATAAAAATTCAAACACAAAAATCATTTCTTACAATTTGCATTTATACTTTATATATTTCTTCAATTATTTGTACATATTCAATTTGGTTGTAATAGATTAATTAGGTTTATATTATTGCAATCCCTATTCATAAATTGTATACCCCCCCCCCCCCCCCCCCCTAAATGTTGTAATAGCATAGTAACTTTAAATTTCGCAATTTATCGCTTTTACATAACATGCTAGTAATTAGGGTTTGTATAGAAAGAATAAAATCAATCAAGTAGAAAACCCTAATTCAAGACAAAATCAAGCATGAAAACAACACACTTGCACACAAGCACCCCTAGGGCAAAATCCACTTGGTTGCCTTACAAAATGGCCATATTACGCATGTGAGGTATCTTAGTAAAAACAAACAAAAACAAGACTATAGTCTCTCGATGACGCTATCTAAGTTGTCTTACAAATGATCTTAGTCCCTCAAAAAGAAATCTAAGATACCTTGCAACATTGCTAATCATGGCTATACAATGACCCATGCTCGTCCCGTTTACATTCAAAGATAGGATTGCTTACCAAATCTATGGTAAGACAACAATGTCAAAGAAAAAGAAAATGAACAAGAAAGACATTTGAGTAGGTAAATTTCTCCTAATTACTTACTCCATTTCAAAACAAACATCCTTTCTATTTTCAAAAACAAACACACGCATTTTCAAACATCTTACAAACATTGAAAACATTTTCAAAAGATCAAACATCTTTGTATACATTCTTACGAACGAGAATCATTACAAAGATTGCCTAAACAATGGCCTCTTTACAAAATACTTTCAAAAAACCACACAAAGCACAATTTCAAACAAAAGAAAGTGATCTAGCAAGTAACTAAGAGCCTATGGATAACCATGGATGAAAAGGGTGTTAATACCTTCCCTTTTCATAATCTACCCCCCGAACTCAAGGAACAATCTCAAAGGTCTTTCCTGTGCTTTTTCACCTTTCCTTTCGGATAAAAGAAAAGTCGGTGGTGAATCTTGCTAACTGCAACATTTGCAATCAAACACAAAACCCTCAAGTTAGTTCCCCCATCGTATCACAATCAGCCTTGGTTTCACGAAGTTAAGAGGTATCTCGAGGCTCAAGAATATCCAGAAGGAGCTTCAGTCAATGATAAGAAGTTCTTAAGGAGATTCTCTGCTAAATTCTTCCTTAGTAATGGCATTCTCTACAAACACAACCATGACTCTGTGTTACTTCGGTGCATAGACAAGGTTGAAGCGGAAAAGATCATGGCTGAGTTACATGAAGACACTTTTGGCACCCATTCCAGTGGGAATACGATGGCAAAGAAAATCCTACGGTCAGGTTATTACTAGTCTTCCATGGAAGCAGATTGCTATTAACATTCTTGAACCTGCCACAAGTGTCAGATCTATGCTGACAAGGTGCACGTACCTCCGGTTCCTCTGAATGTCTTGACGGCTCCTTGGCCCTTTTCTATATGGGGCATAGATATGATTGGGGAAATCAAGCCAACAACCTCTAATGGACACCGCTTCATCTTAGTGGCCATTGACTATTTTACAAAGTGGGTTGAGGTAGCTTCTTTCGCTTCCGTTATCAAGAATGTTATCGCCCGGTTCATCAAGAAGAATCTCATTTGTGGGTATGGTATCCCAGAGAGGATAATCACAGACAATGGTACGGATCTAAACAATAATATGATCACCACCTTGTGCGAGCAATTCAAGATCCAGCATCACAATTCTTCCCCTTACCGGCCCAAGATGAATGGTGTTGTCGAAGCCGCAAATAAGAACATCAAAAAGATCATACAGAAAATGATAGTCACGTACAAAGACTGGAATGAGATGCTACCATTCGCTCTCCACGGTTACCGTACCACAGCATGCACATCAACCGGGGCAACACCCTACTCTCTGTTATACGGCATGGAGGTTGTCTTGCCTATTGAAGTCCAGATCCCCTCTCTGAGAATTATGAAGGGTGCAGGGCTGAACGAAGACGATTGGATCCAGACTCGACTTGATCAACTGAACTTGATTGATAAGAAAAGGCTTACTGCTGTCTGTCATGGTCAAATGTATCAAAAACGGATGATCAAGGCTTTCAACAAAAAGGTCAGACGCCAAGTGTATCAAGTCGGGGATCTTGTGATCAAACGTATCATACTACCGCAAGGTGATCCCAGGGGAAAATGGACTCCTACATATGAAGGACCATTTTTAATCAAAAGCATATTCTCTGGTGGAGCAATGTTCTTGACCACCATGGATGGCGATGACCTACCGCACCCTGCGAATGCAGACATAGTCAAAAGAGACCCGCTAGGTTGACACACCTAGGCAAAACAAGGGCATCCCGGAGAACCACAAAGGTTCGAGCAAAAATTAGGGATAAAACAAAAAAAATTGTACACCCGGCAAGCTGAAAACTCGAAAGGGCGGCTTGGGAAAAAAAAGGGTATCCCGGTGGACTGAAAACCCGAAAGGGCGGTCCAGGAAAAAGTTAGGGAATTAAAGCGTATGACTATGTCCCTTTGGATCATCTTACGGCTTCAACCTGCAAACTCAGCGGTTCTGATCAATCCAATCAACTTCGGACAAGGAAGCAAGTGGATAAGACGCTCAGAGACACGAAGGCTATAGCAGAATGGGAACCCCATGGGATTATTTCACATAGCTATCTTTTCTTTGTATCAAATTTTCATTTTTTTACGACGGAATTCTCTTACTAGAATGGTTGTCTCATTGTACAAATATATTTACTCAAAGTCAATACAAAGATACCCCTTTGAAATTTCAAAACTATCTATTTTTCTTTACTCTTATGTTTGTTTACGAAAACGTCCAATGATTTATTTTTGAACGTAACTACCATTCAAAATAGAAATACAATCACTATTGGCTTTAAGAGATAGGGAAATATCTTTAAGCTATTCCATAAAATCCCCCACAGTGTGCAGTTTAATCCTCAACGGAACAGAGCTTCCAGTTTTCAATCCCCAGTAGAAGTCGTCCAATTTCTCAGGATTTCCCAACAGGATTTTACAAGCAGTACACGGCATTTCCCTTACAATAGAGTTTATTTCTCTAAGCGAAAATTCATCAACACTTCAACTTCAAAACATGAAGACTTATATTCCATATCCTCAACAGTAGTCAGGGATTTATTTTCCCCAATCCAACAACAGCGCAGCAGATTAGCTCACATACGAATACATTGCATCCATATATCATAAACATTGATAACACGAATGCATGTATCACAATCTCATTACACCATGAATTTCATACAACATGACATTGCATATTAGCTAATATTTTACCCTTTTCAGGATAAGGTTAATCAACAGCTACCATTGACAATGTTCAAAGATTTTTCAGATACAGTTCAGATATGCTCGAGACACGGATGCCATCATGATACTCATTCAGATTCAATCTTCAGATACAGTTCAGATACGTTCAAGATACGGATGCCATCCTGATACTCATTCAGATTCAGCTTTCAGATACAGTTCAGATACGCTCCAGATACGGATGCCATCCTGATACTCATTCAGATTCATCTTTCAGATACAATTCAAATACGCTCCAGATACGGATGCCATTCTGATACTCATTCAGATTCAGCTTCCAGATATAGTTCAGATACGCTCCAGATACGGATGTCATCCTGATACTCATTCAGATTCAGCTTTCAAATACAGTTCATATACGCTCCAGATACGGATGCCATCCTGATACTCATTCAGATTGAGCTTTCAGATACAGTTCAGATACGCTCCAGATACGGATGATATCCTGATACTCACTCAGATTCAGCTTTCAGATACAGTTCAAATACACTCTAGATACGGATGTCATCCTGATACTCATTCAGATTCAGCTTTCAGATACAGTTTAGATACGCTCTAGATACGGATTCCATCCTGATACTCATTCAGATTCAGCTTTCAGATACAGTTCAGATACGCTCTAGATACGGATGTCATCCTGATACTCATTCAGATTCAGCTTTCAGATACAGTTCAGATATGCTCCAGATACGGATGCCATCCAGATACTCATTCAGATTCAGTTTTCAGATACAGTTCAGATACGCTCCAGATACGAATGCCATCCTGATACTCATTCAGATTCAGCTTTTAGATATAGTTCAGATACACTCCAGATACGGATGCCATCCTGATACTCATTCAGATTCAGTTTTTAGATACAATTCAGATACTCTCCAGACACGGATTCCATCTCGATACTCATTCATATTCAACTTTCAGATACAGTTCAGATACGCTCCAGACACGGACGCCATTCTGATACTCATTCAGTTTCAACTTACAGATACGGTTCAACAATCATTTCTGGATGGCATCTACAAGCCCATCTCCAACAACTTTCCATCATCCCTCTAAATGGCATCTTTAAGCCCATTCCCTATACCATCAACCATCACATCACCGAGTGCAAATTTCTGGGCACTCTAATGTCCAATCATCTTCCGCCTTCGAGTCACGAATGCCAAAACTCGCCAATCTAACCTTTCGGGCTTAAGAAGATTGAACAGGGGCAGCTGTTGTACCCCAAAATTTTCCCTCTCATTTATCAAGAATTTTCTCACAATATCTCCTTTGGCTCAAGACTACATTAGGGTTGATCAGCTCAAGACACCTCCTTAAGCACTGATGACCAAAATTAGGGTTTGAGATTGCACAAGGATATTTGGACTTTCATTGCTTCATATGACTTCCATGGATCATTATGGACCCTCAAGATCACTCATGTCAAGTTTCAAGCTTTGGATTACACTTTTGCTCAGTCAATTGAGCAGTTGACCTAAAAATCAACTATATTGGGGGAAAAGTCAAATGTGGCCAATTTACAGTCAAACTTCATAATTTTTTATCCACGTCAATATTTTAAACTCATATTTATCATTTTATCAAGTTTGGACCATAATTCCTCAAGAAATTTGATCAAATCTCCAAAAGGGAAAAATGGTCAAAATTAGGGTTTTGATTGGGAAAGGATAATTTCTGATTTTTGACCTAGCAAATGATCAATTGGTTTAAGGCATGATCTCAAGAGTTCAATTGAATCATTTTTACCTAATGGCATGGCTCAAAAAATTGCTCAAGACCAATGGACTGACAGATGAATTTTCAATCAACTGATCAAAAAGTCAATTATACACTGAAAAGTCAAACTTTGACTTTTTGGTCAAAATTCAATGTCAAAGATCACAATTCATCAAAACATGTCAAAATATGAAACTTATACATCAATAAATCAAAAATTCAAGATTTCATTTTGAAAAGTCAAAGTTTTCTAACTTAGAAATTTTTCTAAGTGTTTAAACTTCATGTTTTTTCATAACTTTGAGCAAAATTTTTACCATGATGCAAGTTGATTCAAAGGAAACTTCCAACATTAAAGTTGTAGGTATCCATGAAATCTACAACTTTGCTTTACTTAACTCCTTCTAAAAATGCTTGGATCTCAAGTTATAATTTTAAGAATACATGGTCATGAAACAAAACACTTAGTGAAATTTTTGCCCTAATTTAGTCAGGATTTTGGCCCAACTTCATGGAACTTTTTCATATAGTTCCAAGGGGAATCTTTTAAAAGTGATTTAAATATGGGTTGTAGAGCATATTGTAAGCTTTCCAAAATGTCCAAGAACTCCTTGAGATCATTTTTGAATAGGGAGAATCAAAGAGATGAAGTTAGGGTTTTATCACTTGAATTACAAGTCATTTTGTGATGAACCAAATTCAAAATTCAAAGTTATACTGCTTAACCTCTACTTTTCAGGCCTCAAACTTATTAGGAACTCCATAATTAATTGCTTGCACAACTGTTAGAGGTCTCATTTCAAGTATTCAATGCAAGGTCATACTTTATATCCATTTTTGGAAGAAAGTGCACATTGCCATTTTGATAAAGTGACTTTTTGCACAAAACTTGTTCTTGAGCCTTGCACTTTTTCTTTTCTGATCATACATGTCTCATAACACAAGAGAAATGGTTTAGACACTTACAATCGCCCAGCCCATGCTTGTACTACACATTGAAACTTGGTTTCCCACTTTTCTTCAAAATCAAGTAACCTAGCAATTAGCTTAAAACTTATACTTCTGACTTGCCAAACCACTCAATACTCTTTTCTTATAGATACACAAACCATTTTCCACAAAACCCACGCATGCTTGACCCCTAAAAAACACCAAGAGCTCAGAACTACATCACATACCTCCATTGTTGCCTAACCTAGCCAAAAGTTTAAAACTCACATCTCCCTCGTGCATTTTCAAGCCTTTTGGTTCCTAAAGTTTCTAAACATCATTTAGAACTCACCTCACACCCTGTTATAAGACTGTAACACCATTAAAACCATCCTCCATTTTCAAAAACAGAGCTTTACACTTGGACTTCTCCAGAACTCCTCAGGCACTTTCAGCTCAAGTTAAGCATCCCATTAACTTCCTGGGAACTTGAGGAAGCTAACCCAATCATTGGAACTCACTGAAAGCTGCTCAAACTCCAAACCCGATACCCTCTTGCAAGGTAAGTTTTCTAACTTTGGAACTTTTCATACATGCATCATTAATGGTTTATTTGTGAATGAAAAATGTAGATATCATTGCCCTAAAGCTAACCATGTCCATAGTTTTCATTAATTTTGCTTGAGCTTAGAGAATTTTAAGATTGATGTTTCTGAGATTTTTAGGGTTCAGAATAGGGCCATTAAAATTCATGCTTATCTTTGATCTATAATTATTTTGCTTTGCATTTCTGAAATCGTGAGGAAATTTACTATAAGTTTCATGTTTATAGTTTTCATTTTTGTTGAGAATTGATTGAGATACAAAGGCTCTGGATGAGCGTGAGGTTGAAGATGAAGTTGGCCTCAGGAACGTGTTTGCCATATATATTTATGCTTTAATTTATATAAACGGATGTATAGCCACCCCAGTGGTAGAAGCGCATGCCTGTGACTTGAGGGACCTGGGTTCGAGCCCTAATGGTACCCTTTTAGATTTTTTCCATTTTTTTCATACATTTTGACTTTTTTGGCATGCACTGGGCCTCCCTTGGGCCTTTATGTTTTTTTTTCTTATTGTTAACCCCCTGTTTCACTTACACAGCCCCTGGACCATTTTTATTTCTTTTTCTTATTTTTATTTATTTATTTTCTTAAATATTTTATCTAATATTAAAACAATCATAAAAAATATAAAAAACATTAGATTAATATTTTGATAAAGTTTATTTATTTTTTACACAAAAAACTATTTTATTTAATCATACTTTATTTATTTTGACTAATTGTTTTGTAAATTTAATTTTAAAAAACTATGGTTTAGTTATTTCTTTTTACACCATTTAAATATATTATTTTAAAATATAAAAAGACCAAATATAATTTTATAACACTATAAATTATTTTTAAGACAAAAAATATCAAAAATATTCTTCTTCTAAACTTAATTTCTTTTTAATCAATTAATAGATTAGGGTTTTATTTAAATTCTTTTCCTAATAATTTTATGTTTTACTTTTAATTAATTATTTTTATTTTAGTCAATTAGGTTAAATTCAAAACCCCTTTTCTCTAAAAAATCCAAACAAATATCCATTTACTTTACATTTACATTCTTGTATATTTATTCATCTTGTACATTATTTATTTAATTTTTGTACCAATTCAATATGGTTGTAATAGATAAATAGGCTTTATTTTCTTGCAATCCCCATTTATAATTTGTATACCCCCTCCCACAAGTATTGTATTAGCATAGTAATTTTAAATTCCGCAATTTATCGCTTTATATACAAATGCTAGTAATTAGGGTTTATATGGAAAGGCTAAAACCAATGCTTAGAAAATCCTAATCAAAGACAAAATCAAGCATGAAAACAATACACTTGCACAGAAACACCCATAGGGTAAACCCACTTGGTTTCCTTTACAAAATGGTCATATTACGCATGTGAGGTATCTTAGCAAAAATAAGCAAAATACAAGATTGTAGTCCCTCGATGACGCTATCTAAGTTTCCTTTCAAATGATATTAGTCCCTAAAGAAAAATGCTAAGATACTTTGCAACATTGCTAATTCTGGTTATACGATGACCCACGCTCGTCCCGTTTACATCCAAAGAAAGGGTTACATACCAAATCAATGGTAAGATAACAATGTCAAAGGAAAAAGAAAATGAACATGAAAGACTTTTGAGTAGGTAGAATGCTCCTAATTACTTGCTCAATTTCAAACAAAACATCCTTGCTATTTTCAAAACAAACACCTACACTTTCAAACATCTTACAAACTTGAAAACATTTTCAAAAGATTAAACACTTTGTATACATTCTTACAAACGAGAATCATTACAAAGTTTGCCTAAACAATGACCTCTTTACAAAATACTTTCAAAAACCACACAAAGAACAATTTCAAACAAAAGAAAGTGATCTAGAAAGTAACTAAGAGCCCATGGAAAACCATGGATGAAAAGGGTGATAATACCTTCCTTGTTCATAATCTACCCCCCGAACTCAAGAAATAATCTCAAAGGTCTTTCTTGTGCTTTTTCACCTTTCCTTTTGGATAAAATAAAAGTCGGTGGCGACTCTTGCTAACGGTAACATTTGAGATCAAACGCAAAACCTTCAAGTCAGTTCTCCCACCGTATCACACATGGGCTTTAGAGGCTTAAGCCCATGGGGTTTTTGTTTTAAAAAATAAAATAAAATAAAATAAACAATCAGAAAAATTAAAAAAAAAATGTCCCAAGGGGTCTTGAACCCAGGACCTCATGCATATCATACACACACCCTAGCCGCTACACCAAATGCTCATTCATTAACTTAATCACCTTTGCAAACATATATTGTAAAACTTAATAAATGGGTTGGGCCAAAATAAACCAGGCCCAAACTCGGTTTTATGAATGAATTGGAAGGGGTTTGCCCTAAACAGAACATTGTTTGTGGTTATTTCAATTGGGAAAGGAAAAAGAAACCCTAAACAGAAAATCTTCTCTCTTCCTAATCTATCATTATCTTCTTCCTCCTCTCTCGATACCTCTCTGTTCAATATCATCTTATCCTCACCTTTCTCCAACCCTCTGTAACCAGAACCTGTCTCTCTCGTCTCTCTCATCCTTGCTGATTTAACCTAGCGATGCTGCCTTCTTATCGATACAAGCCCAAACTTCTCTATAAGCCTAAACTCTGCATATTATAATGCTCATGAAGTGGAATCAATGATGGGTTGGATAAGATTGAAGGTTTGTATTACTGTATTTGTAGTTTTTCTTGTCTAATGATTTTTTGTTTCTATGCCATAGTTGATGTAGAAGATATATGAATAGAGGCGAGAGAATAGGGGAAAGAATTATACCCATTGAAGCTTTTCTTTCTGGTATGGCTTCCTCCTTCATTTTGCTGGTTTTTGTTCTCTTGTTGGTTTTGTTGGCTTACGATTTCCTGTTAGAGGCTAGCTGTTTTGAGTTTGCTGGATGGAGAGATAAGGTAGATGATGGTGTTCAATGGTGACTGAGGGTGAGTGAGGAAGGAAGATGATGATGAGGTGAAAACAGTTGGAAAGGGTTGTGGATTTAGATAACAGTTGCTATGGATTATGTTCTCTCTGTTTTTGGTTTTCTGGTTTTTTTTTGTGTATTGTTGAAGAGAGGTTATGGTTTTGATGGAATAAGGTTGCAGGTTTGAGAGATGGTTGGGTTATCTTTTTTTTCTCTTATGGTTTTTCTGCTTGGTCTTTTCTCTCTTAGTTTGTATATTGTCTTGTCTCCCTTTTGCTTGTGAAACAACAATGGTTATTATATTGAAACAGGGTGAAAAAGTGGGGGGGGGGGGGAATATTTTCTGATATGCTGACTTTGGCATTTTGAGGTGCAGGCCTTGAGTTGCCTCTTTTCTGTAACACTTGGGCTGAGTTGGGCAGGGCTGACTTTGACATTTTGTGTAAGCTAGGTGATATCCTTCAACTTGTCTCTTTCCTCTTTTGTCTTTCAATGAAATGTAAAGCTACTTTGCTTTTTTTTTTCTATAAAAATTATGAAGGTTTTGTACAATTTAAGGAACATGATGATGTAATGTGGTGTGTTGGGCAAGCTAGTTATGCTTTGCCTTGACTTGTTTTTGTTTTATTTGTTGCTGCCTTCTTTGTGCTGCTGTAATATTTTGTTGCAGGTTCTGTTGTGGCTTGCTCTGCTGCATTGCAACCTGCCCTTACTTGCTTGCCCTTGCTTGCTTGCCATGTTGTCTAACCTTGCTGCATTGCAGCCTGTTTTGTTTGTTTGCATATTTGTTGTAGGTTTTGTTGGCTTGTGTACTTGGGTAGCTTGCTTGCTGCAATGTAGCCTATTCTTGATGCTATGTTTATAGCAGCTGCTGCATGCTTCTTGCCGCCTTCCTTTGCTTTGTTTACCCTGCTGCATGTTTGACCTTGCTGTGATATTTTGTTACTTGTTTTGACAGCCTTGGGCTTGCATATTTTCTTGCTTTTTTGACAGCCTTGGGCTTGCATATTTTCTTGCTGTTTTGACAGCCTTGGGCTTGCTTGTAAATTTTCTTTTCCTTTTTGTGAACCAAGGCTCAACCTTGTGATTTGCAAAAAATAGGAGAAGAGAGATTATGATAAAACAAACCATCTTTAAATCTGATTCCTACATACAAATCCTAGTGATAAATCTTTTTCCTTTCTTTACCCATCACTTTTGCTTGAATTGCTAACTTTCTTTTCTTTGTTTCATGAACATGAGGCGTGGATGGAAAGCGAGGATTGGATGGATTGCTTGAAGATGAAGCAAAGAATACTTGAAGAAATAGAACAAAATTTCTTTCTTTGTAAACAAAAATTTGTAATTCTTTGTAAACAAGACAAAAATTTGTAATTCATTTCATTTGTAATGTAATAAACACAAAGCCTTGAATAAATTTGTAAATGCTGAAATTTATTGTACAAAACTTGAGTTTTAATTTAAACTTTGCAATTCTCAATTGAATGCTTTGAATAAAACACCTTGGTTTGGTAACTTGAACTTTAAGCAATCACAAAATGATCAAATAAACCATGCGCCTTGTACTCCAATAAAATTCCTAAACAAAATAAATGTTTAAGAATTCAATTCCAACTTAGTTAACTCAAACCCAAAACCATGGTCATCTAAATGACAATCTTAATCTTCACCTCTTGTCCAAATCAAATTTGCATTCAAAATAAACTCGTACGCCACACTCGATTAAAATGGGACTTCATTGCCAAACAAACATGATTTAAGAACATTCCTCAATCTTGTAGAATTAACAAACTTCAACAAATTCTGGTTAAGAACATTTGAAATCAAACAAATGACTTGTGACGATTCGATAACTTTCAAAGTCTTCCAAACAAAATTTTCTTTCGATCTTTGAAGATAAACTCGTGAGCGACATCACTTATGACCATATGCAAAAATAATCGTCTCAAGATCTTGTAATTTGAGGAAATCACAATTCTTGGAAATCAGACGACAGTTATTTAAGATTAGGTTGAAGTCCCTGATGCGACTTCTAACGTATTCTAATTTTGGTGATCTTCTACACGTAATCAGCTCTTGATTTGCAAAGAGAAATTGGAAATAACATCAAGGAGAATCATACACAAGAAAAACCGCTCAAAAATATCGAATAATGAATAAGTTACAATCGTTTGAACTTGTTCTTGCAAAAGGTCTACTATTGGGTCAATGTAGTCGTTTTCAATTATTTGAGCCATCGATGAGCAAAATTGCAATGCAAAGTTTGAAAACTGGCATAAACATCCTTGAGGAGACAGGAAGACCTATGAAGACCATTTGAAACCTTGAAAACTCAATTTTCTCTGAGAAATACCAAACCCTAATTGTTGATTTGCTGTCTAGAGAGAATTTGTCTGACCAACTTCTGAGCCAAATTGAGTATTCGAGAAACCCTAGAATATGAAAAATGGGAGGGAAAATTTTGGGGTACGACACTAAGTCACTTCTAACCCCAAATCGAGAGATAGACTGTATTACCAAGGAAGTGATCTCTCTACCACCTCAACAACACAGAAGACAACTATGTTAATCGCACTGACGATCTCTCAGCATAACACAACCAACACAAAGGCATTAAGCTCTGATACCCAAAATGAATGTCAGCTCTAAATCTATCTCTATAGTTCAGAAACTAATAGATGATCATCCTAGATAAGAATCTAAGCAGTATATGTCTATAACAACTCAAATTCCTAACACAGTAAAAATCCAAGACAACAATCGACAGAAATTAATAAAGAAAGTTTTATATAACACCATGGGAGACAATGAGTTTAAAGTAAATACATATACAAACCTAACACAAGAGAAATACATGAAGAGGAGAAGAGATAAACCAAAAATCTTCCGGTTTGTCAGAGCCGACCAATGAGAAATCCACCTTCAATCATCCATAAGCAAAGCCCTAGTGTTGCTATCTAAGTTAATCCACTATAAAACTAAGGTTGATGGAGTTGGGAGAACAAAAACTCGCCCAATCGTAACTCTCCAAATGAAAAGAAAGGAAAATATAAGGAAATTATGTTCCGCGAAAATCGCCCGGCGATATAACTCACATTGCCCGACGATGACTTTTATACACTTGGCTCAGGATAAGCCATATCCTCAACTGAAACAAATATCTATCATCGCCCGGGGACCATAATTCATCGCCCGATGATTATCTTTATTTTCGCCTGGTGACCAAGATGGGATGCAAGACAGAGACTTTATGGAAAGTTGGCCTTCTAAAGTCGCCCGAAGACACACATTTTCGCCCAGCAATGCATGATGAAGATGTGAAAAACACAAGAAGGGGGGGTTGAATTGAAAAAACTCGGATTAAATAATAAACAGCTTTAAGATACAATATTTTTATCCTGGTTCGTTTGATCTCAAACTACTCCAATCCACCCGTCAAGGTGATTTCTCCTCTCTCCAACGAGGTCTTAATCCACTATTCTCAAAGAATTACAACAGCTACTTTAACAACTGTTAAAGTCTTCTTGAGTATAACCATAAACCGGTTTATCTCAAGGAAATCTTTTACAAATAATTGAACAAGGATGTGTTAACATTTTCTAACAAAACAATATATCACAACTGTGATAATTACACAACTTAAGCTTGGAATAAACTGAATTTGCTAAAGCGTTTGAATAAGTGTGGTTTTGAAGGCTTGGCAAATTATGTGAGTGCATGTGTGTGTCTTTTCTCAAGCAGACTTGTTTATATAGGCAAGGCAAAGATACGTTGTCCATAAATCCAGTTTAATGACAATAACGCACTTTCCTTTTGAAGAAGATCTTGTCTGAAGAGAGCCGTTAGCATTTAATTCTGTCTTGAATAATTAATAACGCTTCAGAGTCTTCTTTGCTTTAACTTATGATAACGCTTCAGAGTGTTGATGACTTGGTAAAGATCTTTGATCAGAGTCAGAGTGTATTTGTTTATGCGCAGATTCTGGTCATCAAGCTTCAGTGTATAATCTGGTAGCTTCAGCGTGTAGCACATATTACTGATCTTCTGATGCTGATTCCATCAAAACTTCTGTATATACAAAACATAATTTTAAGAAGCATATTTGTTTTATATATATATCTTTGAATTTATTTATTCTTTGTATTTTGTTATCATCAAAACTCTAATCAAGGGTTATAGAATCAAACTATATTCTAACAATCTCCCCCTTTTTGATGATGACAAAAACCAGATTTTTCAATTAAAAATAAAGAATAAAAAGTATATAATTAAGAAGAGAAACTCCCCCTGAGTTGATTACTTCCCTTTAATTCCATGAGTCTTTAAGCATCAGAACCTTACTGTATCTTTCATCAGAGTTTTGTACCTGTTCAAGCTTTTCAGAAGAGAGAAATTTAAATAGATCAGAATGTTTGAGACTTATGTCTCAGTAATCCGTTATTGAAAAATATCTTATTCTTTCTCCCCCTTTTTGTCAGTTATCAAAAAGAACATATAATCAGAGCCAAAATGCATTTATATTAAAAACCAGAATCAACGAAAAGTTCAGAACAGCAGCAATGTAAGAATATTACAGATAAACATGTTTTAAAAACGAGGAAATTCTAAGAGGGAGGAGGTAGATGCGTGAACAAAGCTTCCAACATGCTCTTGATCTGGATGTTGGTTTCCTGTTGCTTGGTTAACATGCTCGTGATTACCTCAATTTTGTCGTCCTGTTTATCCATTCTTTCCTTCATCAAAATATCAGGTCTTTTTAGGTCTTCTAGAGTCTGCCTTTCATAGGAGGAAGCTGAAGGATCTTCAGTAACTGGATGCTTCTCAGAGCATTCTGCAATATCCTCTTTTTGACCCAGTTCTTCAGCAGGAATCATCTGCTCTGGAGTAACAGTCAGATTGAGATCTTCTGACTCTAGTTGAACTTTGTATGCTGGACGATGTTCAGACCAGGGAGCATTGTCCAGAGGGAGAACTTCTTCCTTGAGCAGCTGGCTCAGAACTTGATCTTCAATTACTTTCAGTAGATTACTGAAGTTCTGTTGAACTTGTTCGTAGCTCTGTTCTTGCATCTTACGAGTTTCAGAACATACCCATCTTCTGAACCTTGTCCAAAGGTAGTCTGATGCAGTAGGATCAATCAGCTCAAGACTAGCTTACTTCAGAGAAGTGATCCACTTCTGTACTTCTGTTTCAAACATCAATAAGATGGTACCAACATCTGGAGAGGGTTCAGATATTTTGGTTTTGGAATAGCTGTTTTGTGGGTTATGGCAGCAAGACGTTCAAAAACCGTTAAATCAATGACAGTCTTGATGTTGTCATCTGGATTGTTCTTTGGTGAGGGAATGGGAGAGTCTGGAATAATTATTGGATTAGTTGGGGAGTTTGGTGGAGTTGATTCTAGTGAAGAGGGAATTTGGGGAATATCCAGGATGGTTAGGGGCATACGGATGGCCAGAGGTTCAGTGATTCCAGGAATGGGAATGGTATCAGAATCAACAGTTTGGTTTGATTGATCGTTATGAGGTTCTAGTTCACGGGATTCAGAAGGTTGAGCCTCAGAAGTTTGAACTTCTGGTTGAAATAGTTCAGGTTGTGGAGAAGGTGGATGAATTTCTGGTTGAGGAGATGGAGGTAGTGGTATTTTTGGTTGTGGAGAGAGGGGAATTTCTGGTTGTGGTGCTTCTGTGGTGGTTTCACAGTTTGGATTTTCTGGCATGGGAGCAGAAGTATGTTGGTCAAAGGTTTATATATCTGATAGAACTTTTGCAAGTTTTTGTTGGGTTGCTTCAATATTTGGATTTGGAGGTAGGGAGCAGGATCTTCTAAGAGTTAAGGTTTCTGAGGGGTCGAATTCAATGTCAAAGTCATCAAATGTTTGTGGTGTGGGGTTTTCTGATTGAGTGGGAATTGGTATAGATGTTGATACAGAAATTGAGTTTAGAACAGTTACAGAAGAAGGATTACCTCTCTTTTTAGGAGTCCGCTGGGATGATCCTTCTGCTACAGCTTTCCTTTTCTTGGTTTTCTTCAGCACAACTTCTGGAGCCTTCTGCTGTAGATCATGAATGTTCAAATCTGGTGTTGTACCATCTTCCTTGCATGCATCCAGATATCTGACTATTATATCAGGTTTAGAATCAATCTCTGAGAACAGGGGAAAGTTATCCAGAGGGATTCTTCTGCTGGAGATTGTGGCAAAAGAAGTGACATTGGGTTCCTTCTTGATGTTCTCAATTAACTTCATCTTCTTCAGATTCTTTGCATTCAACTGTTTGCCAACAGTAGCTTCCAAAGAGCTGATTTCCTGAGCTTCTGTTAGATGATCAATCAGCTTATTCTCTGTTAGAATATCTGATATAATCCTTCCTAGGGGTATCCAGTCCCTTTTTGTGCGCTCCTCTTCTCTGGTTTCTTTAACACTAGTCCTTAGATGGTTAAACAGCAGGTGAGACAGATTCACCTTAATCATCTGGGAGATGAAGTAGATCATAAATTGCTGATCCATATTGATGTAGTCAGGAGAGCTGGTAGGCTTTCTGTGGTTTATACATCCCAGAATAATCTTGGCCCATATTTTGTGATGGTCTTTTAGATCCCTTATCTTGCTGGAGGGAAGACCCAGAGTGAAGATTTCTCTAGCAATTAGGGCGACATCAGCGCATCTTTCAGCCATGTCAATGCATCGTACACCACCACCATTGTAGCCTATTAATCTTGCAATGAGGTCCTCAGTTATGACTATCTTCTTCCCCATTATGTATGAAGTAACTTGATGGTTGGAAGATGAAGCATGAATCTAAAATTCCTTCACAAGGATTGGGAATGTTGGACCCACCAGTCGGTCAAAATATTTGTCCCAGCCTTGAGCCTTTACTTCTTCAGAGAGATTAAACCAGTTATCTTGAAGACTGTTAAAGTCCACAATCAATTCTGAAAGAACTTCTAGATTTTTGATGGGTGTGAGAAGAGTTCTGTAGGGTTCTTCGTATTGTTCGGAGGAATCTGTTTTCTGAGTACTGGAAGTAGGGTTGCTTGAGGAAGCCATGTTCACACCGAAGGTTTTAAGAAGAAATTGAAAGGGTTTTGAGAAAGGATCCAAACTGAAATCAATAAGATTGTAGAGAAAATGAAAGTGAAAGTAAAAAAGTGTAAGTGGTGAGAGATGTGTTTAAATAGATTTTTAAAAAGGATTTTGAAAACATAAATGGCAAGAGAGAGAAATAAATTATAATGATTATGAGCATTTAATGATAGCTGATTTTGGGGGATTCGGAAACATATTGGAACGGTTACCCATGACATGTGTCCCAATGCATCCAATCAGCGCTTTTGACCTTTCAGAAACATGAACGCGTGTTCAGCCTCAGAAAGTAGCTGATGACTGGATGACACCTGTTTGCTTGAGTGAACTGCACATTTCTATCCTTGAAATGAAGCACGCAGATCTTCATGGATAGATTCTGATACAATTTGTACTTCTAAAGATCTGAAGAAAGATTGATCAGTAGTTCACGGAAAAATAAACAAAGTTCTGAAGGTTAAGATATGGAATCAAAACAGTTTTATTCTGGGCAGAGCTTCATGCTGAGATGTTTCAGAATGAAGTTGAACCTATCTTCAGAAAAAGGTTTTGTAAAGATATCAGCCTATTGATGGTATGTGTTAATAAATTTTAAATTTAGAATCCCTTTCTGAATATAGTCCCTAATAAAATGATGTTTTATTTCTATATGCTTAGCCCTAGAATGCAAAATAGGATTTTTACTGAGACAAATAGCAGAAGTATTGTCACAGAGGATAGGGATGTTGCTCTCAAATATCTTGAAGTCCTCAAGTTGACTTTTCATCCAGAGCATTTGTGTGCTGCATCCATCTGCTGCTATGTATTCAGCTTCTGCTGTTGATAGAGCTATTGTGGATTGTCTTTTGCTAGACCATGAGATCAGATTTTCTCCCAGAAATTGGTAGCTTCCAGAAGTGCTTTTACGTTCTACTCTGTCTCCAGCGAAATCAGCATCACAGTATCCTATCAAGCTGTAATCACTTGATTTTCTATAAAATAAACCCAGATTAGTAGTACCTTTCAGATACTTGAAAATTCGCTTAACTGTTGTTAAGTGAGATTCTCTAGGATCTGATTGGAATCTAGCATAAATGCAAACACTTAATAGAATGTCAGGCCTTGAAGCCGTCAGATAGAGAAGAGAACCAATCATACCTCTGTAGACCTGCTGTTCTACCTTTTTACTTACCTCTTCTCTTTCCAGAATGCACGTGGGATGCATTGGAATCTTTGATGGCTTACATTCTGAGAGATCAAATTTCTTCAGAAGTTCTCTGACATATTTGCTCTGATGAATGTAAGTTCCTTCTGGGGTTTGATTAATCTGAATGCCCAGAAAGAATTTTAGTTCCCCCATTAGGCTCATCTCAAATTCTGCCTGCATACATTTAGCAAACTTTCTTCCTAGAGAGGGTTTAGTGGATCCAAATATGATGTCATCAACATAAATCTGACATACTAAAATGTTATTCTTAACTGTCTTACAGAACAAGGTTGTGTCCACTTTCCCTCTGGTGAATTCCTTTTCTAGCAGGAAGTTACTTAGTCTTTCATACCAAGCTCTGGGAGCTTGTTTCAGACCATAGAGTGACTTCTTTAGTTTGAAAACATATTCTGGATTTTTGGAACTTTCAAAACCAGGGGGTTGGTGCACATATACATCTTCTTCTATATAGCCATTTAAGAATGCACTCTTAACATCCATCTGATACAGAGTGATGCCTTTATTAACAGCAAATGAAATTAAGAGTCTGATAGATTCTAACCTGGCGACTGGAGCAAAGGTTTCTGTATAGTCTATTCCCTCTTGCTGACTATAACCTTGTGCTACCAGTCGTGCTTTGTTTCTGATGACTTCACCTTGTTCGTTCAGTTTGTTTCTGAACACCCATTTTGTACCAATGACGTTGAATCCTTTTGGTTTGGGAACTAGATCCCATACGTCATTTCTTGTGAATTGATTTAGCTCCTCTTGCATTGCTAGAATCCAGTCATTGTCCAGAAGTGCTTCATCAATTGTTGTTGGTTCAATTAGAGAAACCAGTCCCATGAGGGATTCTTCAGAGTTTCTGAAGCTAGATCTTGTTCTGATTGGATCTTCCTTCCTTCCTAAGATTGTTTCTTCTGGGTGATCCATGCTGCTTCTGGATGGTCTTTTCTGGAGTTGATCAACAGAAGGTGTTGGATTGCTTGCATTTACTCTTTCTGATGTTGAGGGAGTGTCTCTGTTGAGAGCTTCTGATGATTTGTCTTCAGTACCTGTGAGTTTAACTTCCATACCTGTAAGGAATTCATTCTGCTTTGACTTTTGAGAGTCAAGCTTATCATCAAAATGAACACTGATTGACTCCTCCACAATCTGTGTTTCTGTATTGTATACTTTCTACCCTCTTGAGCGTTCAGAATATCCTAACATAATACACTTTTGTGCTTTAGAGTCAAACTTGTTCAAATAATTTTGTGTATTCAGAATAAAACATGTACATCCAAATGGGTGAAAATAGGAGATGTTGGGCTTTATGTTCTTCCATAATTCATATGGAGTCTTTTCCAGAATAGGTCTTATGGAGATTCTATTCTGAATGTAACACGCTGTGTTTATTGCCTCTGCCCAGAAGGTCTTAGCAACGTTAGTCTCGTTGATCATGGTTCTGGCCATTTCTTGTAATGTTTTGTTCTTTCGTTCTACAACTCCATTTTGCTGGGGAGTTCTAGGACAAGAGAAATCATGCAGAATGCCTTTATCATTAAAGAATAACTCAAAATATTTGTTTTCAAATTCTCCACCATGATCACTTCTGACTTTGACGATTCTAAGATCCTTTTCATTCTGAACTTGGTTGCAGAAGGTAACAAACACAGAGTGTGACTCGTCCTTGTGCCTTAAGAACTTTACCCATGTCCATCTGCTATAGTCATCTATGATCACTAACCCATACTTCTTGCCACTGACTGAAGTAGTTTTAACTGGTCCAAATAAGTCAATTTGCAGAAGTTCTAATGGCTTGGAGGTGGAAACAATGTTTTTGGATTCAAAAGCTGGTTTTGCAAAATTACCTTTCTGACATGCTTCACACATAGCATCTGAATTGAACTTCAGGTTAGGAAGTCCTCTGACCAGAGTGAGTTTGTTAATCTGAGATATTCTTCTCATACTAACATGTCCCAATCTTCTGTGCCAGATCCATTGCTCGTTGTTAACAAACAGTAGACATTTTACATTCTGACTTTTTAGTTCAGAAAGTTTTATTTTAAAAATGTTGTTTTTCCTCTTTCCATTAAATAGGATAGTCCCATCTTTCTGACTAACAGCTTTGCATGAATTTTGATTGAAGATTATATCATAACCGTTATCACTTAATTGACTTATGGATAACAGGTTATGCATTAATCCATCAACTAATAAAACATTACTTATAGAGGGAAGATTTCCATTACCTACTGTTCCAGAGCCAATGATCTTTCCTCTCTAATTGCCTCCAAAACCTACGTGGCCTCCAGGCTTAAGTTCCAGGCTTTGGAACATATGCCTTCTTCCCGTCATGTGTCGTGAGCAGCCAGAGTCCAGGTACCATGATTGGTGTTTTTGCTTTGCTGCTAAAGATATCTGCCACATGTATTATTTTATCCTTAGGTACCCACATTTTCTTGGGTCCTAATTTGTTAGTTTTACCAAAACTCTGGTTGAATTTTGGTTTGACAGAGTAATCACTACTTGTATATTTTATGTCATGTGTGTGCCCATATATGAAGTGTGAATCAAGTGGAGTACGTTTTATAACTAAATCCATGGCATTTTTTGGTGTAGGTACCTTACCTTGATATCCTATCCCTTTTCTACCATTTCTGCTAACTCCATAGATTATTGAAGCCATTTTGCTTCTGTCTATGTTTTTAGCTAGAAACTTCTGAAAGTTGTGATCATACTCCTTGATGATCTCATCAGCATTGCTGGGAGTTTCAGGGATTGTTTCCTTCTGAGATTTTTGCAATTGGTTTTCTAATTTTGAAATTTTATCTTTTAACTCAGAATTCTCCAATTTGAGACTCTCAGAGTTATCAGAGTCAGAAGCAAGATTCCTTTTCAGGTTTCTGAATTTGACTCTGATCTGCTGATATCTTTCCAGAATTTCATTAAGGCTTTCAGCTAGTTCAGCCTTAGTAAAGTTTATAATAAAGTCAGGGAATACCTCTTCTGTATCTGATTCAGAGTCTGACTCATAAGCTTCACTGTCTTCTGTTATGTTTGCCATGAGATCTATGTTTTCTCTTTCAGCATCTGATTCTGAGTCAGCTTCAGATGTGTCAGAATCATCCCATGTAGCCATGATACTTTTCTTCTTTTCCTAGCCAAACTTCTTTTTGGGCTTCTCCTTCTGAAGCTTTGGGCAATCACTTTTGTAGTGCCCTTGCTCGTTAGATTCATAGCAGATGATGTCTTTGTTGTTTGGCTTTATGTTTCCTGAAGAACCTTCAGATCTTCTGTGTCCAGAGGAGGATTCTGACCTTCTGTATCTGGAGGAAGATTCATTCTGATTTTCTGATCTTCTGGGATTCCTGAACTTCCTTTGCCTCTGCTTCTACAATTGGTTCACCCTTCTGGAGAGGAGAGACAGTTCATCTTCTTCTGATGAGGACCCATCAGAGGTTTCTTCCACAGCCTGCAAAACTTTGGAGTCAGATTTTCTGTTAGATTTTAAAGCTAATGGCTTGCCTTGCTTTTGAGGTTCATCTGCTTCTAGCTCTATCTCGTGACTTCTGAGGGAGCTGATAAGTTCCTCCAGAGAGATTTTGTTGAGATCCTTGGCTAGCTTAAGCGCTGTGACCATTGGCCTCCATTGTTTTGGCAAGCTTCTGATGATCTTCTTAACGTGATCAGCAGTGGAATACCCTTTGTCAAGAACTTTTAGACCAGCAACAAGAATTTGAAATCTTGAAAACATAGTTTCTATTGATTCACTCTCTTCCATCTTGAATGCCTCATACTTCTGAATGAGTGCAAGGGCTTTGGTTTCTTTGACTTGAATGTTGCCTTCATGCGTCATTCTCAGAGAGTCAAACATATTCTTTGCAGTGTCTCTGTTTGATATCTTCTCATATTCTGAATAAGAGATGGCGCTGAGAAGAATTGGTCTGGCCTTGTGATGATTTCTGAACTCACGCTTTTGCTGATCGGACATCATTTTCCTGTCAATCTTCTGACCACGTCCATCCACTGGGTGCGTGTATCCATCAGTCACCATGTCCCATAGATCAGCATCATGGGCCAGAAAGAAACTCTCAATTCTGTCTTTCCAGTAGTCAAAGTTCTCTCCATCAAAGACTGGAGGTTTTCCACTGAATCTGTCCCTTTCTTCATTGTTGTCATTGCTGATGTTTTGACTTGGTCCTGCCATTGTGTTTTTCTGACGCTGGATCTTGTACTGACACGGTTAAGTGTTATAAGCTCAGAACCAGGCGCTCTGATGCCAATTGAAGATGTGAAAAACACAAGAAGGGGGGGGGGATGAATTGAAAAAACTCGGATTAAATAATAAACAGCTTTAAGACACAGTATTTTTATCCTGGTTCGTTTGATCTCAAATTACTCCAGTCCACCCGTCAAGGTGATTTCGCCTCTCTCCAACGAGGTCTTAATCCACTATTCTCAAATAATTACAACAGCTACTTTAACAACTGTTAAAGTCTTCTTGAGTATAACCACAAATCGGTTTATCTCAAGGAAATCTTTTACAAATAATTGAACAAGGATGTGTTAACGTTTTCTAACAAAACAATATATCACAACTGTGATAATTACACAACTTAAGCTTGGAATAAACTGAATTTGCTAAAGCGTTTGAATAAGCGTGGTTTTGAAGGCTTGGCAAATTATGGGAGTGCATGTGTGTGTCTTTTCTCAAGCAGACTTGTTTATATAGGCAAGGCAAAGATACGTTGTCCATAAAGCCAGTTTAATGACAATAACGCACTTTCCTTTTGAAGAAGATCTTGTCTGAAGAGAGCCGTTAGCATTTAATTCTATCTTGAATAATTAATAACGCTTCAGAGTCTTCTTTGCTTTAACTTATGATAACGCTTCAGAGTGTTGATGACTTGGTAAAGATCTTTGATAAGAGTCAGAGTGTATTTGTTTATGCTCAGATTCTGGTCATCAAGCTTCAGCGTATAATCTGGTAGCTTCAGCGTGTAGCACATATTACTGATCTTCTGATGCTGATTCCATCAGAACTTCTGTATATACAAAACATAATTTTAATAAGCATATTTGTTTTATATATATATCTTTGAATTTATTTATTCTTTGTATTTTGTTATCATCAAAACTCTAATCAAGGGTTGTAGAATCAAACTATGTTCTAACACATGAGAGTTCAGCAACTTTTGTTGCTTCCACTGCATAACTTCATCTGGCCTCTAATCTTGGTCTTCTTCCTTTATTGATCCAAAAATGCATCTTGGAGCTTTTATTCCTCATTGCTCCAAATATGCTCAAATACCTACAAAACATATACTAAACTAATCAAACGATACAATATGTACACAGAACACAATTAAACGTATTTACAACAAAAAGCGGGGTTATTCAACTGATATTAATAACAAAGAGTCGATAAGTTCATCAAAAAGTATATACAAAATAAATACACTTTTTCACTTATCAAACTCTCCCCAACTTGAATCATTATTTGTCCTCAAACAAAGTCAAATAACCCAAAGAACAAAAAATGATAAATCAAAGAATCGCGAATCAACAGGTTTTGAAAATAGAAAACAAATGCAATGGTTTAAATGAAAAACAGTACACACAAAGTAAACACTTAACACTAAACTACGACTATAACATAAACATAAAACAAATTCTAAATACAAAAATCATACCAAACATTTTAAAACAACACTAGTTCACAAATGAATCACACCTAGCAAAATCAATCATTGGTAGATGACAAACACACAAAAATTAGGTATTTTCACTCATCTAACAATCTTGCAAACAATAGATTAAATTATGCATTCATCCAAAAACTCGTATTGAAAACACAAAAGCAAGAATCACAAGGGCTTTAAGGGTTGTAATGTGGCTTAGTTAACAAACAATGGATAAGTCCTAAAGCTAATAGAAACAAAAACTTGCCTTAACCCAAGGGAGTGATCAACTTACAAAGTCTCAAGAAACACAATTTCAATCAAACTTCTTCTTCATTCTAAATTTCTCAAACCAATCACAATACTTATTCACACAATTATTCGAACTTTTTTTCTTTTTTAAAGCTTTTTCAATTTTCTTTCTTTCTTTTGGACATCACATTCGACATGTTGAAACTGCAAGTTGAGATATTTTCCAAACTACAAAACTATAACAGACCAAATGTCCTATACTTTTGGTTAGGACATCACATTCAACATGTTGAATCTACAAGTTACAATATCTTGTTCAACATGTTGCTGCAAAGTTAGTTTTAGCAAAATTCATGCCAATCATAATTTCAGAGAAATGACAATCTCCTCCTTTGGAAAATTTTGGCTAAAACAACCAAATAATTCTTGCATAGGAAAACACCATAATGCTAATGCAATACCAAAACAAAAGGACACAAATGCAACATTCATGCATAATGAGAAACACGTGTCATACTCCCTCCTGGTAGCACCGTCCATAATATTTCCTTGTCAGCCTTAAAGAAAACATGTCCTGAATAGTGCCTTGACATCTGGTCATACATTTTCTACCTTCTCTTGTGTCTTCAAACTAGGTCAGAACATCTTTTAAAAAGTCCCACAAAATTATCCACATGTACTGAAGTATAACCATACAACCTTCACTGACCTTCAAGAGAACTCCTTTCACTCAAAATTAGTGAAATCTACCATGATGTCAAGACATCATGTATGAAATTCCCATACATAATCGAAAGCCTCATTTGAGTGATATCTAAATCTGCAGAAAATAATAAATTCCCACAAACAAATATATTGTCTCTTGGATTAGGACGGTACAACACAGCTTCACATGGCTGGAACCATACAGACCCTGTTAAGAACATAAATAACTACATCTAGTAGCTACATGTCACGACAACTTGTCTAACATCACAACCTCATAAGAGGTACAAAAATCTCCACAAGCCTGAACAACACCCAAGCTTCACCAGATCTGCACCGATGCAGCAATAATCTATAGACAAATACTTTACTCCCCCTGCTAAACACACTCATACCATGTAGACTCAATCTTGGATACTCTAGCTCATTGAGAATACACACAATATATCATGACTCTTTGTATAGGTAAGAAGTCATGCACGCTTGTTTTTAAGTTTCTCACATACTTCCAAACAACTATATTCAGATAGCTTGCTCCACAAGATCCAGATTCACACAAAATCTTCATGTAGTAGAAAATGTCACCTCCCCAACAAGCATTATGATCAGATTACACTATCAGACACCCTTTTCCTTCTTTATCAGCATCAACACAAGCATATTCAATATTTGATGTAACATGATTAGCAACATCCTTACCTTAGACAGCAGGGTCTTCACCTGGGATGATGACACAATAATTTTTAGAACATGTTTCCCTTCAAACAAATAGAAATGCAAAGACAAGGAGATTCCTTTTTCTTAAAAATAGTCAATGAAATATCACGACATGGATGGTATGGTGAAGAATTTATTGACAACAATAACATTCAAGGACTCTTCCTATGATATCCACCAGCAAGCATGATGTTACAACATCATGTTGGACATCAACTTCTTATCACAGAACCTAATCACTATGTCCATCATCCAACAATAGAACTCCCTCTTGAGCTCTACAACTTTTACAGAGAAGGACTCTAATTGATTATTATACGCAAAAAGAGTTTAATTGGTAATTATGTAAAAAAAAGTTTAAATAAATCTCATGGTAAACATCATATCAAACAAACCAATCCGACATATGTTAACTATAAGCAAATAATTCATACACAAAAAATAAATTATACATTTCAAAAAGTAATGTTTACCAACCAAGGATACAGTGACTACAGTAAACTACTTCCTCCTTTCCTTTCTTTGTGTTCTTCGTGTTTTTTCTTTTTTTCTCCTCGGTATTTTTTGATCAGGCTGATGATGGAGGCATTAGAGTTTCAATGTTTAATTGTTGTGTTTGACATGGAAAATTATGCAGATTTTTGAATAAAAGATTGATGATAATAGTAACAACAATAATATAAATTGTTAGATAAAAAAAATAATTAGTAAAAGTAACAATATAAATTGTTAGATGATAAAAAAATTAGTAATAATAATAATATAAATTGTTAGATGTAAACAAAATAATACCATCAGATAATCATCATAAGGTTAAAAATAAAAATTGAAAAAACTAAAAGGGGTTTTTTGTGTGCGTGTGAATCAATGTATAAAATTGACCTTTTTATTCAATGGAAAAAAATAAGAGTTAATGTAAAAATATAATTAAAAGAAGAAAAAAACCATCAGATAAATCCTCATATGGTAAAAATAAATAAAGAAAAGGTTTTTGTGTAAAAAAATATTTTAGAATAAAAAAAAGGGTTGATTCAAAGATTTAAAAAAATGAACCATCAAAATCATCATCATCTGATTTAAATAACAAAACAAATTAAAATCAAGAAAAATGAAATTGGTGGTAAAAGGGAGGTCTCATTTGAAAATCAATGGCCATAATAATTTTGAAAAAGGTGGCTTATAGTGTTTGAAGGAAAAGGTTGGAAATTGTTGATAAAAAATGTAGAAGTTTTAAAAGGGTTTTGAAAAAATGTGTGAGAATGAGAGAGTAGAAGATTGAAATTATGGATGATTGTTGATGAATAAAACTGTGAAAATAAAATCTTATTTATAGATGAAAAAATTAGGTTAAAGCATAAAAAAAATCAAATCAAATAATATCAGTATGGAGGCCCAATTTATCAGATTTCTATCTTGGTCAACAAGATTAAGAATTTGGACCTATTTGTGACTCTGTGCAAGATATGATTTGAAAAGGATTTGATTTGAAAAATATTTTATTTATTTGAGTTTTTGACTATTTTTTGCATAAATTAATGATTTTAATGAAAAAATAATATTTTAAAATATAATAAATAAAAGTAAATAAAAATAGTAATTAAATAATAAAAAATATAATTTTTGTGATTTTTTTAGTAATAATGCAAAGATAAAAAAGAAATTTAAAATAAAATAGAAAAAATACCAAAAGATAAGGAAGATGATATTCAAACTCCTAACCTTATACTTGTAAGCCTTAACTCTTTATCAACTGTGTCAATTCACTTATTCAAAATAAAATGGCCTTAGAAAACACATGAAGGTCGCACAAATATTTGTTATAAAAAACATACAAATAATTTAAAATAAACTATTATATATAAATATATAAATATATAAATATATAAATATAAAAACCAAGTTTGAAAATAATAAGGCAGGAAAATTTGGGTTATGATAGTTGCCCCTATTTAATTACTCTTCGATTGCGAGAGTACGAAGTTCTCGCATGTTCGAATCGGAGAGTTATTAAATAATAGAAGACCCCAAATTTTGACTAAAGACTCTTTTTTTTTTTAAATTTTTTGAACAATAAAACAAGTATAAAGGGAAAGGATGACGTGAATAACTCATCAATGCCTGGAGCGTGGATTAACATATCTATTTTTATCAGGAGACTAAATCAATGGATATGAAAAAGGACGTTATCGCAGATTTTGCATTTCTACCACAACCTAGGGGGTAGGTAATATGGGTATCAACTCTATTTATGTCAAGTGACTAAAACAATAAAGTTAAAGAAGATCTGAAAACAACTTACTAATGTTTCGGGACTAACATAGTAAGTTGTATCACAAACTTTGCATATTTATCACAACGTAAGAGATAAATGATGCGATATCAATCTTATTTATACCAAGGAGCTAAACCAATAAGATCGAAAATTTCGGACAAACAACTTTTAATTGCTCAGGGACCCAAATGAATATCTATATCTGATTCTCACATCTACCACAACCTAAGGAGTAGATAATGCGGGTATCAACTATATTTATGCCAAGGGACTAAACCAATAGAGATGAAAAAGTCTGAAAACAACTTGCTAACGCTTCGGAGCTAACATAATAAGTTGTATCACATATTTTGCATATTTATCAGAACATAGGAGATAAATAATGTGGTATCAATCTTATCTTTGATAAGGGACTAAACCAATAGAGTCAAAAAAAGTCTGAAAACAAATTGCTAATGCTTTGGGACTAACATAGTAAATTGTATCATAGATTTTGCATATTTATCACAACCTAGGGGATAAATAATGCGGGTTCAAAATTTGATACTGGAATTGAAATTTGATAATTGAAAATTAAAATTTGATAATTGGAGTTTGACAAATGGAGATTGACAACTGGAGTTTGACAAGTGAAATTCGATAATTGAAACTTGACAATCAGAACATGGTAAGTGAAACTTGATAATTGGAACTTGATAATTGAAAATTGATAATTGAAACTTGAATAACTAGGCTATGGATATGAATCATAGATATACCTCCTAGTGTAACTTTGGTTGTGGTACCTCTAAATGTTAAGTAAATTCTTAACTGAGGTATCTATTGTAATAGTGTAAACAATGCTAAGATTTGAATTTGTGATTTGTACAAGTAACTTAGCAGGTAAATAGGCCTTGGGATTTTTTCAAAGTATTCTAGAGCCCTTATGATTTGGATGTAAATATTGCATGTTTGATATGTTTATGTACAATGTTTGATGATAATTCTTTTTAATATGATTTTCGTATGTCAGATGCACCAAATGTTATGAATGATCTTGATACTTTGATATGGTTATGCTTAACGCATGTGTTAATGCATGGTATGTTTCTATAATGTATGCTTGATATGATCATAATAATGTTATGAGTGACATGACATGATTAATAAATGACGATGACTTATGCGATAATTGATTAATGCAATGCACATGTTATTCGAACTTGAATTGCTGACCTTAAGGTGGGTTCTCGAAAGATGATTTGAGAAACAAACATCAGTAAGGTTACTGGAATAGTATCATATCGATGATTGGAACACATACATTAGTATGGTTACTAGTATCGGTAGGTTTACTGAAATGTGAATAACTTAATGGTAGGCATCAGTAGGGTTACCGAAAGACGACAATAAGGTGATTGGGAAAACGAACAAACAGTAAGGTTACTGGAATCAGTAAGGTTACCGAGAAACATCAATCAGGTGATTGGAAAATGAACAATCAATAAGGTTACTGGAATCGATAAGGTTATTGGGAAACGTAAATCATGGGATTGGAAAATGAACAAACAGTAAGGTTACTGGAATCAGTAAGGTTACCAGGAAACGTCAATCATGTGATTGGAAAATGAAAAAACAGTAAGTTTACTGGAACCGATAAGGTTACCAGGAAACGTCAATCAGGTGATTGGAAAATAAAAAACAGTAAGTTACTGGCATTGATAAGATTATCAGGAAACATCAATCAGGCGATTGGATTATGGATTAATGAGAGGTGGACTAAAACCAATGTCATTTGCAAAAGGCGACAACAAGAAGATATGATTTGAGGAATTACCTACTGCTGAAGTTCAACATAGAATAGATAACTTAATGATAATGATGATTTCCCTTGTAGGAATCATGGTTTATGCTATGAGTTATGATTGATTATGCTTAGGTGATGTGCATTTTGATTGATGCGAATGTAATGATTGATCAATGAATGTAATGAGTAAATTGGATATGTATCAATAGATGTTGGACTTTGATATGTCAATGACTGATTGGGCTTTTTATATGTAGGTTTTGTGTGCCAAGTAAGATTGGTCTTTGTAAGATGCCAATCGAGGTTGGGCTTTTGTAGATGTTAGATTATGTTATGAGAATATGCCAGATGAATGAGATGATATGCATGGTTCGATGCTAGAGCGTGGCGACATGATGAATGCATGACTCATGATGTTGACTCGAATGCTTTTGACCGGTGCCCCTATGGTGGGTAATGAAATGATTAAGACTCAAAGAGGTTGTTTATGTAACAAGTCTGCTTGTCACATGATAGTAAGATGTTATGCTAGCATGATTTCCTGATACTCGTTTTAAACTTGAAGATTGCTGATGTAGGAAAGGGATTCACTAGGGATCATGAAAGTAGGAGGAGAGATTTCCCCTTCGTGGTATGCCTTGGCCCAGTTTGTTAGTTCTTTGTAGAGATTCTCCTTGATATGAGTTTTGAATCTGTTTGGCCCTACTTGTGCACTTGAGATGAATGGACCCACTACCTTGCACTTTGAAACATTATGCCATTAATTAATTGACTCTTGGGATGATTTTCCCCTGATGAACTGTTTTGAATCAATTTCTTTTGATTGATCTTTGCAGCAATCTGCCCCCACATTTGAATTTTGAAAGGTATGCCCCCATCTTCAGAGTCTGAAGGAATATCCTAAGGAGGAACTTGGATCTTACCATGTTGTGATATGAATTTGATATGGATTTCCCCAAGTATTTGAATCTTGAAAGGTATGCCCCTGATTAACTGGTGCTTTGAGATGTGACTCAAGTTGACCAAATCTTAGAATGATTTCCCTTAGTCAATGTGATATGCCCCTATGATCATTAGGAATTGTTTCTGATTAGGGAGAATACCTTAGGTGCTTTGCCTCTATTTAGGAGCTTCTTGAAATGGATTGCCTTTGATTGGACCATTATTGAAAATTTCCTTAATGCTAAGTATTGATTTGAATATAAAATTATACCTTTCGAAAAGTAATTCTAACGTGATGCACATGCAAGTTTTTGAAATCGAAAATTGTTGTGGAAAATATATATGGTGAAATTTTTTGTGGAAAACAGATATGGTGTATGATGGATGAGTACGGGTAAAGGTGTGAAAATAAACATGGTTAGCAATAAATTAACAAACATTAGGAATCAATTTAACACAAATTTTGATGAATATGCTTTCATAGTGAACCTAGCTTCAATTAGGACTTTTGAAGGTTATAACGTGGCTTGGTTCACGGTTTAAGAAACAAAAGATATAAAGCTCAAATTTTATTTAACCCATCCCATTATCCTTGATGTTCTTTATTCCTAAACTCAATCAACTCAACAGATGTATTTGGTCTGCAAGAGAATTTTCATAGTCATAGTGATGATGAGAAGCATTGACAAGGTTCAATCACTTGAGGGGCGCTGATAATTCTTGAGGTGGCAATCATAAGCTTTTTTTTTGTTTCTTTCAATCCCTTATTTTTGCATGGGTCGATTATTTTGAATTTTTCGGTCCATCGGAATGCCCTGACTTTTTCCTAAGTTAATTTTTTTAGGTTGTTTGACTCAACGGGCTCTTTTTGGAATAGTTCTTGTGAAATTTTGATTTTGGTTTAGATTCTTTGTGACTTCCATATTGACCTTTGTGAGCTCCATCTTTATTATTTCCTTGATCTTTCATGTATGTGAGGAAGAATATCTTGAGAGCTTTATCTTTATTGCTTCCTCGATCTTGAATGATGGATGCGAGGAAGAGGTTGTGCTTGAACCTCTTCCTTGAATGGGCTAATTCTTTTGAGATAATCATTGAATTAATTTAAATCTACCCTGCCCCTGGTTAAGATTTAGGGTTTTTAGAAAATATAAAGAACTCCAACTTCTGGCTCGAGGGGGTTGACTATAGATTATCTCCTTATATCTCTACTGTTTGGGAAGTGAAATAATGCCTTATATCGTCAGCTAAGTCTTACTATTGAAAGAATATGTCAGCGCATTTATTTATTTTGTTTACATCATTCTCCATCAAAGTTTGTTAAAGGTGAAAGATAAAATGGAAAAGAAAATTTGATATTTATGGAAAGTGATGGTAAATAAAATAGTGCAACAAATGGATTGATTTCAAAAACATGCATGCTCATTTTATTTGAATTAATAATCAAAAGGTACAAAGTTTATAACAAATGAAGCTTAGCAACTAAGAAATTACAAATTGAAATGATAAAGACCTAATGATCTAGGTATGAGCCTCCTTATTGATCCAATGACTTTGGGAGAGCTCTTTGATGATCTTGGACTTGTCAAAGTAAGGGATGACCTTTGTTTTTTCTTCTGTTGGGCATACCAATTTTATTGACTGGGTAATTGTTGTAGTTCATATTGTTGCTCTTGATATGGAGGAATCACCCATGGTAGTTGCATCTGAGGCATTGTGTAGGCATATGGTTTGTATAGTGAAGTGTTGCCTTCTCACCTCAATATTTCTTGAGTTCCTTCTTGAGACTTTATTTGAGTTCTTTTGTGAGTCTCGGGAAATCAGCTAGCTGGATAAGTGTTGGACAAGGGCGAAGATGAAAAGAGATATGAGGTTTATGATATGCAAATGTATGTACATGTATGCGAATGAAAAATGTATGAGTATGCAAAAACATTTTTCATTTTAGGGTATGATAAAAAATTTCATGGTGTAATGCAATGCGAGATAAAGATAGAGATAGACCTAAGGACACCATATACGAGCTAGGGATTACGACATTCAAAAGGAAACCCCTACAGGCTAGGGATTATAACATACAAAAAGAAACCATTATGGGTTAGAGATTATGACTTACAAAGGGATACCCTACAGGCTAGGGGTTATGACATAGCAAGGGAAACCCTACAAACTAGGGATTATGGTAAACAAAAGAAAACCCTTACGGGTTTAAGGATAGTTGTAACACCCTATTTCCCATAAGAATAATTATATCAATAAACATGAAACATATCAGAGTCTACGCATGGGATGTCACATAATTTAAAATTTCATAAAGTCTCAAATCACTTTATTACTTCATTTATTCATAGCAATCAACTAAGTAGCAGAATAATTTAGTTCAATTCCCTTCCATGGCATAAAACCTCAACAATAATAAAAACTCCACCAACATTTGGTCCATCATAAGTGTAAAAGTGTGATACGTAACAAATAAAATAACACGAAAATATGAAAAATTCCTAAATCCCATTTTATGTATCAGAGCGACTCCTAAGACTCGATCAAGTGACACTCTCTTCAAGCACTGCTCGGATACCTGATTATCTATACTCCCAAAGATCAGTATAATCGACACACATTCTCCATTTTTCTAAATCTTTCTTAACTAGCACCACATTGAACAGCCACTCAGTGTATTTTATTTCAGAAGTGAAATTAGTGTCTAGCAGACCCTAGATTGTCTTTGCTGCCACCTCAGTCTTCTCGAGAGATTGCCTCATTCTTCTATGGGATACATAATATGTGATGGGATCAATGCTTAGCTGGTGACATACTATATAATGATATATATGTCTTGAATCTCATTGGAAGAGATGCCAAAGAGATCAGAAATGGCCCTTAGGAATTCGATCAGTTCTTTCTTTATTCCAACAGGTAGGTCGACTCCTATATTTATCGACCTCATTGGATTATTGTCTAGTTGGATGACTTCAAACTCCCTATCAAGGACTGACCTTAGGACTTTCGTCGTGATCCTGATTGAAGGTACTACCTTATTTTCATGTGGGGGTTCATCTTTGCAAATGTCGAGGTCAACTATGTTCGACACTCTAAAATTTTCCCGCCTCTTTCTTTAGGGATACTCCCGATAAGGGATTCTTCAATATCGCCTTTTTTATTCGGCGTGTTCCATGAAGGTCAACTTTGACTACAACATGTATGTTAGAATTATTTAGGTACTTTATCTTCAGGTGGACGGGGAGGCCACGATATCTAGACCTGCTAGGAATGGTTGATCGAGAATGTCATTGTAGACTCTTTCACATTGAATCGTAAAGAAAAAGAAACAAACATTCATGGTCATATAATTACTTTCATCTCCCAAGGAAACTGGTAAGTACACCTATTGACACATACAATTGGAATAATCATTGAACTCTATGAGGTTTTGGCCTTCTAATGACCTCATATCTTGTTTCCTTAGGCCAAGCTCAATGAAAATTTTGAAGTAGATCAGAGTGCAGGAAATTTCGTCATCTACAAGGATCTATGAGACAAAGTTATTAGTGATGGTAGCGATAATGATCACCAAAAGTGTTAGATTCAGAGTCTTATATACCTTCTCATGATCTTGAAACCCTAAGGTTGGACTTTCCTTTCTCTGCATTTTGTTTAAAGAGGTGTTGTACCCCAAAATTTTCCCTCTCTTTTTCACAAGAAATCACAGCTTCGGGCTTTTCCTGATTTTTCAGATTGGCTCAAGAATCGGTCAAACAGACTTTTCTTATCAGTCAAACAAAATTAGGGTTTCCATTGACTCTTGAATCAGTCAAACAGATTATTAGGGTTTTTAGTGATTTGATTGAGTTTGGCTCAGGGTTTGATCAGGCGGACGTTTCTTTGACAGTAAATCCAAAATTAGGGTTTGCGCACGCATTCTCAAAAGAATTTTAATCCACAGTTCTTTTCAATTGACTGTCATATGGTTTTGACGCTTGATTCCTGTTTGTTTCTCAAAGTCTAAATATCTGGGATAGAAGCTGGGGCTTCTGATTGAAAGTTTGAAGTGTTGGTTCAATCAGTGAAGTGAAAGGCGTGTGGACGTTTGTTTGTTTAAACTGTGTGATGCATTTGGTTATTTGGAACGTCAGACGTTTGTTGATTATTTATAATTTCTAAGTTAAAAGTATTGGGATAATTTCCAATTATTATAATTCAAGGAATTTAAATAATTAAATAAGCAATTGCAGAAGAATTAAAGAACTATCTGACACAAGATTTTTTATTCATTTTCAATTGTTGTTACAAGTGTTGTTTGAATACAGTAAATTTATTTACAGTGTTACAATAACGTTTATTACAATGATTAAAAATAAATTAAATCTACATCCTAAGTTTCTTGAAGTCTTCATCTTCTACTGCTGCTTCCCTTGCCCTAATTGATATTTACCTGCAAAGCCAGAAAAAAGAGAAGTCAATAACAGTTAAATTGGAAAGGCATTTTTCAGACAGTTAATCATAAAAGTTCATCATTAAAGGTTGTTGGCCGGAATCAGATTATTTTGGGTTTTCATCATATTTTGCTCATCCTCTTTGCAAAGCACAAGAAAATTCCTCTTCTTGGTTCACAAAGAGGAAAGTAAAATTGTTTGCAAGCATGGAATTAATTAAATACAAGGCTGCATAATGTCAAACTGAAAATGCCAAACCAAATTGCAAACTGAACAAACAAGTTGCACAATGCATAAAGGAAAATAAAACTGTCAACCAAACTAGGCAAACCAAACTGTCAAAGAAAGACAAAAGAAGCTGTCAAAGAAGCTGTCGAAAACTGTCAACAAGTACACAAAAAGCAAATGCAGAAAATCTGGAAGATAAGAGATATGCAGAGCAAAACCAAAATGCAAGCAATATTTCAAAATTTTCATCATTTCCCAGCCACAACCTTTTCAGAAAAAAGCTATTCTAAAGCATTAAAATATGCTTTTTGGAGAGAGAGAAAGAGAAAAGTAAAAAAGCAGGCTTACCGTTTTTAGGCAGGCTTAGAAGACATAGATAAATATAACAAGATATCCAACAGTTCAAAGGGGGAGAACACATAAAGAAAATATACCACAAATTGTAACATTGCAAGCAAGCCTGCATAACACAGCCTGCTAGTAACCAAACCTCCAAACCAGAAGCAAGCCTGCATCAGGCCTACCTGCTAACTCCCTTCCCAACCAGAAGCAAGCATGTACCATACAAACCTGCTAAGGCCTTCAACCTGCATTCAACACCAAACTTACAAGAAACAAGCCTTGAAGCCTGTAACCAAAACAAGCCTAAAAACCTGTTACATCATTCAAGCCAAAGCCAAACAAGCCTAAAAACCTGTCAAAAAACCAGTCTCACCCAAGCCTGCTTCAAGCCAAAGCCTAAAAAACCTTACCAAGCAAGCAAACTTTCAAGCCTGCCTTTAAACTTGTTAAAACCTGTCAAACTGCAAGTTTCAAACAAACCTGCTAACCTCCAAATCTGCCTCAAGCCTGTAACCAAAACAAGCCTATAAACCTGCTAAAACCTTCAAGCTTGCTTGAATCAAACAACCAAGAATCCAAGCAAAATCCACAATAGCCAAAAGACATTCTCATAATAAGGCAACATCATCAATATCAACAAAGCCAATATTCAAAAACAAGAAGCAAAAGCATCTCAGAAATCATCATCATTGAAAAAGTCAACAAAATCCAAAGAGAGGAAACATCAGAACTTCAAAGATTCATCAACAATCAAATATCCAAACAACAAGGCAAGCATTCAGATAGGAAAAGAGACAGAAGCAACTATTACAAGCGTTTTCAGAACATTTTCATCACAAAACGAAGCAAAATACGAAGTACCAGAAGGCCAGCAAGCAACATCACAAGTTCCCCACCTCGGCCACATGAGAAGCACCGCCGTCCAAACCCTCCATCTCCTCTCCCAAAGCAAAACCCTAAGGTATCGTTCTCCTCCTTCCTTTTTCTACAATCTCGTATCATAAACAAAAAATGACACAAAGATCAGAACGTGTAAAGATTTAATCATGCAAAGAACAAAAAGCCCTAAAACGCATTTGAAGAGAAAATCGTTACCTTTTTTGAATCATCGCCTTGAGCAACCGTGAAGAGAGGAGAGATTGGAGGTGGCGTTCAGTAGCCAGGCATGGAAGGCATCAGTGGTTCTGATCGAGAAGGATGAAGAGGCGAAGAAGAAGATGGAGAGCGGCGCCGTTCAAAACCGAGCAAACATAGTTCTGAGCAAGACAACAACAAACCCTAATAAAATTTTGTCAAACGCGTTTGGGCTTCTGCCCTACAAAACTGCTAAAGCCCAATGAATCCCGGCACTACACCCCCCCCCCCCTTTTTTTGTCTTAATTTGCCCTGTTTCATTTTTTGGGCCATGTATATAATCCCTAAGCCCATTTAATTCCTTAACTTTTTATACAAATCAATCCTTTTTTTTTCTTTCTTTTTATCACCTTATTTCCTTTTTTTTTCATAACCTATTTTATTAAATAAAAATAATACATTAACTTTTTTTGTACAAAATTTTCTTAAATACCTTTTTTATTTAGTACAATTAAAAATACATAAAAATAGAGTTTACTAAGTTAAATAATTTTCTTGTGTTAAAATTTTTTTTAATTAAAACTTTTGTTTATATATAATTAACAAAAAAAACACAAAAATAATATTAATACTTAATAAATACATTAGGTTAACATTTTGATCATTTGTAAATAATCATATACATTTCACAAATACTTTTGATTCTCTTTTATCCTTATACTTTGCTATATTTTTATATTGAGAATGCGATGATTCGATTTGGTTGTAAATAATATTTGGACACTACTATCCTGATAAGACTCATCCCCATTTGTAAACATTTGTACCCCCATCCCCGGATACTTATTTGTAATAACTTAGACTTTAAATTCCCGCAATTTATCGCTTTCTATATACTGTATAGTAATTAGGGTTTGTATGCGAAGATTCAAAATCAACCGCTAGATAACCTAACACAAGATAAATGCATGAAAATCAATACACAATGCACACTTACACCCCTAGGGTTTCATCCACTTGTTGCCTTCAAAAATGGGCCATGGTTGCATGTCAAGTACTTTGGCAAAACAAAAACAAACAAAATGATCATAGTCCCTCGATGACGCTATCGGAGTTGCCTGAACAAAATGATCATAGTCCCTCAAGAAAATTGCCAAAGACACTTGACACTATTGCTTTCATGATTCTATACGATGACCCGCGCCCGTCCCGTTCAAACATCCTAACGCAAGGTTGTTCACCAAACACAATGGTGAAACAACACTGTTAAAAGGGTTAAAACATAAGAAAAATCTTTGAGTAAAATAGGGTAGACAAACTCTTAGTTACTTGATCAAAAATCTTGCAAAAACATCCTTGCCATTTTTCAAACACACATCACAACTTCACAAATACAATTTCAAAACAACTTTCAAAACATTGAATTATCTTTTCAAAAAGACACACACCTTTGTATATACTCAAACACGAGTCATTACAATGGTTGCCTAGACAAGGCATCTTTTTCAAAACATTTTCAAAAACCACACACACAAAGCACCATTTCAAACAATTGAAAAGCAAAGGCAGGTGATCTAAAACAAGCAACTAAGAGCCCATAGATAACCATGGATGAAAAGGGTGCTAGCACCTTCCCTTTTCATAATCTACCCCCCGAACCCATGAAAACATCTCAAAGGTCTTTCCTGTGCTTTTTGACCTTTCCTTAGGATAAAATAAAAAGTCAGTGGCGACTCTTGCTAAACCGAACAAGTGCGAATACAAACGCAAAACCTCAAGTCAGTTCTCCCACCGTATCACAAGAGGCTTATTTAACATACCCTTGCAATGGAGGTTCTACCTCTCTAAATGGATCTCCAACAGTCGAGTCTATGGTGAAGGTTGAAGAAGAACTTGACCTGGATATTTTTAAAGGATATTTTATAAGGAGATTTGAAGTTGTTTTCATCTTAGTGTATTGGTCAAAGAGGTTGAGGTTTGCATTGGAGGATATATGAATGAATTAAGAGATTTAGTTGTGGAAATTCATAAGAATCAGAAGTCGATTCTAATAGATGGCACCATTATTCTGCTCAGGAACCAGAATTATTGGTGCAGATCGTTGATGCGGTAGTGCAAGATGCTCTAGTGTGATTGCACGAGATGGACTTGCAAGGTTAGCATTCCAAGCCCAAGTCAATTTACGAATAAAAAGAATAATGTGAATTATGGATCAAATCATACCTTTTTTTGTTCGTGCTATGTATTTATGCAATGGATGAATATTGGGCCTCCGCTGTATTAGCCTTGTTTCCAACCTACAATAAATAGTAATGAGCATACTAGGTGCTCTCTTTTGTTGTTTTTATGTGTTTTCGTATGTGTAGAGTAACTTTGATGATAATTTCTATCACACCAGAAATATATGACCATTACTCATCAGAACTAAAACCATAGGAGGAAGCATGAATCTATAAAGAAGTGCATATATGCTAAATTTGTTCCATAGTTATTTACTACACCTATTCAATTGGTGTAGGCATGCACCGCTAGGTTACATTATGGCCTTGTCTGTCATGACAAATCTTATCACACTAACACATTAGACGAAATCATTAAATGGATCATTTTCCAACACGTTTCTTAACTTTTTTCGTCATCCTTACTTCTTAGGTGTTATTATTCATTATGAACCAATGGAAATAATCAATTATTTTTACTATTATTTTTTGCTCACGTTTATACACAATATTTTGACTTGAAAATCAATTTAAGTTAATAGAATCTATATGGGATTGATACTCTTACTTTTAACACTTGCTACCACTTTGACTATGTATACTTTCACATACAAATATCCAAGCAATATCCACTTAATAAAATTCCCTTTCATAAAATGAAATTGTTGGTCGACCTTTCTTAGAAAATTTCTAATTGGGTTTTTGTTCCTGCAACATCTTCTCCTTTAGTTCTTAATAGAATTACATGTGGCTTCCTTATGATTGGTAAAACCTCTTGAAACTACTCTTGAGGTTCTCAATTGATTCCACTTTGGTGATGTTATGTCGTGTGTGACTCTATTTTGGTAGATGATAACAACTTATCTAGAGGGGGTTAATATATCTCCAAAGTAAAAATACTATTTTAAAAACGAATGAAAAACTATGGCAAGCAGATGTTTTAGCCTAGATTAAACAAGTCATCTAAACCGAAGCAATTATTGAAAACTCGAATATGCGTATTATACTGAATGGAATAAAAGACAATGATCAGAACTAATACAATAATTTCTCAATCAGTTTTTTTACTACAATCACATTGTTAACCTATTTCAAATGAAATTATTGACAAAAACGAAACCTAGAAAATTATCAAACACTTGGTGTGCAATCGACTTTTCATATTTTCCTTTTGACTTTGTTGATATGAAATACCCCTTACAATCTAATTGATTATAACGTAATTAACAAAGCAATTTCAAGTCTAACAATCAAAAAATTTGTCTATACGTATTGATTACACACAATCAATGAATTTAACAATTTACTATAGAAAGTAAATGAGAGAGAGAGAGAGAGAGCCCAAGGATTTGTTTAGGCATTTCATCAATCATCCTTGCTATGGCTACGTCTGCCCCCAATTCTAAATGGAATTGAGATATCAATCTTACTTTGCAAAAAGTTGATTACAAGAGAAATGTAGCGATACCACCCTCCAAACTCAATGCTAGATGTTGATTCTAACCCTTTTTCTTCCCTTAATCTTGAGCTCGACCAAGTATCCCGATAACACCAATTGATTCACTGTCTCACGCTACTCCTTTGCAAAAACCTCCATTCTTCAAAGCATTCACTCGATCAAATCCAATTGCATATTATCGTGTCCCAATATTTCCAAATGATTCACTGTCCCATGCCCTTCGACTCAATCCACCATTCTTTGAAGCTTTCACTCGATCGAATCCAATATTTGTGAAATATTATGTAAATCCTCAAATCAACACTATGATCTTGGAGGACAAACCCTAAGGTTTTTCTGGATCAAACCCCCAAAAATTATCAATCCAATTTACCGGTACACCAACCTAAATTGGAAATTGCAACACAAATCTAGATGGAACCCAAACAAAAAATGATTATGTGTAGTTTGTTTGTGTGTATGCATAAATGAGAGGTTGAAGATGAAGAGAAATCTTTGTATGTGTTTATACTTTCATCAAGTTGGAAATGATACATGAATGAAGTATTTATATGTGTGTAAGTTGGTCGCAAAAAGGAAACCTTGAAATTGAACAAGAATGTGATTTTTCAAAAAAGTTACAGCATGTGTCGACACATATAAGTCATGTGTCGAAACATTTTAATGTGTGCATCGACATGTTCAAGGTCAGACATCGATACATAGAAACATAAGCTACAAGCTTTAAAAATGGGTTACATGTGTTGACCTGAACACAGGATGTGTCGGCACATAGGTGAGATTTTTCAGTGTCGACACATAGAAACAGAGGCTACAAGATTTAATATTGACTCACGCGTGTCGACTCATACCTCGTATGTGTTGGCACATAGACCTATTTTCGTGAAGAAGCTGATTTTTAATGCATGATACATTTTCTAAACATGTTCTAAATGCATTCTAAGTACCATAATATAAATATGCACATAATGACTCAGAGATACCGTCCAATATACAGAAATGCTAAAGTTATCCTAGTTTTGACATCATGCAGAACATCTAACGGGCAAGGGCACTCACATATTTCTCTAGAGTCCTATTATCCTTTCGAGTTCTAGCGTAGATTTAATGGGAAGGTCCTCCAATAATTGGAACACCTATCCCTCACTGTTTATCAGAATGAGGAGGTTCTCCCGTTCTCTAAAAGTTCCTCCTGCAAAGGCATACACCACCAATAACTCTTTCTCCTCCTTCTCTCAGGATTGTTTTTCTCTTTTGGCCACTTGAGTGACATTTTCCTCTCCCTCTACATGATTTTTTTTCTCTAGACCTTATTTCTCTCGGTATGCTTTTGTCTTGGTTGAAAAATCTCAATAATCTCCCTTGATGTATTAAGTTCTCTATGACATCTTTTAGTTGTACGCACTCTTTGATATTATGGTCGTTTCTTTTTCGAAGCAAAAATACAAGGACTTGTCAATAATGGGACGCCCCCGCATTTATTTTTGAATTTTTACTTCTTCCTTAATATTTATAAGAGGGTAATCCTCTATTTTCTCGGTTTGACCTAATATCCTTCTTTCTTTCTCCTTTATTCCTTTGTTCCATTTTTTTCTTGGGTTCTTCAAGTACTCTTTTACTTACTTCAACCTTCATGGAACTTCCTTCGTAGATTGTCTTACTTGCGGTCAATTTTTTATTATATTATATTTTATCAACAGCCTATACCGGGTCTCTTGCAAGCCCGAGTGGTGCATGAAGGCAAGAATTGACTGTTTTGACTTCCTATATTGATTTTTTTATTGTCTGCTGCTACTAATTGCCTTTGCACCACCATCAACAAGCTCCTTAATAAAGTATTAGTTTCATAGACAATTAAAGGTGGTGCATTGCCATCTCCTTGTGGATTCTAAGGTGGTACCATAGTTTTGCCAATTGATATGGGCATCACTAGAGGTGATGCATGTTCAAGATGCAAAGGAAAGACATGAAGTGCTTCAATTGCATGTGGAAGTTGGATTGGAGTTCCTCGTTGAGAAGAGGACACTGTGTGTTATCTATCAAGACAATGCTTGACCCGAAAGACTTTACTAGCGAAAAATTAACGAAGACAGTTGGAGTTCTAATTGGTTCTTCTTTCGTGGTTCACTGTTTTAAATTTGAATAATGTGTTAAAACATTGATGAACATTCATATAGATAACTCCAATGATCCTATGTGTATTAGAGTTTTCTTATGTGGGTGAGAGGTGAGTTAGATCTGGGGTAAATTTTTAGAATATGATATTACTCTAAAATTGGTCTGGTGTCTAGGGAGTTATAGCTGCAAACGCTCTGACACTCATGTTAGTAACAATTAGAGGTGAAAGGTATTTTGTGATTAGAAAACGTGTGTACCTTATTTGTGGTGCTATGACTCTTTTTATATTAATATAAGACAATTGTCTAAATATTATTTGTTATGCAATCTAACAATCCTCTTTCAATCATTTCTTTCGATCAAGTATTTTTTTTAAGGATAAATTCATGCTTGCTTCGTAAGTCTTAGAATCATCTTTAGGTCTATAGCTAGAGAAGTGTCATCCTTAGTTCGATGTTATTAGTCTAATGGCAAATTTATCAAATATCATAATCCTCTTTATTCTAAATCGGACAATTTGTGATGGACGGAAAAAGGATATTGTTTTTTCAATTAGAGAATATCATATTTGAATTGAATCATAACTATTTCCAAACCATGTGTACACAGTAGAAGAATACATAATATTCAAAATTGATGTAGTTAGCGAATAAGAGGATGTGGAAGGAGGCATATTGGTAGTCTTCTCTTCTTGAGCATATGTTTTTGGTTAAGTAGAAGAAGATGATGTATATATATATTAGTTTTGTTTTGTTTTGAGGCACACAAATTGTGTTTGTTTCCAAATTATAACGATATGCATGAGCAGAGATTAAAATCGCTTCATATTTTCTTTGTTGACACAAAAGCCTCATTCTTCACCTTCCAGTAAAAGAAAAATTGGCTTTCAAGTTTGGAGAAACGTTAATGAATGGTAAAATATATTTTAGTTTTCACTTGTCATTAACTTGAAAAACCCAATCAAGTTTTGACACGAAAGCAATAATTTCTTTTTATAAATATTTTTTCCATTACCGATAAAAAACCTCACAAGACGGACTATGTTTGTTTGGGTATAAATAGGGATAGGCCAGTAACCAACCCAAGGAATAGATAGATAAAAATATATTTGGTAACATTCTCGCCGGAAAAGGAAGGAAGATAAGATTTTCCGGCGAGCTCGGTGAGATGAAGGTTCATCGGAAGAGAACGAAGTCGCGATTGGTGAAGTTTGAAGAATTGCCGGAATATTTGAAAGATAATGAGTTCATATTGGATCATTACCGGTCGGAATGGCCGGTGAAGGATTCTTTGTTGAGCGTTTTCGCGTGGCACAACGAGACGCTGAATGTTTGGAGGTGAGTGCTGTTTTTTCCTGTGTTCAAATTTTGCGGAACTTTTGGTTTTTATCTTTGATTTCTTTGTTCGTTGGTGTAGTCATTTAGGAGGCTTTTTGATATTTGCGGCGATGGCGGTCATGAGTTTTTCGGCGGTGAGGGAACTCGGAGGAGGTTTTCTCTCAAAAATTTACAGGTATTCTTCTTTTTTTGTTGTTCAACTTGAAGGGTTTGGGTTTCATATTTGGGGTTTCTTATTGTGTGGTGTAGGAACAGAGTAGGACCCGTGGGAACGCAGATCAACGGTTCTGAATCTCAAGATAAAGCCTTTCAGGTTTCTTTTTCATTTTTATTTATTTAAACTACATTTTGCTGTTTTTATTTTTAAATGATTATTATTTTTTCAAGTATACTCTTTTAATTATTATTGTGTACGTATCTAAATAAAATACTATTAATATATAACGATTGTTGTTGTATTTCCAAGTTTAGTGTAATTTCGTTAGGTGAGGTAACACCTTCCTTGTTCAGGTAATTGTTAAAAAATTTATCATCATCTATAGCGTATTATCTTTTGTATAATTAGTAATAAAGTGCATTTGATATTTTCTTTTTCTGCAAAATCAAAATAGTTAAAAACTTAAAACTATTGCCAAGTTTTGACATTTATTTATTAGTAATAAAGTGTATTAAGCTTGGTTGGTAAGGTTAGAAAATGTTGTGAATGAAAGTGCAGGATAAGGGGGTCACTTTAGCCTATCTTCATGTGATCTCTGCGACCGACCCATTATTATTCAATAATTTGAGACTACTCTATGTCTGCGTTTCTTACTTGAAATATAGTGTCAACTATTTAATTGAGAATAATTTATATAGTATTTTTTAATTAAATTATATAATTGGAAATAATTTATTTAATATTTTTTAGATTGTATAATTGGAAAATACATTACAAAATAAAAATGTGAAATATGGTGTCTTATTCATTGTAAAACAGATAGAGACAGTATTTGCTTATTAGTCCTTATCATGCGTAAGATTCTATAATATTTCTCTTTAAAAAATTGTTTCAGTTTTTTTGGTACAATAAAGTGAACAATTTTCTAACACCAACTTTTGTTAAGAATTAAGATTATTAGGAAGTAAGTTATTAAAATCCTCCCAAAATAATTTCTTTTGGGGCTATTATCCGTAGGTTCATCCCATTGTTTAAGAATTTAAAGTAACTTAATGATTTATTTAAAATAAAAAATATCTCTTTTTTAAGCCAAATACAAAAATATATTTTCCAAATTCATTAACACAATATTGTTTAACAATTGTGCTTTCTCTGAAGTTTAAAACAACTTTCTCTCTTGAAATGTCATTATCATTCAACACAAAATTTAATTTAAAGTTAGAATTACTTGCAATTGTCAAAAAATAGAAGTTAGAATAACTTACCCTACAAAACTTAGATACATGGATTCTCTTCATTTATTTTTGTTCATATGTTTACATGTTTTTTCATCTCTGCCTTTAAAACTCACTTTTTCTTTTATTCTCTTTCTTTTTCAATGGATGATGGAGATTTTAATAGACCTTCATGTCACAAGAAAGTATCTATTCCCATCAAAATAAGACATGGATAAGAGGTAGAGATTTGGTTCTGTTCAGAAGAACAGACAATTTTTTCAGAGCTGTAATAAAATTCCATCCATAAGTTAAACTCAATCCAAGTGCTTTTGATTTATAGAGTTGATTTTGATCACCTACTTAATCCAAGTGTACTTGGATATGATGGCAAGGGTCTTTTCTACCTTAATCAAACGTTCTCGGTTCCGGACATGGAAGAAGAGTTTTGATGTCATTTGTAGTATGTGCAGTTGCGCGCATATGATACTATGTTTATACCAGTAAAGAACCATAACACGTCACGTTTTTGTTATATATGTGAAGTAAAAAGAAAAATAAAACATGCTTAGTCCAATTTTAGCTTACCACTGACTAATCATGAGATTGAATGAATGAATAATTTGTTTGGTTACAGGATTGGCATTTGAGACAGATATTGGAAGTAACCATCTTTGATGGAGTGACAGAAACAATTCCAAGATGGCCATGGTTCATTTTCCTAGTTGGAGGAATGTGTTGCTTAGCTTGCAGTTCTGTTTCCCATCTTCTAGCATGCCACTCCAAACGCTTTAACCTCTTTTTTTGGCGTCTAGATTATGCCGGAATATCAATCATGATAGTATCCTCTTTCTATGCGCCAATTTACTACGTATTTTTCTGCAACCCACACGCAAGGTTACTCTATTTGACATCAATATCAGTCCTTGGAGTAATAGCAATAATAACCCTTCTTTCCCCGACACTTTCAGCGCCTCGGTTTAGAACCTTTAGAGCATCTTTGTTCCTTTCAATGGGATTTTCAGGTGTTATTCCAGCAGTTCATGCTCTTGTAAGCAACTGGGGTCACTCGCATATTGTAGTTGCAATTGGATACGAGGTGTTAACGGGGATTCTATATGCCACAGGTGTTGTGTTTTATGTGACCAGAATACCAGAGAGATGGAAGCCTGGAGCATTTGATATTGCAGGACATAGTCATCAGATATTTCATGTTTTTGTTGTTCTTGGGGCACTTGCACATAGCACTGCCACACTTGTTATCATGGATTTTCGAAGGGGATCACCCACATGTGCATCTTAGTTTATCATTTTTGTATTCTTCTTTCTATGGATACTAGATGCAGCTTTTAAACTTTGGAAATTAAACTAGTAACAAATAACAAATTTCATTTTTTTGAATTCCCTCACCCCACACTTTCAGAAATTATATGTTTTTGTTAGATGATATAATTCAAACTTTTTAAAAATAATAACACATGTTTATTTTTTATGTTTTGGTTCTCATTTGATATGGTGAATTTATTTAATATTTTTTTTAATTGATATCGTGGGGTGGTTGTGATTATGAAGGAGAGAATATTATATTTTTACTTTTTAATTAATAAAAAAATGTGATTGGTTGTTTGTAAAATCAAGTGTTATGTTTATGTCCACCTAAATTTTTTTCTTTTTTACAAATGCATCTTTTATAATTTATTTTTCATCTCCTTAATTTTAAAAAAAAATCAAGTAAATTCTTTTTTATTTAAAAAGCATGATTTCAATTTTTTTTGATTTTTTTTTTAAGTATGCATGACAACCAAAGATTCTCAAATAAAAAAGAAACTTAGATATGTCACTTGTTCTCGTAAGTTTGCGAGATAATTTTGAAGAAGATATACAATATGATGGAAATAATGTTGAAGAAGATGAATAAGATGATGAAATAATGCAGAAGAAGATGAACAAATTGTTAGAAGTGGTGTTGAAGTAGATTGTGACAATAGTGAGGATGAAATTGTTGGTATAACATTTGATAGTGAAGATGACATGGCTCTTGAGTTGGATAATCACGTTGACATAATTGGTAAAGAAGGTGATTCAATGACAAAAAAAGTAGGATAAAATATGGTGTAAAAAAGCACATGCACACTCTAAAGAAATTTGTGAATGGTGTTTATAATACTGGTCTATCTAGTTGTGTGGATGGAGATTAACTATTCTAGTGATGAACTTTGTAGTTGTGATCCAAATGCTTCGGATAATGAGAAGGAACTAAAGTATGATAAGTTTAGGGTGAAGAATGTATGACTAGATGAATTTAAAGAAGTATTACTGAATGACCGGTCATGAATGAGAGAGAGATAAGATTTATGAAAAATGACAAAGTTAGAGTAAGGATAATTTGCAAGGAAAATGTGGGTTTTTGCCACTTGTAAATGAAGTTAGAAATACACACACACATGAAATGAAGAGATGATTTAGTACTTACACGTGTGTTCGAGTATTGAATAATAGCTCATCAAATACATAAATAAAGGAGTTATGGAGAAGGAAACACAATCTTTAACTTTATAGACGTGAAGCATCTCAGTGATGTAGTTAGGATTATATGTTTACATATTTTGAGAGTTATTGGTTATATATTTTGAGACAAGTTCATATGTATTGGATGACAAACTCATATGTTTTTTGAGTTATATGCATTTTTGTTATGTAAGACAAGTCTAATTTGTCCATTTTTAACTAAACAGTTTAAGTAATTTTTACAAAACAGGTTGTGCAATTCTTGCACAATCTTGATTTACATTCATTAAGATACATGGACGAGAATTAAAAACTCCCAAACTTATATCATTATTGTTCCAACACTTAAAGTTTTTAATAATGTTAGTTAAGTCCTTTACAACCTCTAGAAAATTGCAAGCACATGATAATCTGGAATCAATAGATATTTACGAATATATGGAAGATGATAATCAATTTAATCATACTATATGATTAACTCAAAGCATTTTAAACTCCTTCTAATCAAATAAGTATTTTAAACTCTTATGATCACTGAACACTTGAAATTTAGAGTCAAAAAACCACGTCAAAATCTAATTCAACTAGTGAAACATAAACGTTTGTCACATTGTCCTTTTTATAATATATTATTGACATAAATGACGAACACCAAATGAATCTCAACATTTATATACTATTTTAAAAAATGAAAAGTATTTAGAGACGAAAATAAAAAAATTACCAATTTATAGGGACAAATGACATATTTAAACCTTAAAAAATATGGGAGACTTGAAAAATATATTTATAGTCTATAAGCTATATATATATATATATATATATATATATATATATATATATATATATATATATATATATATATATATATATATATATATATATATATATATATATATATATATATATATATATATATATATATATATATATATATATATATATATATATATATATATATATATATATATATATATATATATATATATATATATATATATATATATAGTTTCTCTTGAGCAAGACAGAGAGGCGGGCCTATCAGTTAACTCCGTCAATGCCCGAGTATCATTTTGAGTCCGGAAGAAGGCGACTATCAGGTTAGATCCCCGGGTCTTGAGGTAGATATCCATTCCGGAATATGAAGAAACATGGAGAATTTTGATCCAAGTGATCAAAAAGTGCCTCCCCTGAAACAACCGGCTGAAAATCATCAAACAATGAAGTCTCCATCGAACGTCTTTTATCCCACATAAAAGGAAAGGTAAACATCGAGAAAACCTGAGAATGGAGAAGTTACGGTCTTGTGACCGAGAGATCAGGTAAGGGAGTCTGTTACGCGAGGGAAAGGTATTAGCACCCCACACGTCCGTAGTACTCTACGGTATCCACTCTTGTTGTCTATCTTATGGGTGCGTTTAAACTATGCTTCTTGTTTATTGCTGAGGAAGAATGCATGCAAAAGAAAAGAGAAAAGAATATAGGGAAAATAAAATTGTACTCGCTTGGGCCCTACCCTAATGCCTACGTATCATTTTTAAGGAATCAGAGCTACCGTAGTTCGGCTCACATGTTTTTGTTTGTTTTATGTTTTTTATGAACAATGTTAATTCTGCCTTCTGCCGCAGCTCGACCTTTGGAGACTTATGCGTTGGCACAGAAGTAAATTAATCATGTCCTTGCTTGAAAATAATTTTAGAGAAAAGGTGCTTGGACGCACAAAAAGGTTTGAGTTGGTTTGTATTTTTGTTACCTTGAAAAAGGGTTTAAGTGTGATTAGCAAGTTCTTGATTTGCTAAGAAAAAGAGTTTTAGTTTGGGATGCATATGCAAAAAGGGAAGAAAAGAGTCCACGGGTGACTAGCCTATTTGTAACCTAATGTTATCATACAATGGTAGTCCTAAGGTTTGGATTAACAAAAGGGAAATCTCTACCTAATGTTAGCATGCATGGTTTGTAACCTAATGTCTAACTTGCATCCTAACGGAGCAAGAACATCCTAAGGGAACATAGTATGTACAAGGAGAAAGCAAGCAAGCTCGAAAGAGCGCACACATAAAAGAGTAAGGAAAACAAGAGAAATGCTTTAGCCAAGGGGAGCGTATCACCCGAGATAAACAAGCGGGGGTGAGATGAAAAATTAAAAATGTGATGTCCAAAGCGACTGAACACCTAACCAAGATATAGGAGATTGAGGTAGACGATAGAAGACGATATGAACAATCACGGAGTATCAGCATCGGCCAATGCGAACTCCTGACAAAGCATGGGGGTTTGATTGCGGAACCCTTCCCCACTTGACGACTCGATACACAAGAGCAGACACAACTCCGAAGCTTCGTGGTGCGCCATGAGCTAAGGATAACACAGACGAAGTTGCGGGGGTTAATTACTAACTCTCCCCGCTCGCCTCCTTTTGAGGAATTCAATAAGGGATGGGGTAATAATACAGGCACAAATATAAACACACCTGCAGAATACCTACTCAAAGGTAGGGTTTTAAACAAACCACACACAAGTAGCAAATAGAATGCACACAATGCAGAATTTCCCTAAACGAGTCTTTAAATAAACCAGAGGGGTTCCTGACATGATCAACAATGGAGACCCCCGTCATACATCACTATTCCTACTTCTCATGGAATTAAAAAGTAGTAAATCCTCTACTTCTCATGATATCTAGAAAAGCGGTAAAGAAATGTAGTAAAGTGCGAAGAAGTATGAAGGTAGTAGCGGCGACTACCAAAGCGAGCAAATCATCAAGAGAAGACGAAAGCAATGGAGAAGCAAGGAGTACGCGTCGAGCAAGCTTCACCAAGAAAAAAACAAAGTCAGAAACAATATCCAACTAAGATAAAAGCAAACGCGTGTTGCGAATACAACGCGTAATCAGAAGTTCTTGCACAAGACATCATGAAGTATCACATGTATCAGGACAACATGTAATACGATATGAATTTCTCAGGACGATGAGAAGTAAGGTGTGTCGCATCAAAAGCGAGCATAAGTCGTATGCTTCAATCACATAACTACGTCTTATATTACATGATCGAAAGCACAAAAATGTACCTTGCACAATGAACAAACGCGTCCAAAAATAACATGGCGAAACAGCATGAAAACAAGAAAGAAAGAGTTTTCGGCATGAAAATACGGATGAAAACAAGAAACAAAAAGTTTTTTAAACTAGTTTTTTATGTAAAGAAAATTCTAAAAAACCTAAAGGATTAATTCCTAAAAAAAACCATTATATTATTCTACTATTTTTTTATTACTTTTATTATATTTTTATTATATATTTTATTGGCAAAAATTGACAAAAAAAAGTCTTAATTCTAATGAAGAATTAGTGAACTCGGGGGGGGGGGGGGGGGGGGGGGGTGCTAATCTGAATCCAGGGGGTGATGAAGCCAATTTGGGCGCTGGCCCATTAGAAAAGGGGCCCAATGCTTGTTCTATATTTGTTCTTATTATCAAACTTTTCCAAAAAATGCAACGGGCTCCATGAAAAGTTCCAGCACAGGCCCGACAAGTAAGGTCCATGAAATTGTTTTATTTTTTTGTTTTATCAGATTTTCAATATTCAATTTTGTCTCAATTCTTACCCTAAAAAGAAAATAACAACAAATAAAACAATCATGAAAATAAAGAGAGAGGTGTACATGTAATTAGGGTTGGGTGTGACCCTTCGTCTTCCTTCGAGAAAAAAGAAATTTCTCCTCCTTCTCTCTAACTGCGGCGCATCTTTCATCTCTATCATAGCACCACCACAATTTTCAAGTTCCGGCCACCTCAAACAACCACGTCTCGTCCTCTTCTTTTATCCATCTTGAACTCCTCTGTCTTCTCCGATCCACTACTCCGATGGCGCGACCTTACTCAACTCCATCGTTGCTTATTGCTCCATCTTGCTGGAGAACTCAATGTTCTATCGCCATCTCATCGTCTAGTCTCTGTGAATCAATCGCTACATCTATGTTTTTCCAATTTCCTTAGCCTAAGTCTTATCAGAAAAAAACCCTAGGCGATGTAACCTAAATTAAATGCCATACTCAATGCTTCTGAGTGAGATTCTAGAGGGATTTGCACCTATGATGTCTACTCTTGGCACAAATATCAGGAGCTAAGCGAGAAGATGAGGAAGAGAGGTATTTTGCAATGGATTACCTACCGGAGACACTCTGGTGGTGATTCAACGATGACAAAGGTGAGGAGACCAGAGGCGAAGCTTGTGACGCCCAGGTAACAAAGAATTTCTTCCCTTGCTTTATTTCTTCCCTGCAAGGGTAGAAATCCAACGCACAAGTCAGTTTAAGATTCAAGATGAGTATAATGAAAATGGAGATAAGAGATTGTACCTTACTTACTCTTAGCATGTGAACTAGTTTTATACTTTAGGTAGAGTAGAGTGGATTTAAGATGGATTAAGCCTTGGTCAATTTCGCCTCTGACCGGTCCAGGACATTTGGTTTGTAAAATTAATGTTCAAATTAAACCAAAAACATGTTTGGTCTGTCAAATTAATGTTAATTTGATGTAAAAAAAAGTGTCAGGATCAAGTATTAACATGTAAATATTAAAGCTTGAATTCCATTTCATTCATCTAAAATTACATTACAAAATCAACTCACACATAACATAAACCTAAATTCTATTTCATTCATCTAAAATTAGATTATCAATTTGTACGTCAAAACACTTATAGTTATAAAACATAAATTTTTTGAGAAATTATTTATCTTCATTGTGTTCTTGAGAGTCACTCCAAGGTCTTCTAACTCTTGCTTTTATACATCAATTTTGCCTCTTTATCTTTTAATTCTTCATTCATATTGAACTAATTTATGATGTTGACCTTCATCTTCTTCCGCTAAAATTTTCAATCTATTTTTTTTCTTCATGATAAATATATCCTTATCATCTTTCACTTCATCATAATACCACTACTACAAAATGCCATGGTCACCACGGTTCGCCCCAAAACTGTGGTGATAGTTCTAAACTCATTCGCTAAATTTTTTTTATTATTTTTTAATTGAAAATTTTAAGGTCATAATTACGGTTAATTCCCTAACCATGGTGATACAGTCCAGCTTTCTTGGGTTCGACCCTCAGCTCCCTCAAATAGTTTATCCCTTTTACGTTAATGCACACCTTTTCAATGGTATATATATTAAATTAAAAAATAATAGAGATATCACTACGAATCTTTTTTAAAACCTATTTTTCCACTGATAAAAGAAACAATCCTAACACCAACACCGTCGACATCATCAGGAAGAAGATAACAACACCCACACTCATCGTTGTTGTCTAGTTTTGTTTCAACGTCGCATTTAAAGACAAGCTCATCCAAAGGTGTTACTAGGTCTTCTTCCACTGTAAAATCTCGATTTGGAAATTTCTATGGTTGTGATAGTCGTAATGTTCTGTACCAATGCAAGGAGGGACAAAATAAAGGAAGGATTTTTTGGAGATGTCCATTTTGGAGGAGCGACGAAACATGTAATTTGTTCATATGGGATGCAGGCATGAGAGAAAAATTGGGAAATGAAGATATGAGTAATATGAAGCTAGAGCTGGAAGTTGTGGTCTATTTGAAGGTTATGTATGAAGATTCAAAAAAGAAGAACAAGAATTTGAAGAACAAACTAAAGCAACCCGGGAAAATAAATCTCTCAAACAAACAATGAAGTCACCATCGAACATTTTTTTATCCCGCGGAGGAAAAGGAAAACATCGAAGAAAACCTGAAGAGGGTGAAATCAAGGTCTTGTGACCAAGAGAACGGATAAGGGAGTCGATTACGCGAGGGGAGGGTATTAGCACCCTCACGTCTGTGGTACTCCACGGGATCCACTATTGTTGTCTAATCTAAATGGTGTGTTTAAATGTAAAGCTAGGCTGTAAAGGGAATGCATGGATGCAAAGTATTATACACAAAAAAGGTTTTATTACTCGTGTCTGCCTCGGTTGCAAACCTTTGTACCTACGTACCACCGTCTTTGCAATGGGGATCAAGGCACTCACAGTTCACCTCAAAATTTTTGGTTGGTTGCATGTTTTTTATGAACGATGCTATTGAGGCATGTCCTTTTTGAAAATGTTTTAAAAGAGAGAAGTCCGAAGATAAAAAGGTTTGCAATAGTTAGTGTTTTTTACCTTGAAAAATGGTTTAATTATGTTAGAGTGTTTTGAAGTTTGAACAAAGAAAAAGAGAGTTTTAGTTTTAAGAATGCAAAAATGGGGAATGAAAAATTCTAAGGGAGACTAACAATCCTAGTGTTTTCATGCAATGATGGCCCTAAAGTTTGGGTAACAAAGGGAAATCTCTATCTAAGTTAGCATGCATGGATTACAATCCAATCGTCTAACTCAAATCAGAAACGAAACGAGTGCGTCATAAAGGAACATGAAAAGGTCTAAAGAAAAGTGCAAACACAAGTGCAATCGAACAAAGTCGGACCAAAACCAAAACAATAATCAAGTGCGAGCTAGCAACAAACAACGAATCCAATAGATTTCAAAGTGGGAGTAAGGAACTCTTTCCACTTGATTTCCTCAAGCACCGATATCAAGTAATAACTCGAAGCGTCAACGTTTAAATAAATGTGAGCTAACATCGTCGAAAAGAATGACAAAATATGGGGGTTGGTTACAAACCCTTTTCCAGTTTATTTGACTCAATGGATAAGAATAAGCACAGTTCAAAGCATCAACGTATAACTTGAGCTAAGAAAGACATGGACTAAAAAGTGTGGGGGCCAATTGCAAGCCCTTTGCTCCACTTATTGACTCAATAGCAAGTACAAAGTAAAAGGGAAGGGGAATTGCCTTATTTGAGGACTTTAGAAAAGTTTCCTCTTTTTGAGGTCTTTAAACAAACACAAACATTGCCTCTTTTGAGGACTTTAAACAAGCATAAACATTGCCTCCTTTGAGGACTTTAAACAGAATTTCCCACCTAAAGTAGGGAATCCTAGTCATGCATATTTATTCCTACTTCTCATGGCAACGAAAGCGAAAAGATAATGTGGAATATAACCAGAATCAGAAATAATACCAAACGAACACTAAGTCTGTAGCAAAGCGATATCAAAGCAAAAGAAACCCGAAGGTCTTCGTGCAAGCTTCACTAAGAAAAAGAGAAATAATCATAAAAGGTATTCAATATAAGAATCAAGACATCGCAGTGTGAGAATAAATCGCATGCAGGAAACACATCGCAATAAGGTAATTGCTCTGCACAAAACAACTTTTCACAAGCACAACATAATTCACAAATCGCACATCACACGAATACTCCTTCGAAAGCTTGCACAAACTCACCAAAAAAGTTAGCAATAACAAGGAAGCATAAGAATAGCTCGAGCATCAAGTCACAACTCAAAAATGATATTGAATTGCAAACAAATCAAATCTAAATATACATCAGAACATGGAAATTAAAAACCGGGGCAGCAACATCACCATCTCATGAACCGAGCAAAAAGTCAATCTAAAATCATCAAATCTCAATGCAAATGCCAAACAAATATCAAAGCAAGCTTACCTATGCATTAACCAACAATTAAATCATGCATTTATGCATACTTACCGACTCTACATTGCACCTTACGAAATGCTTAAAAAGTCGGCTTAAAAACAACCAAACTTGATACCGGTATCAACCAAATATGCTAACAAGCTCAAATATGCAACAAGTTAGAATTAAATCACAATGTAGATGCAAAAATCATTTTCCATACAACATTGAATTAACAAAAGAAATGCATAAAAAGTTGATTTAAAACCGATCAAACTTGATATCGGTGTTAAACAAATACCAAACGAAAACCAATTATGCACCGAGCAACAATCAAAACTCAATTTGCAAGCTAAATGTGAAATCCGGACAACATTGTTCATGAATCAGTATCAACCAAAAATCAAGTTTAGAAATCCACCTTCAGACACATCAAAATAATTACCGATACATGTACATTGCATATGACCTACAAGTAGATTACAAAGAAATGAATCCATACCAATACTTCAGTTCCAAGCATTAAATCAAAAATACCTCACACGTCGACATCAATTAAACACTTTAAGATTCGATTCTAACACACAAAATCAATAATTATTCACAAAGTATCAATTCTAAATTAAACCTTGACGCGCCAATTTAACAATTATGAATAAATTTTTGACATCGACGCGTAAGCAACATAATTAATCTCAATCAATTAACCAATTCCATTGATTCTCAACATTATCAACATCATGATTTAATCAAATTCACAATTCAAAATTCAATTTATGCAATCACATAATTCAAGAATCAAGTCTTAAACTTAACAATTAAATCACATAAACACAAGAATCCAAATAAATTACTGAATTGACGTGAAGCTTGAGATAGGAGGAATCAAATTGGAGCAAGGAGGGAGGAGCACCGCGGCTGGTGGCATGAAGGTGAGGGAGTTCGCTGAAGGGAGTATGAGTCTGAGTGGAGGGAGGTGCGAGCAAGAGGAGGGGGGGGGGGGGGGGTGGCCGCAAACTGGTGGTTGGCCGGAGCTGCTGCGCACGATGGTCGGAAAGGAGAGGAGGGAGTTCTGATCGGTTGAGCTTATGAGAAAGGGAGGGAGAAAAGTGCTTTTGCTTGCTTGAGAGAGTTGAGAGAATTTTATTGATTTTTTTAATAGAATGGGAAAAAGTGATTCTAATTTGAATTTCAAAAATATATAGGCAGGCCTCTAAGTCTTGTTTGGAAAATGGTAAAAGATGCAAGTCCCCTTGTTTTTTTGTGAATAGTACAAAAATTTTAGCTTATTTATTTCGGTGTACGGTGCGAGAACAAACCACAAGCTCATCACTTTCGGTGCATAATTCCTATACGAAACATGAAACAAAAACATTGATGATGAAATTTGTGATGCACTGCCCAAAGAATCGCCCCGATACGATAAAAATCGAGAAATTTATGAATTTCTCAATAGCGAAAAAATTGAGACAGAAAACTCTCTGTTTTAGGTTATGCATATTTTCCAGCTTATTTCGGTATTCAACTTTGGAAACAAGCCATAAATCGAAGTCTTCTGAGCACAACCCGAACTCGGGCCCTAAAGCAAACTTGCAGCTAACACAATTTGTGACACATGTCGAAAGAATCGTTTCGATACGATGAAAATTGAGGAAGTTACAATTTTTTCAATATCGACAATACAGTCAACAAATAACCATTTTGGGGGTCAATTTTCTCAGGTAATTCGCACTTTCGGAAATCTTCTTCAAAGAATTAACTTCTAAACCGAACATACGAATGGAGGATAATATCAAGACATATTTTATGCCCAAAGAACCATTCAAAAAATGTCAAACCGGACGAAAGTTATGAATTTTTGAACATATGATAAACAGCGGATCAACATACTGTTTCGGGGGTACCAGTCTCAGGTAATTTTAATTTTTGGAAGTCTTCCTCACCAAATCACTTCCATCCCGAACATAAGAATGGAAGAAAATACCAATATGGTTCAAATTCCCCAAGAGCAGCTCATAAGTGATTTACCGGTCAAAAGTTACAAATTTTTAAATGTTCGAAAACTAGCAAACCATCAAATCCACTATATAACGTGATTTCAAGTATTTGCGCTTTTGAAGAGCTTCCTTACAAAATTAGCCTTTGACTTTAACAGATGAATTGGAGAAGATGACAAGACGGTTCTAATTCCTAAAGAACCATTCCCAAATCTTTTCTGGTATGCAGTTATAAATTTTAACCTCGAACCATAAAATGTTGATTTTCAACTTGAACTGTCCCAAATCAACTGGAAACACTTGACTTTCATTGCAATTAAAAGCGTGATGGAACACATGAGAGCTTAGAATTATGATGACTTGATTAATTTCTGATTGAGTAGCTTGGAAAAATATGCGGAGTGCACTTGAATCTTGAAAACCCTGAGTTTCTGCTTTGTTGTAATGCCTGTCGGAACAATTGTTTTTTTGTAGCATGACGCAGATAAATGCTTTGATCCCATAACCATGGAATCGATGATATGTATGCATGATTATGTTATATAAATAAGTCAATTTGGTTAAAATGAAGAGGACTAATTTTGGGGTGCAACACAAACTGAAAAAAGCGAGATTTTCTGGAAATTTGAAGATGTTATATTTTTTCTTATCTCCTTTATGTTTAGTATTTGCTTTGTTATTAAATGTAATAGTTGAAGTATGGTTTGAAATTTGAAAATGTTATGTTTTCTTATCTCCTTTATGTTTAATATTTACTTTTTTATGAAATGTAATAGTTGAAGATGCAATGAACTTGACAGGATTACAACTAACAGACAGATTCATACGAGTAAGTTCATCGCAATTATGTGTTTTATATATTTTGTAGTTTAAGTTGATTGTTTAAGTTGATAGTTTAAGTTGGATGTTTAAGTTGATAACCTTAAGAGAGTTAAGTAGAAAGATTAAAACTTCATTACATAAAACTTTCATTACATGATCAAAAACCATAATCAAATCTAAATCCTCTCGCTCAGATAAAGTTAGACCAATCCTAGTCAGCCTCATCATCATCAGAATCGGAAAAAAATCATCATTTTCCTTCTCAACCTTCTTTCTTCTCATTATGAGAGCTCTCATTAGTCTAAACACAACACCCTCTACAACAACATCTTGAATTTGAGGATGGTTTTTCACCACAACACCCTCTACAACAACATCTTCATTCTGAGGATAGTTTTGCACCACAACACCCTCTATAACAAAATTTTAATTCTTAGTATTGTTGGTAGCTTGAGCAGGATAACACATGTTGATTCCTTTGGATGATTTTTTTTGTGTTTTGGTTCTTCCGATTTTATATTGTTCCTTTTGATTCTTCATCTTCTTCTCTTTGAAGTTTAAAAACGAAAGCTTCTCATCATTTTTTCTTTAATTTTATACGCTTTCTCTTCTCTTGGAAGTTGGAAAGATTGCATACCTCGAGCTGTTCAAATTTTGATGTACTTAATGAAATTTTATACTTATAATACAAGTTTCGATATCAATTTGAAAATGGTTTAGTGCTGATGCTGGTATAAAAATTTGACATTTATTCATATACAATCTCACAACGGTTAATAGGAATAATTGTTGTTATAAGGCGCATGCTTTCTAGTTTACTACAACAATCAATGGACTGTGATTGTAAGTACCACATATATAATCACATACTACATAACAACGCCTGGTCCCACATGGTTATATATATATATATATATATATATATATATATATATATATATATATATATATATATATATATATATATATATATATATATATATATATATATATATATATATATATATATATATATATATATATATATATATATATATATATATATATATATATATATATATATATATATATATATATATATATATATATATATATATATATATATATATATATATATATATATCTTTCCCAATCGTTGTTAAATGCCTTTTCTGTAGTAGTGTACCAAGAAAAATAGTCACATCCATTTTTAGTAGTCTCCTGCATGCATTTACGAAAATATTACACACTGTGACAAATTAAAATTGAAAGATTAGAAGAGAAATCATACCTTATAGTGTGGACATCCCCAAAATTGCTTCCTAAAACTCTTAATTGTTATTGCCCTTCTAAGCATAGCCATATTTCCACACCAACATCTAAGACTTCATTGCTTCTTTGAAGATGAGTAATCCATGAATTTAAAAATGTTACTATATTCTCTTAAAGCTCCAAAGATTTTAGCTCTAAAGGTTTGACTAATTTTGGTAAAATTAGATGTTGAACAAGATGTCTCATTATGATCATCTGACATCTTGTTTGGTATAACTGGATGTTTGGATTCTGTGAGTGGGTTATTGTTGTACCCCAAAATTTTCTCTCCCATTTTTCATTCAAGATACTATCCTAGGGTTTCTCGAATACTCAATTTGGCTCAGAAGTTGACCAGACAGATTCTCTTCCTAGACAATAAGTCCACAATTAGGGTTTTGCACTTTCCAAAGAAAATTGAGTCTTCAAGTTCCCAAATGGTCTTCACAGATCTTCATGTCTCCCCAAGTATGTTCGTGCTAAGTTTCAAACCTCGCATTGCAAGTTTACTCAATCAATGGTCCAAATAACTGGAAACGACCACGTCAACCCAAAAAAAATTGACCTTTTTGCAAGAACAAGTTCAAACGATTGTAACTTCTTCATTATTCGATATTTTTGAGTGGTTCTTTTTGCATATGACTCTCCTTGACATCGTCTCCAATTCCTCTTTAACAAGTCAAAAGTCGATTATGTGCGGAAGATTATCAATGTTTCGAATACTTTAGAGGTCACTTTCCTGATTTTTGACCTAATCTCAAATAATTGTTGCCTGACTTCCAAGAATCGTAATTTCCTCAATTTTCAACATCTTGAGATGAATATATTAGCACATTGTAACAAATAAGATCATCAACAAGATTTCCTACAATAATCAAAGTTAAATGGTGTTTATAAAGCTTGGGGATTTATTGAAACGTCATAAGTCATCTTCTTGACTTAAATCTTTCTTGAGTCCTAATAACTTCACGATGTCAGTTCTTCAATGTGATAGCTTTTGCCTCAAAACCTCTTCTAGTGATTGTTTAAGGTCTTTTAGGTTGAGTTTTGAATTCTTATGCACGATGCGAGTTGGTTTGGTTTAAGGTTTGTGAACCATTGGCATAAGGCATTCCTTTTTGGATATTCAAATCAGATTCGCAAAAAAACACCTAATTGAAGTTTCATCAAGTTTGAAAGAAAGATTGAGTCTTGTTTGAATGGAATGTTTAAACTCAAGTTTTTTTTGGAAGAAGAAGTATATTTTGAGTTCTTATCATTTGAGATCAATGGTTAAAGTTAAGTACTCATCATGTAAGTATAAATTTTTCAAGCAAAAGGCACTCATGAATTTTGGTACAAATTCGTTCCCAATATTCATTCAAATGATGTCTTTGATTTCGCATCAATTCAAGTGTACAAGGCATGAATCATTTTATTCAAGTTCATTCAAGAGAATTCAACATTACAATGTCATTCCTCATTCAAGTTCAAAATTCCACATAAAAAAATATATACAATTTCAAAGTTCCAAGTCCCCATTCATGTTACAAATTTTATTTGGAATTATTACTATATAGTTACAAGAAGAATTACTAGTTTGTACATAAAAAATCAAACTATTAATTCTAATGTCCTAAAGCTTCATGCTTCAAACATACAGCCCATTTCCAGTCCTGTTGCAATACAATAAGCCAAATTTTATGGTATTTTGCTGTCCAAGATATTGCAAAATAGTCCCAACAAAAGTGCTGTAGAAATACCATAAAACAATCCCAAAAAAAGCAGCCTATGACAGTCCTAAATGCTGCCAAAATTCTGCTACTTTCTTACTGCAAATCTGCCCAAAATCAGTCCAAAACCATGTTGTCCTATGCTGCCTAAAACCTGCATAAACAGCCAAGTATTACACAAAAATCAGCAACACAAAATCTGCCACAGAAAGCAATAAAACAATAGCCAAAATTGTTCAAAAAATTATCAAGTTTTTCCCTCCCAATTCAATATCTCATTCTTCTATAAAGAGGGAGGATAGCAAGACAGTAAGGGGGGGATTGATTCCAAAAGAAAAACCTCTATTAAAATACCTTTAACCTCCAACCCTATGTCTGTAACCTCACTCATCATACTCAACACCCTCTCAACCACATAACTCCATCACCCTTCATAAAACCTTCAACCTTTTCATTCCACTAACCCACTGCAATAAACCCCAACATTCAGAACCCATCTACGAAAATTTAAACTCACCTTACAAATCCTCAAAATCAAAGTTCTGCCAAACCTTTATCTCTATCATAAACCAACTTCACTCCTAAGCACTCAATAATCACCTTATTCTAATCCAAAAAAAACCATTCAACACAAAACTACAGTAATCAACACCGGCGCACACAAAAAGTTGAAATAGAAGTGAACAAATTCACAAATGGATTGAAACAGAGCAAGAAACTCAAAATTGTACCTATTTTACCGACGAAAGCCTCGTCGCCATAGGTAACCTTTATCTCTTCATATTTATGCTTGCTAATTGATTCTGTGAACACATTAGAAAGTAAATAATCGGTTGTTGTCGTATGGAACTGAGAGAGGGTTTGCGGTAATTGTGAGAGAGGGTTTAATACCGAAAGATGTCGCGATAGATTTTTGTTTGTTTGTTCTCTGAATTTTTATTGGTGATTGAGAGTTGCTGAAGCAGAGAGTGAAAATGAGTCGATGAAGAAGAAAAAGAGAGAAAAGTTTTTTGCGTTTGATCTGAAGAAAGAAGGGGTTGTTTGACTTTTAGGGTTTATCTTCGAACCCGTTTCATTTGAGTCAATTGGACCCGGTTTCTCCTTGACTCGGTCAAAGCCCAGTCTATTTTTTTCTTAGCAGTTAGGCTATGTTGGGTCTTTGCACCACTCATCCGGGTTTCCCCCAATTTAAGCCCAATTATGTTGTTTTTTTAAAAAGGCCAATACTAATCTATCTGACTTGGCACCCCCTTTTAGACTTCATTTTCAAATATTATTTATTCTTAATTGTTTTGACTTGATTTTATAAAACACAAATATAATTTTAGAATTTAGGTTATAATTTCCTTTTGCTCCTAATATTTTCTTAACATTTATAAAAAAAAACCAAAATATATGATTTAATTTCTTTCATTTTAATCAATAATTTTCTTTTCTTTAAAAAGAATAGGTTTTTCTTTTCTTTTCAAATTTCCTCACAAACAAAAATATAAACATACAAAAAAAAATTGTTTCATTATTTTTTTATTTATTAAAATAACCAAATTTTATTAGGGTACTTAATTTTATTAGTTTTAGTAAATAACTCATTTAGTAATATAATTAAGTTAGTTAGGGTAATCACTAATCACTAACTTCGTACATATTCTGATTCTCTCTGATGCAATCTCGCTATCTCGTAAATAATTCACAATACATTGTACATAATTCACTAAGTCACTAACAAAACAAAAATACAAAAAATTTCTATACTTTGTCAATCAATTTTATTTCATAAACTGTTATAATTTCGATAAACTTCTTGATTCGATTTGGTTGTATTGTTTGCCTATTTGGACATTTAATTGTACTAATCCATCCCCATTTGTAAATTTGTACCCCCATTCCCGAAAGCTCTGTAATAGTGTAGAATTTTAATTCCCGCAATTTACTGTTTTCCTTATACTGTATAGTAATTAGGCGTGCATGGCAAGATTTAAAATCAATCGCTAGATAACCTAATTTCAAAGACAAAATTAATTTGAATCAAACACACTTTTCACACGCGCACCTCTAGGGTAACCTTGCTTGTTGCCTCAGAAACACAGTCATGTCCCTCGAATATGGGACGTTTTAGCAAAGACCCTTCGATAAAAAAGATCGTAGTCCCTCGATGACCCTCGATATTGCCTCCAGTAAAATGATCTAGTCCCTTATGAAAAATTGCTAAAGTGTCTCATAAGTTGCTTTCGGTGACTGTAAAATTGACCCGCGCCTATCCCTTCACATCCAACGATGGAGCTTCTTACCAAATCAATGGTAAGATAGCAACACCTAAAGGAGGAAGAAAAGAACATTTAAGACCTTTCGAGTAGTTATATTCATTCCTAGTTACTCGCTTGCTCACGATAAAAACCTTTTTTACACCGAAACTTTCATCTCAAAAACATTTTCAAAAAGACAAAACATTTTGTATACGTTCTTATAGAAACAAGAACCATTGCAAAACATCTTTTCAAAAACCACTTTCAAAAACACATTCCACAAACACATCTTTGAACTATCTTTCAAAACAAAATTGTGTACGCGTTCTTATAGAAACGAGAATCATTACAAAGATATTTTCAAAATACTTTCAAATCCCACACCACAAGCACATTGTCAAAGTAAAAGTAAGTGATCTAGCGAGTAACTAAGATCCCGTAGATAACTACGGATGAAAAGGGTGCTAACACCTTCCCTTTTCATAATCTACACCCCGAACCCGAGAAATAATCTCGAAAGGTCTTTCTTGTGCTTTTTTTACCTTTCCTTTTTGGATAAAAGAAAAGTCGCTGGCGACTCTTGCTATCCGTACAAATGCGATCAAACGCAAAACCCTCAAGTCAGTTCTCCCACCGTATCATAGAACTGGCGACTCTGTTGGGGAGTATTACTTAAAAGTGGGTGTTGTACCCCAAAATTTTCCCTCCCATATTCTTCAAGATTTGCTAAGAGCATGCTTCAAAATCTCCCAAGGGTTGCACAGTCCAATGGTCTCCTAACAGTCAAAAATTAGGGTTTTGGTTCTGGCAAAGAAATTGAAGTTTCCAAGGGTCCATTCAAGTACCACATGCCTATAAACATTGTCAAGCATCCTCATACCAAGTTGCAAGACTCACAACACAAGATTGCACAGTCAAAAACCCTAATTGCTCAACAGTCAACTGCAGGGGCAAAATGGTCATTTGATAGTCAAAAGTCCAAATTTTTGGTCAACATCTTATTTTGAAGCCACAAACATCATTTGGTCAATTCTTGATCATGATTCTCAAGGCATGGCTCAAAAAGTCTCAAGATGCAAAAGTTTCCATATTTGGACAGTTGAAAAAGTCAACTGCAAATTGACCAAGGCATAACTTCCACATGGTTTATCAGGAAAATTCCATCCAAAGCTCATTTTGAAAAGAATGACATTCCCTACAACTCCTCTTCACACTTCAAGTCCAAGAAATTCTCTCACAAAAAGTTATCAATCTCAACATTATAGGTCATTTTCAAAAGTCAACAAAAAGGCACTTTAAGTCAAAGACCATAACTTGAGATTGGTAAATCAAAATGACATGGGACCAAAGGCATTGGTTAGAGGACTTCAATACCTTTCCAAAATGTCCAAGAACATGATCAAAGCTTAAAAATTGAGCAAGATATGCCTTGTGAAAGTTGGGAAATTTTTGGGAATTTTGAAAAGTCAACTTTGCTTCAAATGCCTCAAAATTGCTAATGGGCCACAATTTCTTCCAAGAATCATCATCCAAAGGCTATTCACGACCCATTGACCCAAAGGGGAGTTATTTCATCATTTTTTATTAATTATTTGAATTATTATTATTATTAATTCATTTAATTAAAATAAAATATGACAAAAATAGCAAAACATGTGTTTTAAATCTTTTTATGCAGCTAATAGGCTCTTTATTCACTCAAGATTTCATGCACACTCCATAAGGCAAGAATCTCCATTGATTGGCATCAAAAAGACATGAAAAAGATTGAAAAAGATTACATTGAAAACCAAATATTTGAATCATGAATGCAAAGGTTTGGGCTTGTTTCTTTGACCTAAATCGTTCCAGATACATATAGAATGAGAACCTAATGCACAAAAAACTAAGAAGCTGCGCCTCAAACAAAAGAACCACTTTGCATTTTTTGTCAAAATTTTGGAAACTGAAAACACACATAGAGCACTTTTCCAGGCCAAAGAACGATTCCATTACATTCCTGACGCATCAAGGAAGCTTTTCCAATCGAAATTACAATCCCTAACCTCAAGAATTGGTATAACCATGTTCCACTTTTCTGAAAAAAATTGATATTCGTATTTGGTTTTTCATGCATAATTATTGAGTTTTAATGACTGATTTATATTAATGTGAGTATGCTGAAGCTATTGGTATCTTCTAATTGAACTAACGTGCCCTGTATGAGAATCTGCCATGGAAATTTTCTAGGTTTTCATAAGCTTGAAATTGGGGACTTCTTCATGAGGAAAAATTGGCCATCCTAACCTACACCATTGAAATCAGAAGCTCCTAACGATTCAAAACCACACCTCGCGCCCAATTTATCATTACTCAGTGCTTAATCGCTATTATTTACTGTACTATTTAGTGGGGGTTTAAAACCCCCGCTATTTGTTTGACATTTTTGCAGAAAGAAGAAGATGATGCTTGCGTGTCTGGACGTGACTGGAGCATTCAAATCTTCGCGCTTAATTTTTGTTTTACACCAATGGCATTTGTTCTCTCTCATATGAATCAGGTTCCACTAGTGTGACAAAGAAACGCGTTTGGCTGGTTGGTGAGTGAGGTGTCCTTCAAGCATTGGGACCTGGGTTCGATTCCCAGGTCCCTCACTCCTTCAATATAATTTTTCTTAACATCTTTCCCTGCAGCGCTTCATCTAAGGTCCACCAAATGCCTTGACCCTTGATTGCCACATGTCCCAGGAGATGAATCCAAAGGCCAGCACAGGACTTCCATCGTGCACCTTGGTCAATGATCCATACGTGATCATGGAAAAGTCAAAAAAGGCCAGATTTCAATGGGCCTCATTATTGCAATATACCTCCAAAAGGGTCAACACACCCCCATATGTTTGTATTTCTTTTCTCATTCTTTTTTCTCTTTTTTTGTTTGTTTTAATTTAATGATTTTTCTTTTAATTCATAAAATAAGTTTTATAATATAAAAATACAAAAAAAAAATCAGAAAGTCAAAAGTAAAAATATATTTATTTATTATTTAATGTATTAATGTTTTTGTTGTAAATAAATTTGATAATTAATTTAGCTTTAAATTAGGGTTTTAACTTTAACATTTTTTCTTAAATAAATTAAAACACATAAAAATTAGGTTTTGTAGCATTTTACCTTTTTCTTCCAAATAATTAAATTTCCTCACCATCATTATTATTAATAATTAATTATTTTTGTAAATAAATTTGTCATTAAATAATTAGGTTAAATTAGGTCAAACTTGAATTTATTTCTTTAATAATTAAAAATGCTTAGAATTAGGGTTTTAATTCCAATTAATTCTCTTTAATTTCATAAATCCAAAAAAAACATAAAAAATAAGTTCTTTTTCTCATTTAATAATTAAATCAATTTTCAATTCAATTCATTTTCCTTAAAGGGTCCAACGCCCTCGCACCTTCGAACATAATTTCTCTTTGCGCGTTTATTTTATTTTTCTTTGTGAAATTTATGTACCTGCCCCAAAGCCTTGTAATATTAATTAGTACATTTATTTTCCGCACTTTATTTCAAATTGGGTCCTGGTTTAATTTGGCGATGTAGACCCGCGCCTTTGTAATAGCGTAGAACTTTTATCTTTCCGCATTTTAATTTCTGCACCTTTTAACTGTTAATAATCACATGGAAGATGTATGCTCAAATAAAAACAAAGCGTAGATCACCAATGCATGACAAGACAAACAATAACTGAAAATGACACACAATTCACACACCACTCCTAAGGTACGCCTCACTGTTGCCTTGCCCCTCGAAATGTGGTCGTCGAGTAGAGGACGTTTTAGTAAGTCCTCATGTCCATGAACATGGCATGGGGGTAGCTTCTAAGGTGTCTTCCTATTGCTCTGGTGACCATACTGTCCCGAACCCTCGAATTGACCCGAACACCTCCAACGGTGGTGCTACCTACCCCTAAATGGTGGGATGGCATTACCTTAAGGACATTTACACAGACGAATTCCTTAGGGTAGGTAGATGACTCGTAGATACTTGCTCTAATTCAAAACAAATCAAATCAAAAACTCTTTTCACACCGACATTTTCAAAAAGACTTTCAAAAAACAACTTTTCAAATACTCTTGAGGACTGATACAAGAGTCGAACTGAAATTTTAAACGAAACTTTTTAAACCCACAGTTGAAAAGCAAACAAACCATTTTGAAAACACAATGAGCAAGTATCTAAGAGCCCATGGATAACCATGGATAGAAAGGGTGCTAACACCTTCCCTTTCTATAACTCTACCTCCCGAACTGAGAACTAATCTCAATAAGGAATTTTTCTGTGCTTTTGTCCTTTCCATTTGGAGAAAATAAAAGACGGTGGCGACTCTTGCTTCCGCGACATTTCGCGAACCAGCGTTAAACAGTCAGTTCCAGATCCACCGATCACAGAACTGGCGACTCTGCTGGGGACTCTTATAAAAGTGAGGTGTACCTTAGGACTAAGATCACTGTGTTTTCAATTGCTTTGACTTGTTTGCTTTAAATTGTGGGACTGTCTCGGGAGTTCTATAGATCCTAACCCGGATCTGGGGATACCTTCTTAGAAAGTAGCAACAAGGCTGTGAGGGAACTGTGCGGGGTATACCGACATGGTTGAAACAGTCTGCTATGTTGATGTGGCACTTTGGTGTGTACCGGTAACCCTTGAGTTCAGTCAAGGAGAGTACGGGGCCTCCATGTGGTGTCATGAAGCATCAACTGACCTTAGGAACCTTAATTGAACTATCTTGGCCTCTTTAGGGTAGTGAGATAACTGACTTTGGTGCAGTCCGAGGTTGGTTGATACTCGATACTACACTCAATTGAGGGTTGCTTTCCTGTGATATTTCGGTCGCCAGTTCAGTGGCTAAATCAAAACGATAAACAATGAAAGCAATCCAGTGATATTGGGACCCTTAGAACCCGGTTACTTCTAATAGGACAGGTTGAGCCCACCAACTTCAAGAGGGTAATACCCAGACCCCATGCAGGCCTAAACTCTAAGGGCTTGTCTTGTGTGACTTGTGTGCCTTATCATGTTTTCCTTTGTAAATATTTATGGTGTGTTTAATCATAGCATCATGACATCATCCAACATCATATGCATTGGCTAACCATTTCAGGGGTTCGAATCTTCATCTTTGTTCTTGTTTTGTAGGACATGGAAACTGTTCGTAGAAAGACAGTTCAGATCAGCCTTGTAAGGATCCCTCCTCAGCTTAAGGAGCTTATATCCAGGATTCCCGAGAGCTCTTCATTCAGTGAAAGACATGGAAGACTCATCAGCTTGGTCAACACCAATATTGAGGAAGATATGATAAAGGTCCTGTTCTAGTTCTTTGACCCTCTGCATCACTGTTTCACTTTCCTGGATTATCAATTGGTGCCTACATTGGAAGAGTTCTCCCGGCTTCTGAAGATCCCTATCCTTGATCAACTACCCTACAACGGTACGGAAAAGGAACCCAAGCTTGAAGAGATTGCTAAAGCCTTACACCTACAACCATCTGACCTCAAGGGACATTGGGAAGTTAGAAGTGGCATCAAAGGGTTCTTAGCCAGGTTTCTGTTTGAAAAGGCCCAAGAATGTTGGAACTCCCTTGACCTACAAGCTTTTGAAGAAGTTGTGGCCCTCCTTGTCTATGGTTTGGTGTTGTTCCCTAACCTAGATCAGCTTATAGATATCAGTGCTGTCCAGATCTTCATGTCCAAAAATCCTATACCTACATTGCTGGGGGACATCCTTCACTCATGTTACACTCGAACCATGAGAAAAAGAGGTGTTCTTATGTGCTGTACTCCTCTCCTGGGAAGGTGGTTTATTTCGCACCTTCCACAATCAGTTTTGAATAACGAGCGGGGTTTGAGATGGCCACAATGATTTATGACTCTTACACATGCTGACATACATTGGTGTTCTCGGTCCAGAGAGGATGTCACTATCATTGATCGTTGCGGGGAGTACCCTAATGTTCCTTTACTTGGAATCAGAGGAGGTATTACTTATAACCCATGCCTGGCTTGGAGACAGTTTGGTTATGCTCGGAGGGATGGCCCTCATGACATGTTAATTCCTGACATAGTTTTTGACTTCGACAACGATGCGCAAGGACTTCGCCAGAGATTTATCAGAGCTTGGAGGATGCCCAGTAAGATAGACAGCAAGACACTGGGGCACAGGAATTCCATCCCATTGGAACCTTATCTCAAGTGGGTACGAGCCCGCTCCCAAAAGTTAGTGATGCCATATCCTCATGTTCTCCCTGTGATCAAAGAGCCAGTTTTGGAAGGTGAAGTGTCTTACACCATTCAACATCCTGACATGCCCACGTCCTGGGAAGAGATGCAGAAGAGCTGGATCCAGCTTAAGGAAGAACGGAATTCTCTTGAGACCAGTCTACATGCTAGTGAAAAGAAGGTCCTGGAACTCACCCGCCTATTGCACGAGGAGAGGAATCTCAACACCTACATAGCTCCAAAGAGGATGCGTAGTGTCTTTTGGGATTGATTTGCTTTTGTAATGTTTGCCCATGAGGCTTTGATGTACTGAACAATTATTTCCTTAATGATAATGTGTGTTCCTTTTTGTCTACAACAAATTTGAACTTTCGAACCCTTGAATGCATTGCATAAACACATATCATTCATCATGTGCATAACATGTACTCTTCTTTTCAGGTTGCTTACTGTTCTTCGCTGTTTATTTCAGCATCATGAACCCTGAATCATCAACCGAGATGTCTATCAAGGCCCTTCAGGCGCAGAACGCGCAATTTCAAGAGCTGATCATGGGTTTGGCTCAAGGCCAAGAAGAGCTGAAGGCTTTGCTCCTGAAGAAGGAGAAGAAGAAGAAGAGAACTGTTCTTTTCAACTCGGGCCGGAGGTTTGGTAATACTCTGCAGAATGAGGAAGCTGGTTCTTCTGTAGGCAAAGACAGTCCCCAGGGGGGAAAGGCTCCAAGTCCTGTAGTCTCTGACAACGAGACTGATTTTAATGAGGAACAGTATCCTCCTGCTGAAGACCGGTACAAGCAGTTGGAAGACAGACTGAATGCAATGGAGATCCAACAAGTGCCTGGGCTGGATTTCGGAGACTTGGGCTTATCTACTGGTGTGATCATTCCTCACAAGTTTAAGGCACCATCTTTCACCAAGTATGACGGGGCGTCTTGCCCCAAGCTACACCTCAGATCTTATGTGCGGAAGATTCAACCGTACACAGTGGACAAGAATTTGTGGATCCACTTCTTCCAGGAGAGTCTTTCAGGGACTCATCTCGAATGGTTCTATCAGCTGGATGAGACCAAAGTTCGTAACTGGGAGGAGTTGGCTACTGCTTTTTACAAGCATTATCAATATAATGCCGACCTTGCTCCTACACGTACCCAACTCCAGGTTATGTCGCTAGGATCAAGCGAAGGTTTTAAAGAGTATGCACAGAAGTGGAGGGATCTGGCTGGCAGGGTGCAGCCGCCATTAACTGACCGTGAGCTGGTAGATATGTTCTTGGGGACCCTCTCCGGGCCATTTTTCAATCATCTTATCGGTAATTCATCTGCAGGGTTCACTGATCTTATTCCGACTGGGGAAAGGATAGAGGCTGGAATGAAGTCCGGTAAAATTCAGAAGGGTGCATCTTCAAGTTCTGAGAAGAAACCCTTTAAGAAAGAGGCCAGTGCTGTGTATGGGCCTAGGAGGCAAGATAAACCAGAGCGCCGCCAATCTGTCAACGCGGTGATGATTGCTAAGCCTGCTGCCGCTCCTCGGCAAACCAATCCACCCAGGGCTGAAAGACCCAGAAGAGAATTTACCCGTCTGAGTATGACCTTGTCGCAAATCTTGCCGCAGTTGCTATCCACCAATTTGGTGACTGTCAGGGAGGCCCCAAAGGTTGTGAATACTGCCTCTCCCAAGTATAATCCAAATGCCCGTTGTGCTTATCACTCCAATAGCCCGGGGCATTCTACTGATGACTGCTGGGCCTTAAGGAACAAGGTGCAGGACCTTATTGATGCAAAGGAGGTACAGTTTGAGGCACCTGAGAAACCCAATGTGGTGACTTCCCCCATGCCTAACCATGGAGTGAATGCTATCAGGGAGGATGATGAAGTGGAAGAATCTGAGTTCAACAGCTGGATTTATCCCACAGCCGACAGTGGACCTAGCAATTGGACTGCAAAGGACAACCTACCTGTTACTTTTGTTACGCAGTAATAAACTCCTTTGTTTTTGTTATTTGTAATAAACAATGAATTGAAACTCTATGGCCCGGTGTCTTACCCGGGGCACCGCGGTTTCATTTGTAAGGGCATATTAATTGTCATTTCATATATCATGAATAAAGACTTTGGACGTTTCTTCGCATTTCAAATCTTATGCTCCTTTTCTCTCTTACCTTTCTTTATATATTGCAAAACAGCTGTATTTACACACACTCACTCATACAGGTTTCAATCCACTATGGATCTCACTGGTAACGACACTGCTACTACCAGTTATGACTTCGAAAATCCGACCAACTTAGCCGAAGACGAAGGTGAAGATGATTGCAAAGTGCCTGGCGAGCTTGCAAGACTGTTACTCCAAGAAGAGAGGGCAATTCAACCACATGAAGAGCCAGTGGAAACGATAAATCTGGGTACTGAGGCAGACAGAAAGGAAGTTAAGATTGGTGCCAACCTAGAGCTCAGCATGAAGCAACGGTTGACTCAGATGTTACATGATTATGTGGAGATCTTTGCTTGGTCATACGAAGACATGCCTGGGTTGGATACCGACATTGTGGTCCATCACTTGCCTACCAAGGAAGACTGCCCTCCGGTTAAGCAAAAGGTCCGCCGTATGCGTCCAGAGATGTCCGAAAAGATCAAAGCTGAGGTTATGAAGCAGTTTCATGCCGGGTTTCTTGCAGTGACTTCTTACCCTCAGTGGGTTGCTAATGTGGTGCCGGTACCAAAGAAAGATGGTAAGGTCAGAATGTGTGTCGACTATAGGGATCTGAACAGGGCCAGCCCCAAGGATGACTTTCCCCTACCTCACATTGACGTCCTGGTTGACAATATTGCTCAGCACAAGGTTTTCTCTTTCATGGATGGTTTTTCAGGATATAATCAGATCAAGATGGCTCCTGAAGACATGGAAAAGACTACCTTCGTTACTCAATGGGGCACCTTCTGCTACAAGGTCATGCCATTCGGGTTGAAAAACACTGGGGCAACCTACCAACATGCCATGGTTGCTTTATTTCATGACATGATCCATCATGAGATAGAAGTGTATGTTGACGACATGATTGCAAGATCCCAAACGGAGGAGGAACACCTTGACCATCTGCAGAAGCTGTTTGACCGTTTGAAACTGTACAAGCTGAGGTTGAACCCGAACAAGTGCACCTTCGGGGTCAGATCTGGAAAGTTGCTAGGCTTCGTCGTAAGCGACAAGGGTATTCAAGTGGAACCTGCCAAGGTTAAAGCCATTCAAGAGATTCCAGTGCCTAAGACAGAGAAAGAGGTCAGAGGCTTTCTAGGACGCCTGAATTACATTGCTCGATTCATCTCGCATCTAACTGCTACATGTGAGCCAATCTTCAAGCTGCTGAAGAAAGATCAGGTAGTACGTTGGAATGATGAATGTCAGGCCGCTTTTGACAGAATCAAGGAGTATCTTCAAGAACCACCCAACCTTATGCCACCGGTTGAAGGGAGACCTCTGATACTATACCTGACAGTACTTGACAACTCAATGGGGTGTGTGCTGGGACAGCATGACGATTCTGACCGAAAAGAGCATGCCATTTATTACCTTAGCAAAAAGTTTACCGACTGTGAGACCCGATAATCACTGCTCGAGAAAACTTGCTGCGCTTTGGTATGGGCTACTCGCCGGCTGAGACAGTATATGCTGACTCACACTACCTTGTTAATTTCAAAGATGGATCCTATAAAGTATATATTTGAAAAGCCTGCTCTGTCTGGGAGAATAGCAAGATGGAAAATGATCTTGACAGAATACGACATCCAGTACACGACTCAGAAAGCTATCAAGGGAAGTGTATTGGCAGACCACTTGGCACATCAGGTAGTAGATGACTATCAGTCAATGAATTTCGAGTTTCCAGACGAGAGTATCATGATTGTGACTGATTATGAAGTACCTGGACCGGATGAAGGACCTGAGGAAGGATCCCGATGGTCTATGCACTTTGACGGAGCCTCCAACGCTTTGGGTAACGGTATCGGCGCTGTGATCATATCCCCTCAAGGCACTCATACTCCACTCACTGCCCGGCTATGTTTCAACTGCACCAATAACATGGCGGAGTATGAGGCATGCATCATGGGTCTCCAAGCTGCGATCGATTTGAGGATCAAGTTTCTGAGTGTCTTCGGAGATTCCGCTCTCGTGATCAATCAGATCAAAGGGGAGTGGGATACGAAACATCTGAATCTTATTCCTTACAGAGAATGTATGTTGACCTTGATCCCCCATTTCACAGAGATAACTTTTGAACACTTCCCACGAGAGGAGAATCAGTTGGCGGACGCGTTGGCTATGATGTCTTCTATGTTCAAAGTTAAATGGGACAATGAGGCTCCCCGGATCATCATCTGGAAACTGGACGAACCGGCATACTGTTGTGATCTTGAGACTGAATTGGTGACTGAGAAACCTTGGTACCATGAGGTGAAGAGATATTTGGAAGCTCAGGAATACCCGGAAGGTGCATCTGTCAATGATAAAAAGTTTCTGAGAAGATTCGCAGCGAAGTTCTTCCTTAGCAACGGCATCCTGTACAAGCGAAACCATGATTCGACCTTACTACGTTGCGTGGATAAGACTGAAGCAGAAAGGATCATGGTAGAGCTACATGAAGGTACCTTCGGAACACATTCCAGTGGGCACACTATGGCGAAGAAAATCCTTCGGGCAGGGTATTTCTGGTCCACATTGGAAGCCGACTGTTACCAACATTCTCGGACATGTCACAAATGCCAGATTTATGCAGACAAGGTGCATGTTCCTCCAGTTCCTCTGAATGTCTTGACAACACCTTGGCCTTTTGCAATGTGGGGCATAGATATGATCGGCGAGATTAAACCTACAGCTTCCAACGGGCATCGCTTCATCCTGGTAGCGATTGATTACTTTACGAAGTGGGTTGAAGCAGCTTCCTACGCTACTGTAACCAAGAATGTTGTGGCACGGTTCATTCGGCATAACCTGATCTGTCGATACGGTGTCCCTGAAAGGATCATTACAGACAACGGTACCAATCTCAATAACAAGATGATCACTGAGCTCTGCGAGCAGTTTAAAATACAGCACCATAACTCTTCTCCTTACCGACCGAAGATGAATGGGGCTGTAGAAGCAGCGAATAAGAACATTAAGAAAATTGTGCAGAAGATGACAGTGACCTATAAAGATTGGCACGAGATGTTACCGTTTTCTCTACACGGGTATCGTACCTCAGCCAGGACGTCAACCGAGGCAACTCCTTTCTCCTTGGTCTACGGTATGGAAGCTGTCTTACCGATTGAAGTGCAGATACCCTCTCTCCGGATAATGAAAGATGCAGATCTGAGCGAAGAGGATTGGATCCAGACACGACTTGATCAGCTAAACTTAATTGACGAAAAGAGACTTGCTGCTATTTGTCATGGTCAGACGTACCAAAAACGGATGATCAGGGCATTTAACAAAAAGGTCAGACCACAAGAGTATCAAGTTGGGGATCTGGTAATCAAGCGTATCATCCTTCCTAGGAGTGATCCAAGGGGAAAATGGACCCCTACGTACGAAGGGCCATTTGTGGTTAAACATGTGTTCTCGGGAGGAGCCATCATTCTAACCACCATGGATGGTGACGACCTTCCTCACCCCGCCAATGCAGACATAGTAAAAAGATACTACGCATGAAATAGACCCGCTAGGCTGACATGCCTAGGCAAAAATTAGGGCTTCCCGGCGAACCAAAAGGGTTCGGGAAAAATGAAGGGATGAAATGAAAAAAAATATGTACACCCGGCAAGTCGAAAACCTGAAAAGGCGGCTTGGGCAAAAATGGGTATCCCGGTGGACTGAAAACCCGAAAGGGCGGTCCAGGCAAAAATTAGGGATAAAGCGTAATACTATGTCTCATTGGATCACCTTGCATCCAGAACCCGGTATCAACATCAAGTTCAGACGGCATCAATCAACCAACTTCATCTCCATCTAGGTCATCAAGTGATGAGACGCTCGAAGATATAAAGGCGATAGCAGAGTTGGAACCCAGTGGGATCATTCTTTTCACACATCTGTTTTATTTTCCCTTTGTACAAATTTGTATAAACTCTTTTGTTCGGCGGCGTTCTCTTACTAGGACGTCAGCCTCTTGTACATAAACGCCTATTTACAGGCAATTCAAAAATCAATATAAATCCACTTTTCAGCTACAAATTGCCAATTGTTTTTTCTTTTCTGTTTTGTTTTGCGAAGAACGTCCAAGGTTCAATTTGTGATATATGCATTTGACACTAATTACTAACTCATAAATATTTGCATACGAAACAAAGGATTAATTCTAGGTAACGTTAGAAACAGGGGCAATAAAAAGTTGTCTAAGCGATCTAATTGCTCTGTCCACCAAGGAATCAAGGTAGGTTCAGCTGAAGAACACAGCCAGTATATTTCAATTCCCCAGAGAGTGAGTCAGCAAGTCAATACACTCTCCCCAAGCAAAGCTATATTATCAGCCTTAAGGAAGTTGGGTATCCCCCAGCAGGTCTCAACATTCCCCAGCGGAGTATACAAACATTCCTAACAAGCATCCCCGACAGTCTTGATCTAAGATTGTTCCCCGGCGGTATACCAGACATTCAGCGGAGTCACTTCCCCAATGCATCTCAAAATTTCCCCAAGAGAGTCCAATCAAGATTTCCCCAGGAAAGTTTGAATCATCTCCCCAGCAGGAGGCTTATCCCCAGTAGATTCTGGAAGCTTCTCCCCCACAGAGCACGAACGCGTCTCCCGGCTTTATTCAAAGGTTATTTCCCTACCAGGATATAACTGGGTTATCCTCAGCCAAAAGCCACAGAAGGATCGTCCTCGGCGAAGTCCTCTTATCCCCAGCAGAGTCTATTAACACTTCCAACATAACAACGGTATCCCCAACAAAGTTACCATCAATATCTCAACAGCATACCTCTCTCCCCACAGAGTACTGTTCCCCAGCAAGATCGCTATAGTGATCTTCTCCCCGCAGGGTAATTTATTCGCCAAGCTTATTCCCCAACGGAGTTATCTTCTCCTACCGGTATTCTTGCAACTATCATCCCCAGCGGAAACAACAAAGCACTATTCTCCAACATCAGCCCAGGATGTGACTTCCCGGCACCCGTCAAGGATTTACTTTCCTAGACAAAAACATTCATAAACATTGCATTTCCATACATTATGGCATGCATATACGCATCATATCTTACAATCTCATTTATGTTGAGAACATCATTGCTTGATCCATATCATGCATTGTATATGACTGACCTTACCTTTCAGGAAAGATCCAATTAAGTTCTCAGCTATTCCAAGACTCTCTGGTTCAGTCAGATCGACCCTAAGATCTCCCTGATTCTTATCCAGTTGAAGTTATTCCAAGACCTTGCTTGGTTCAGTTAAATCGACCCTAAGATTTTTCTAATTCTTATCCATTCAAAGGCCTTCTCTGGTTCAGTCAGATCGACCCTAAGATCTCCCTGATTCTTATCCAGTTGAAGATATCAAGATCTTGCTTGGTTCAGTTAAATCGACCCTAAGATTTTTCTGATTCTTATCCATTCAAAGGCCTTCTCTGGTTTAGTCAAATCGACCCTAAGATCTCCCTGATTCTTATCCAGTTGAAGATATCGAGACCTTGCTTGGTTCAGTTAAATCGACCCTAAGATTTTTCTGATTCTTATCCAGTCAAAGGCCTTCCCTGGTTCAGTCAGATCGACCCTAAGATCTCCCTGATTCTTATCCAGTTGAAGATTTCAAGACCTTGCATGGTTCAGTTAAATCGACCCTAAGATTTTTTTGATTCTTATCCAGTCAAAGGCCTTCCCTGGTTCAGTCAGATCGACCCTAAGATCTCCCTGATTCTTATCCAGTTGAAGATTCCAAGACCTTGCCCGGTTCAGTTAAATCGACCCTAAGATTTTTTTGATTCTTATCCAGTCAAAGGCCTTCCCTGGTTCAGTCAGATCGACCCTAAGATCTCCCTGATTCTTATCCAGTTGAAGATTCCAAGACCTTGCCCGGTTCAGTTAAATCGACTCCTAAAGATTTTCCTGATTCTTATCCAGTCAAAGGCCTTCTCTAGTCCAGTTAAATCGATTCCTAAAGATTTTCCTAATGAAGACTCAATAGAAGATATCCAAGATTCTCTCACTGTTACTGTTGAGGTAGTAAACGCCCCAGATTCTCTCATCGTTACTGTGGAGGTAGTAATCGCCTCAGGTTCTCTCATCGTCACTGTTGAGGTAGTAATCGCCCCAGGTTCTCTCACAGTTACTGTTGAGGTAGTAATCGTCCCTGATCTATTCATCATCCTGCTGAGGGTGTATCTGAAGAGTTTAAAGATTCAATTCCTGTAAACCAGCCAGAATGCATATACACAAAGAATTTGAAGACCAACTCCTGTAACAGGTCAGGTAATCATCTTTCTTTTCAGGTACACAAGTTCTCGCTAAGGAATCTCTTACGCGATCGACACCCCGATGGCATCTGTAAGCCCATCCACCTATCCATCACCTCTCAACATGGCATCTATAAGCCCATCCTCCTATCCATCAATCTCAAAATGGCATCTGTAAGCCCATTCCCATCATCACACTGCTATGTGAGCGCAAATTTCTGGGCACTCTAGTGTTCAATCATCTTCCACCTTCGGATTACGAAAGGCACGTCAACCAATCTACATCCTCAGGTCTAAGAAGATTGAACAGGGGCAACTGTTGTACCCCAAAATTTTCCCTCCCATATTCTTCAAGATTTGCTAAGAGCATGCTTCAAAATCTCCCAAGGGTTGCACAGTCCAATGGTCTCCTAACAGTCAAAAATTAGGGTTTTGGTTCTGGCAAAGAAATTGAAGTTTCCAAGGGTCCATTCAAGTACCACATGCCTATAAACATTGTCAAGCATCCTCATACCAAGTTGCAAGACTCACAACACAAGATTGCACAGTCAAAAACCCTAATTGCTCAACAGTCAACTGCAGGGGCAAAATGGTCATTTGACAGTCAAAAGTCCAAATTTTTGGTCAACATCTTATTTTGAAGCCACAAACATCATTTGGTCAATTCTTGATCATGATTCTCAAGGCATGGCTCAAAAAGTCTCAAGATGCAAAAGTTTCCATATTTGGACAGTTGAAAAAGTCAACTGCAAATTGACCAAGGCATAACTTCCACATGGTTTATCAGAAAAATTCCATCCAAAGCTCATTTTGAAGAGAATGACATTCCCTACAACTCCTCTTCACACTTCAAGTCCAAGAAATTCTCTCACAAAAAGTTATCAATCTCAACATTATAGGTCATTTTCAAAAGTCAACAAAAAGGCACTTTAAGTCAAAGACCATAACTTGAGATTGGTAAATCAAAATGACATGGGACCAAAGGCATTGGTTAGAGGACTTCAATACCTTTCCAAAATGTCCAAGAACATGATCAAAGCTTAAAAATTGAGCAAGATATGCCTTGTGGAAGTTGGGAAATTTTTGGGAATTTTGAAAAGTCAACTTTGCTTCAAATGCCTCAAAATTGCTAATGGGCCACAATTTCTTCCAAGAATCATCATCCAAAGGCTATTCACGACCCATTGACCCAAAGGGGAGTTATTTCATCATTTTTTATTAATTATTTGAATTTTTATTATTATTAATTCATTTAATTAAAATAAAATATGACAAAAATAGCAAAACATGTGTTTTAAATCTTTTTATGCAGCTAATAGGCTCTTTATTCACTCAAGATTTCATGCACACTCCATAAGGCAAGAATCTCCATTGATTGGCATCAAAAAGACATGAAAAAGATTGAAAAAGATTACATTGAAAACCAAATATTTGAATCATGAATGCAAAGGTTTGGGCTTGTTTCTTTGACCTAAATCGTTCCAGATACATATAGAATGAGAACCTAATGCACAAAAAACTAAGAAGCTGCGCCTCAAACAAAAGAACCACTTTGCATTTTTTGTCAAAATTTTGAAAACTGAAAACACACATAGAGCACTTTTCCAGGCCAAAGAACGATTCCATTACATTCCTGACGCATCAAGGAAGCTTTTCCAATCGAAATCACAATCCCTAACCTCAAGAATTGGTATAACCATGTTCCACTTTTCTGAAAAAAATTGATATTCGTATTTGGTTTTTCATGCATAATTATTGAGTTTTAATGACTGATTTATATTAATGTGAGTATGCTGAAGCTATTGGTATCTTCTAATTGAACTAACGTGCCCTGTATGAGAATCTGCCATGGAAATTTTCTAGGTTTTCATAAGCTTGAAATTGGGGACTTCTTCATGAGGAAAAATTGGCCATCCTAACCTACACCATTGAAATCAGAAGCTCCTAATGATTCAAAACCACACCTCGCGCCCAATTTATCATTACTCAGTGCTTAATCGCTATTATTTACTGTACTATTTGGTGGGGGTTTAAAACCCCCGCTATTTGTTTGACATTTTTGCAGAAAGAAGAAGATGATGCTTGTGTGTCTGGACGTGACTGGAGCATTCAAATCTTCGCGCTTAATTTTTGTTTTACACCAATGGCATTTGTTCTCTCTCATATGAATCAGGTTCCACTAGTTTGACAAAGAAACGCGTTTGGCTGGTTGGTGAGTGAGGTGTCCTTCAAGCATTGGGACCTGGGTTCGATTCCCAGGTCCCTCACTCCTTCAATATAATTTTTCTTAACATCTTTCCCTGCACGCTTCATCTAAGGTCCACCAAACGCCTTGCCTGCTTGATTGCCACATGTCCCAGGAGATGAATCCAAAGGCCAGCACATGACTTCCATCATGCACCTTGGTCAATGATCCATACGTGATCATGGAAAAGTCAAAAAAGGCCAGATTTCAATGGGCCTCATTATTGCAATATACCTCCAAAATGGTCAACACACCCCCTATGTTTGTATTTCTTTTCTCATTCTTTTTTCTCTTTTTTTGTTTGTTTTAATTTAATGATTTTTCTTTTAATTCATAAAATAAGTTTTATAATATAAAAATACAAAAAAAATCAGAAAGTCAAAAATAAAAATATATTTATTTATTATTTAATGTATTAATGTTTTTGTTGTAAATAAATTTGATAATTAATTTAGCTTTAAATTAGGGTTTTAACTTTAACATTTTTTCTTAAATAAATTAAAACACATAAAAATTAGGTTTTGTAGCATTTTACCTTTTTCTTCCAAATAATTAAATTTCCTCACCATCATTATTATTAATAATTAATTATTTTTGTAAATAAATTTGTCATTAAATAATTAGGTTAAATTAGGTCAAACTTGAATTTATTTCTTTAATAATTAAAAATGCTTAGAATTAGGGTTTTAGTTCCAATTAATTCTCTTTAATTTCATAAATCCAAAAAAAAACATAAAAAATAAGTTCTTTTTCTCATTTAATAATTAAATCAATTTTCAATTCAATTCATTTTCCTTAAAGGGTCCAACGCCCTCGCACCTTCGAACATAATTTCTCTTTGCGCGTTTATTTTATTTTTCTTTGTGAAATTTATGTACCTGCCCCAAAGCCTTGTAATATTAATTAGTACATTTATTTTCCGCACTTTATTTCAAATCGGGTCCTGGTTTATTTTGGCGATGTAGACCCGCGCCTTTGTAATAGCGTCGAACTTTTATCTTTCCGCATTTTAATTTCTGCACCTTTTAACTGTTAATAATCACATGGAAGAATGTATGCTCAAATAAAAACAAAGCGTAGATCACCAATGCATGACAAGACAAACAATAACTGAAAATGACACACAATTCACACACCACTCCTAGGGTACGCCTCACTGTTGCCTTGCCCCTCGAAATATGGTCGTCGAGTAGAGGACGTTTTAGTAAGTCCTCATGTCCATGAACATGGCATGGGGGTAGCTTCTAAGGTGTCTTCCTATTGCTCTGGTGACCACACTGTCCCGAACCCTCGAATTGACCCGAACACCTCCAACGGTGGTGCTACCTACCCCTCAATGGTGGGATGGCATTACCTTAAGGACATTTACACAGACGAATTCCTTAGGGTAGGTAGATGACTCGTAGATACTTGCTCTAATTCAAAACAAATCAAATCAAAAACTCTTTTCACACCGACATTTTCAAAAAGACTTTCAAAAAACAACTTTTCAAACACTCTTGAGGACTGATACAAGAGTCGAACTGAAATTTTAAACGAAACTTTTTAAACCCACAGTTGAAAAGCAAACAAACCATTTTGAAAACACAATGAGCAAGTATCTAAGAGCCCATGGATAACCATGGATAGAAAGGGTGCTAACACCTTCCCTTTCTATAACTCTACCTCCCGAACCGAGAACTAATCTCAATAAGGAATTTTTCAGTGCTTTTGTCCTTTCCATTTGGAGAAAATAAAAGACGGTGGCGACTCTTGCTTCCGCGACATTTTGCGAACCAGCGTTAAACAGTCAGGGATTTAGAAATTTATCTTTGTTTTTGTTTTGTAGGTCATGAATTTCGTCCGAAGAAACACCATCCAAATCAGCTTTGTAAAAGCACACCCTCAACTTCAAGAGTTAGCCTCAAGAGTGCCCGAGGATTCTCCTTTTACCAATAAATACGGTCGACTCCTCAGTTTGGCTACATCCAGTTTCCAAGAGGAGATGATGTGTGTGCTGTTCCAATTCTTTGATCCCGTACATCATTGTTTCACTTTCCCGAACTATCAGTTGGTACCTACACTGGAAGAGTTCTCTCTACTCTTAGGGGTGCCCGTGCTTGATCAGATATCGTTCACCGGTCTAGAGGGAATTCCAAAACCTAAAGTCATCGCCAAAGCTTTGCATATGAAGAGAGTCGACATCATAGCCAATTGGGAGACAAGAAGCGGGGTTAAAGGTTTCCTAGCCAAGTTTCTATTGGAGAAGGCTCGTTCCTTCTGGGACGACATGGATTTCCAAGCTTTTGAAGACATCCTGGCTCTTCTCATTTATGGTTTGGTTCTGTTTCCCAACTCGGACCAATTCATAGATGTTAACGCCATCAAAGTCTTTCTCTCTTGCAATCCCGTGCCTACCTTACTGGGAGACATCTTGCATTGCCTTCATACCCGCACCATGAAGAAAAGAGGTACTCTCTTGTATTGTATTCCCCTACTCGCTAAGTGGTTCACTTCACACCTACCTCAATCAGCATTAAAGAATGAGCAAATACTAACATGGTCTCAAAGGAGGATGTCCCTCACCCATTCTGACATCCGTTGGTGTTCGAGATCCTTGGAAGATATCTTTATCATTGACCGTTGTGGGGAATTCCCTAACATCCCTCTGCTTGGTATTAGGGGAGGTATCACCTACAATCCATGCTTAGCTCTTCGACAATTTGGGTATGCCTGAAGAGACGGCCCTCATGAGATGCTCATTCAAGGTCTGGTGTTCGACTACGGCAAAGAAGACCAAGGTTATCGCCAGAGGTTTACACAAGCTTGGAGAATGGTGAACAAGGTGGACAGTAGGACTTTGGGACACAAAAATTCTATCCCTCTTGAGCCTTACCTTAGGTGGGTACGAGCTCGTGCTCAGATTCTCGTGATGCCTTACCTTTCCATCCTCCCTGTTATCATAGAGCCTGTTGTTGAAGGAGACATCCCATACACTGTCCTTCATACTGACATGCCAACCTCTCTCGAAGACTTGCAGAAAGCTTGGGTTCAGTTGAAAGAAGAGCGAGACACCTTTGAAGCCCAACTTTACGCCAGTGAGAAGAAGGTTCTGGAACTCACCAAGCAGCTTCATGAAGAGCGGAATCTGAACGCCTACATCGCGCCAAAGAGGATGCGTTCAACCTTTTTGTCTTAGGAGTTTTTGTTGTATTTTGTTTCTTTCATTGTAAGCCCAAAGAGGCATGATGTACTCAAACTTGGACTTATTAATATAACATGCATTCTGTTTTTGGTTTGAACAAATTTAAATCTCTAATTTCCTTGAAATCATTTGCATGTTGCATCTGCATTCATCATAACATCATACAAGGTTCTTACAACAGGTCTCCTTATCCTTCTACTGTTTATTTTAGTGAGATGGATATTGAACAGACAGTGAAAGATCTTCATGCACAGAACGTCCAGTTTTAACAAATGCTCTTGACTCTGACAAAAGGACAAGAGGAGTTGAAGACTCTAGTGGCCAAAGAAAAGAAGAAGAAAGCGAAGAAACCACCCGGTATTGTGATCACGGGAAGAAGGTTAAAAGGACAAGCCAGACGGACTTTAGACTTCGCAACATCATCGGGTGAAGGAGATAATCAAGAAGACATGAACAAGGAAGTGAACAACAACCCAACATCCGAAGAAGAGGAAGAACCTGACTACCCTGAGGAACAATATCCTCCTGCTGATAATAAATACAAAGAGCTAGAGGATCGTTTGAATGCTATGGAGGTCCAGAGGGTACCCGGATTGGATTTTGAAGAGTTAGGACTTGACTCAGGGGTTGTCATCCCGCAGAAATTCAAGGTCCCCACTTTCGCTAAATATGACAGTGTCTCTTGCCTGAAGCTGCATTTAAGGTCATACATCAGGAAGATTCAACCCCATACGGATGATAAGAATCTATGGGTGCATTTTTTCCAAGAGAGCTTGTCAAGGACACATTTGGATTGGTTCTATCAGTTGGAAGGGACCAATATTCGCAATTGGGAAGATTTGGCTTCCGCCTTTTACAAACAATACCAGTATAATGCTGACTTGGCTCCAACTCGGATGCAATTACAAGGCATGTTTATAGGTGCAGGTGAAGGTTTCAAAACCTATGCTCAAAAATGGAGGGATCTCGCAGGCAGAGTCCAACCCCCTTTATCAAACAGAGAATTAATGGATATGTTCCTAGGCACCTTATCAGGTCCATTCTTCAACCACCTGATCAGAAGTTCCTCAGCTAGATTTACTGAACTAATTATGACTGGTGAGCGGGTCGAAGCCGGTATAAAAAGTGGAAAAATTCAAAGAGATGCATCCTCTAGCACGATGAAGAAACCTTTTGTTGGAAAGAAGGAGGTCAGTGTTGCATATGACCATAGGAATCAAAACAAAACTGAACGTCCCCTGGCGGTAGGGGCTGTTATGATTTCTAATCCGGTGCCAAATCAACAGCGAAATTATCAGTGCAAGCCAGAAGCGCCCATGAGACAGTTTACCCGGATCAACATGACCATGTCCCAAGTTTTGCCACACCTTTTTAAGACCAATCTGGCAACTTTAAAAGAAGCTCCCAAGAACCCCAACACTGCTTCTCCTCGCTACAACCCGAACGCTCGATGTGCCAATCATTCTGAAAGCTCGGGGCATGATACAAACGATTGTTGGGCCTTGAAGAATAAGGTACAAGACCTTATCGATGCGAAAGAGATTGAGTTTGATCCCCTAGAAACGCCTAATGTAATAAAGGCGTCAATGCCCAGACATGGTCAAGGTGCCAACGCCATTGATGAGGATCATTTTGTCTCCTCCGTGAATGACTTAACTACTCCTCTATTGACCATTAAACAAAATTTGTTGCAAGCCGGTCTGTCCCCGGGCTGTGATAAGAATTGTCACTTATGCAAGTCTCTACCAAATGGCTGTTTGTTACTGAAGATAGGCGTTCAGCGCCTGATGACTAGCAAAGAAATCTTATTTGAAAAGATTCCTCTTACCAGAACTTCTTATCAAGATGTCTCAATAATCACCATTTCCAACAATCCTTTCGGGGTCTCCGCCAAAATACCCGTCAGGATTACATCTGTTCCAAGGTCTGCACCTCTAATCATCACTATGCCAAGACCAATATCATACTCTTCAGATAAAGTTGTTCCCTGGAACTATGGGGCTAACGTCTATTACTATGGCGTCAAGCAAGATCAATTCACCGTCAAAGGCGAAGTGGCAAGAGATACTGATCCTGACATCGGTAATATCACTGGGACCAGTAAGATAACAAGAAGTGGAAGAGTCTTCTCACCCGAGATTTCTCCAAAGACCGTTGCTACTCATGTGATCATCCCCACTGCCACTCCTACTAACACTCTCAGTGATACTCATATTGTTATCCCTGCTACCGATACAAGGGGCAAAGAGGTCTTGAATGAGCATGTCCAAGCGAGAGAGCGTCCCGAGATCATCCTTGAAGCTTCTAGAAAGGAGATAGAAGAAATACTGAAGATAATCAAGAAAAGTGACTACAACATTGTAGAACAGTTGGGGCAGACCCCCTTGAAGATATCATTGTTGTCCTTACTTTTATGTTCTGAAGCCCATGCCAAATCCTTAGTAAAATTTCTCAATACCGCCCACGTGCCCCAAGAGACCTCCATCGACCAATTTGAGAATTGTGTGGCCAGTCTAACGACTGATAATGGATTGGGATTTTCCGATGCTGATTTAACTTCCAAGGGAAGGAAGCACAACGATGCCTTGCATGTTTCCATTTAATGCAGGGGCACCACACTTGCCCATGTTCTGGTGGATACCGGCTCATCATTGAATGTCTTGCCCAAAAACACTTTCGATCGACCGGACTGCGAGGGACTCACTTTAAAGCCTAGCAACATCATAGTGAGGGCCTTTGATGGTTCTAATAGGACAGTGCACAGAGAAGTTGACATCCCCATAAAAGTTGGAACTCAGACTTTTGATTCAACTTTCTATGTGATGGATATTCGCCCTTCATACTCTTGTTTATTGGGTCGACCCTGGATCCATGGTGCTGGTACCGTCACTTCTACCCTGCATAAAATGCTAAAATACACGATCAAAGGAAAGATTGTCAGAGTTCACAGGGAGGAGGAGTACATGGTTATCCATCTGAACTCTTTCAAGTATGTTGAAATGGATGGTGAATTCATTGAGACTCCGTGTCAGAACTTTGAGGAGGTCCCACAAACAGTTGCGGCAACCATGTCTACTCCCAAAGTTCCGAAGATTACCAGACCTCCACTGAAGATGGCCTCTTTGAAAGATACTAGAGCAGTAGTTGAAGAAGGCGGGTGTACCATCTGGGGTCAACTTCCAAATATTCCTTACAAGTCCAACAAATTTGGTTTGGGATTCACTACAGAGGCCCAAAGAGTTGTTCGACGTTCTCGCACCAGGGGACCACCTTTGTGTATCAGCAATCAGGAAGTCAATGCAGTGGAAGACAGTGATGGCAGCTGTGATATGGACAAGTGGATTTTTCCAACCATCAGCGGAGGACTCAACAATCGGGAGGCCAAAGATTTCATTCCTATTACTTTTATTCAAGAGTAATTATCATTTAATGTTTTCAAGCTTGTAATATTTAAACAATTTAAACTTTAAAACCATGTGTCTTACCCGAGGCACAACGGTCCATTTGTGAGGGTTGTTACTTCATTATCATATGCCATCAATGAATCATGGACGTTTTTGCATACAAATTTTGTGCTCTTTGTCTTTCTTTCTTACATTTATTTCTTTCAAAGATAGTTATGCTCTTACACACACTCACATATTAAAATGCAGATCTACATCCACTCAGGATCCCATGGGTAACGGTTCTACTATGGCCTATTGTGACTTTGAAAATCCAATCTACCAAGCCGAAGACGAAGGTGAGGAAGATTGTGAGGTGCCAGGGGAATTGGCCAGGTTATTACAACAGGAAGAAAGGACCATTCAGCCCCATGAAGAGTCGGTTGAAATAGTTAACTTAGGTACTGAGGAGGACAAAAAAGAGGTCAAGGTGGGTGCTAATCTGGAACCCAGTGTCAAGGAGCGTCTGATTCAGTTGTTACACGATTATGTTGAAGTCTTTGCCTGGTCGTATGAAGACACGCCAGAACTTGATGCAGACATTATGGTACATCGTCTGCCTACAAGAGAAGATTGTCTGCCAGTAAAGCAAAAGGTTCACTGCATGAGGCCTGATATGTCAGAAAAGATTAAAGTAGAAGTCATGATGCAATTCAACGCTGGATTCTTGGCTGTTACCTCTTATCCCCAATGGGTTGCCAATGTTTTTCCCGTGCCCAAGAAAGACGACAAAGTGAGAATATGTGTGGACTACAGAGATTTGAATAGGGCAAGCCCTAAGGATGATTTTCCACTCCCCCACATTGATATTCTAGTTGACAATACGGCACAACACAAAGTGTTTTCCTTCATGGACGGTTTCTCAGGCTACAACCAAATCAAAATGGTGCCTGAGGACATGGAGAAAACGACATTTGTTACACAGTGGGGAACATTCTGCTATAAGGTCATGCCATTCGGACTGAAGAATGCTGGGGAAACCTATCAGCGTGCCATGGTAGATCTATTTCATGACATGATACATCACGAAATAGAGGTCTACATGGACGATATGATATCCAGGTCTCAAACGGAAGAAGAACATCTCGATCATTTACAGAAGCTGTTTGAGAGGCTGGAGAAATATAAGCTAAGGTTGAACCCAAATAAATGCACATTCGGGGTACGGTCTGGTAAACTCCTAGGCTTTGTCGTCAACAACAAAAGTATCGAGGTTGATCCTGCCAAGGTTAAAGTGATACAAGAGATGCTTTCTCCTTGTACTGAGAAGGAAGTCAGAGGATTTTTAGGACGTTTGAATTACATTGCCAGATTCATTTCTCACCTGACAGCTACTTGTGAACCGATCTTCAAATTTTTGAAGAAAGATCAAGTATTCAAATGGAATGACGAATGCCAAGTTGCTTTTGACAAAATCAAAGAATACTTACAAGAGCCTCATGTGTTATTGCCACCCGTCGAGGGAAGGTCGTTGATCTTGTATCTGACTGTTTTAGAAAACTCAATGGGGTGTTTGCTGGGGCAGCATGACGAGTCTGGCCGAAAAGAGCATGCTATTTATTACCTGAGCAAAAAGTTTACCGACTGTGAAATAAGATATTTACTGCTCGAGAAAACTTGTTGCGCTCTGGCATGGGCTGCTCGCCGGCTAAGACAGTATAAGCTGACCCATACTACTTTATTGATATCTAAAATGGATCTAATAAAATACATCTTCGAGAAGCCTGCTCTCTCTGGGAGAATAGCAAGATGGCAGATGATCCTAAATGAATATGACATACAATATACTACACAGAAAGCAATAAAGGGCACTGTACTAGCTGATCACCTTGCTCACCAAGTTGTGGAAGACTACTAATCCATGAAGTTCGAATTCCCAGATGATAACATCATGACAGTAAACAATTGTGAAGAGATCATACTATATGACGGACCTGAACAAGGATCCCGATGGATCCTGTTTTTCGATGGGGCATCCAACGCACTTGGCAATGGTATTGGTGTTGTACTCGTATCTCCTGAAGGGTGTCTGTTGTACCCCAAAATTTTCCCTCTCATATTTCTCAAAACATTGCAAGAAAAATCTCCAAGTTGCTCAAGTTTGCTCAAGAGTGGGTCAGACAAATCATCTCCTAAGGCAGTCAACCCCAAATTAGGGTTTTGTGTAGCATCAAGATCCTTGAGTCCAAATGACCTCAAATTCTCCCTAATGTCCTAATATGTTCTCAAGGTCATCCATGTCAAATTTCAAGCCTTACAGAGGAAGTTTGCTCAGTCAATTGCTCAAAGGGTCCAAAAATCGACTGTGCTAGGGCAAAAGTCAACTGTGACCTACAAATAGTCAAACCTCAATATTTTTTGTCAACATTCTCATTTTTAAGTATATTTCATCATTTGATCAAGGTTTGATCATGATTCATCAAGGATTTCTCAAAATTCATCAAGACTCAAAAGTTGCTAAATTAGGGTTTTGAGGAAAAGTCAACTCAACTTTGATCAAGCATAACTTTCTCATACTTTATGATAAATGACCCATCCAAAGCTCATTTTTAATATGATGAAATTTCCTACAATCCATATTCATACCCCAAAATCATAAAATTCACTCACAAGAAGTTATAAATTTGGACATTATAGGTCATTTTTGAAAGTCAACAAAAACACATTTTTCCAAAGCTTATAACTTGAGCATGGTATATCAAAATGAGATGAGACCAAACGGGTTGGTTAGAGAACATATCAAGCTTTCTAAAAAGTCCAAGAACACTTCCAGAAGTTCAAAATTGAAGAAGTTATGCATTGTTGAAGTTGGGCATTTTTGCAAAATTGCCAAAAGTCAACTATCCCCAAAACTTCAAAATTTGTCAAATGGGCCCATTCTTTTCCACTTGATTTGAACTTGACCCATTGCACACGTGTCCTAGCTTCAGCCTTGTGTCCATTTATCAATTTTATTATTTTATTTTATTTTTTATTGAATTATTTCATTTTAAATCAAATAAAATCCCAAAACTTGATTACATGAGATCTTTTGCTATTTTCAGGACTTAATCATCATCATGATCAGCATCAAATTCGTATCTCATCATATCATGTACCAAAAGATGGATTTTTGACAAATTAGGCAAGCTTTCAATGGTGGATCAAATCAAATCTCATGGCATTGATGTGCAAAGATTCAATCCACAAATGTTAACCTAACACATTCCATGATACATATACAAGTCAAAGCAAGCGAAAACTAGGCTAGAGGCTGCAAGAACACTGAAAAGAAAACTTGAAAAAAGTGGTAAAAAGTGCAAAACCAAAATCACACTTAGAGGCAGATTCAGAAGCCAAGAACGATTTCAATCGTTTCCTTGACAATCACTGAAGCAGAACCAACCCAAAGCCGATCTCCATACACGCTCAAAAGCTCTGTAAGTATCTCAGAAAATCGCTTCTTTCTTGAATTCGTATATCCTTATTTTTGCATCATTTGTACAAACCATTTGCATATTCATGATTCTCATCAAATTTATAAGATTTCTATATTATCCAATTTCATTTATCTGATCTGTGAAGCCAAGTGCCATATCTAGGGTTTCGTGGTTGGTTTTTGGGCGTTTCTTTTACAGGTAAAATTAGCCCCAATAATGGCCATGGACATGACCGGAAGAGAAGTACGAACTCAACCATATGCTGGAATTGATTTTCATGGACTGGAATGGATTTTAGAGTGAGCCTACGCATTTAGCTGCGGATCTAAATCCGCGGGTAAAGTTACAGGGTTGGAAGGTCAGGGACGACAACGTGTCTCCCTCTGATTGGCCTGATTCAAACATGCGCGCCCTTTTTTTTATTTTTCTGGCATAATGACGCGTTTTAATATACTATATTTTGTTTGTGTTTAATTAACAATTGAAACGCATTGGTTGAGTGGTGAACATATGCATCCAAACGCCTATAGGACCTGGGTTCGAATCCCAGGTCCTCCAAATGCTCTTTGAATTTTTTCTACAGGTTATCACATGCAGGTCCAAGCACATAGCCTACCATACTCCCTCACTCAATCAAGCGCCAGATGGCCCCAGGCCAGATCTGGTGATCCAGGATGGTGGTCTACCACGGGACCAAGTCAAAGGGCGCACAGGGAATCTCACAAAGTCAACAAGGCCAGCATGTTATTGGGCCATGGAATTGCAATTCAAATACCACTAATCAGGCCCACACCCCTAACTCTTTCTATTTCTTTTTATTTTATTTTAATTGTTTATTTTATTATATTTTTATTTAATCATTAACCAATCAAATCTTTTTCTTAATAAAATCAAAACCAAAAAATATTTTTTTCTTTATTAAATTAAATTTCAGTATTTTATTTTTATTAACAAATGTTTTTAATTAATTTAGGCTTTAATTAGACAATAACTTTAATATATTTTTGTCAATAATTAAAATTAACTTAGACCTAATTAGGTTTTTATTAACATTGATCAGTTTTATTTTTCTTTCTTAAAATACCAAAAACCCAAAAAATATTTATTTTTATTAATTAGTTTAATTAATTTAATAATTAACTTAGATTAATTTCTTTAATAAAATCAAAAAATAACCAAAAAAATCTTTTCTTTAAATAACAAAGGGTCAAAACCCTAGAACTTGCGCCCGATTTAATTTCTCGCACGCGATCCATTTTATTCAATATTGTATTTGTTTCCGGAATGTAATAGCTTAATAGGACTTTAAATATTTTTATCGCTTTATTTATTTTCCGCATTTAAATTTCAAAGGGTTGCTTTTGGCGATGTAAATACCCGACGCCTTGTAATTTAATTTCCGCAATTTAATTTCCGCAAAATATAACTGCTAGATGTTCGATAATAGGGATGCATGACAAGATTGAATGTTTAAACCTAAAATCAACATAGATAACCATTGACATGTACAAAGACAAAATTAACTAAAAACGACACACTCGCACATGTGCACTCTTAGGGTACACCCCACTTGGTTGCCTTCGTACACGGTCATTGAGTATAGGAAGTTTTAGAAGTCGCCCTCTTGTCCAAAGATCATAGTTGCCTCGAAACGGTTGCCTCGGATAAAATGATCTAAGACATTAGGGTTACCGCTAAAACGTCCTAACATTGCTTTGGTGACCGTAAGTCCCTAAATTCGAATTGACCCTTAAACTCCAACGATGGTGCTACCTACTCATCAATAGTGGGATAGCATTGTCTAAAGGAAGATAGCATAGAACGATTCCTTTTTCGAGTAGGTAGATGGTTCTTAAGTACTTGCTCTTTCATAAAACAAAAACTTTTCACACTTACACTTTTCAAACGAAGTTTCAAAACAAAAACTTTTTTCAAACCCACAAGCACAAAGAAAGCAATTTTGAAAACAATTGAGCAAGTACCTAAGAGCCCGTGGATAACCACGGATAGAAAGGGTGCTAACACCTCCCCTTTCTATAATCTACCCCCCGAACCCGAGAAATATCTCGGAAAAGGAATTTTTCTGTGCTTTTTTCCTATCCTTGTTGGATAAAATAAAAGTCGGTGGCGACTCTTGCTTACCGTGACATTTTGCAAAAATAAACGCAAAACGCGAACCAGCATTCCAAAAAACAGTCAGTTCTTTCCCACCGTATCACAGAATTGGCGACTCTGCTGGGGATGCTTAATAAGTGGGGTGTACCTTTCAATGATAATCCGGGGAACCTCATTGTCCCAATTTACTTTGAACATAGAAGACATCATAGCCAGCGCGTCCGCTAACTGATTCTCCTCTCTAGGGAAGTGTTCAAAGGTTATCTCTTTGAAGTGGGGAAGCAACGTCAATACATACTCCTTGTAAGGAATAAGATTTGGGTGTTTCGTATCCCACTCGCCTTTGATTTGACTGATCACGAGAGCAGAATCTCCAAAGACACTTAAGAACTTAATCCTTAGGTCAATAGCTGCTTGAAGACCCATAATCCATGCTTCATACTCCGTCATATTGTTGGTGCAGTTGAAATATAGTCGGGAGGTTAACGGAGTATGAGAGCCTTTAGGAGATATGATTACGACGCCAATGCCATTACCCAAAGCGTTGGAAGCTCCATCAAAGTACATAGACCATTGGGATCCTTCCTCAGGTCCTTCATCTGGTCCAGGTGTCTCACAATCAGTCACTATCATGATATTCTCGTCCGGGAATTCAAAGTTCATAGACTGGTAATCATCCACTGCCTGATGTACCAAATGGTCTACCAACACACTTCCCTTAATTGCTTTTTGGGTCGTGTACTGGATGTCATACTCAGTCAAGATCATCTGCCATCTTGCTATTCTTCCGGATAATGCAAGCTTTTTCGAAGATATACTTGATTGGATCCATCTTCGATATCAATAGAGTAGTGTGAGTCAGCATATACTGTCTCAGCCGGCGAGCAGCCCATGCCAAAGCGCAGCAAATTTTCTCCAGCAGTGAGTATCGGGTCTCACAGTCGGTAAACTTTTTTCTAAGGTAATAAATAGTATGCTCTTTTTGGCCAGACTCGTCATGTTGACCTAACACACACACCATTGAATTGTCGAGTACTGTCAAGTATAAGATCAAAGGTCTCTCTTCGACTTGAGGCATCAGAATAGGTGGCTCTTGGAGATACTCTTTGATCCTTTTGAAAGCGGCCTGGAATTCATCGTTCCAACGTACTACTTGATCTTTTTTTAATAACTTGAAGATTGGTTCACAAGTAGCGGTCAGGTGTGAGATGAATCGGGCAATGTAGTTCAGACGTCCCAAAAATCCTCTGACTTCTTTTTCTGTTCTGGGAGCTGGCATCTCTTGTATGGCCTTCACCTTTGCCGGATCAATCTTGAACATTTAATCCTAAAATCAACTTAGATAACCATTGACATGTACAAAGACAAAAATAACTGAAAACAACACACTCGCACATGCGCACTCTTAGGGTACACCCCACTTGGTTGATTTCGTACGCGGTCATTGAGTATAGGAAGTTTTAGAGGTCGCCCTCTTGTCCAAAGATCATAGTTGCCTCGAAACGGTTGCCTCGGATAAATGATCTAAGACCTTAGGGTTACCGCTAATGCGTCCTAACATTGCTTTAGTGATCACACGTCCCTTAATCGAATTGACCCTTAAACTCCAACGACGATGCTACCTACTCATTCATAGTGGGATAACATTGTCTAAAGGACATTAGCATAGAACGATTCTTTTTTCGGGTAGGTAGATGGTTCTTAAGTACTTGCTCTTTCAAAACAAAACAAATTTTCACACTTACACTCCTTTTCAAACAAAAACTTCTTCAAACCCACAAGCACAAAGAAAGAAATTTTGAAAACAATTGAGCAAGTACCTAAGAGCCCGTGGATAACCACGGATAGAAAGGGTTCTAACACCTTCCCTTTCTATAATCTACCCCCTGAACCCGAGAAATATCTCGGAAAAGGAATTTTTCTGTGCTTTTTTCCTTTCCTTGTTGGATAAAATAAAAGTCGGTGGCGACTCTTGCTTACCACGACATTTTGCGAAAATAAACGCGAATCAGCATTCCAAAAAATAGTCAGTTCTTTCCCACTGTATCACAGTGTCATACTCCCTTTACCGCAAGACTCTTCTTCAATTGTACAAACAATACAGCAGAATATGAAGCGTGCACCTTTGGTCTCAAAGCTGCCATAGGTTTGGGGATCAAATCTTTGAGTGTGTTCGGAGATTTAGCTTTGGTCATCAGTTATATCAATGGGGAATGAGACACCAAACACCCTAACCTTATCCCTTTCAAAGAACATGTTTTGACATTGCTGCCACATTTTGAGAAGATTACCTTCGAGCATTTCCTGTGAGAAGAAAATCAGCTAGCAGACGCACTAGCTACAGTGTCATCTATGTTTAAACTTAATTGGGATAACGAGGCTCCCTGGATCACCATCGGATGAATGGATGAACCAACACACAGTCACGAGATTAATACTGAAGAAGTAGTGGACCAACCCTGGTTTCACGAAGTCAAGAGGTATCTCGAGTCTCAAGAATATCCGAAAGGAGCTTCAGTTAATGACAAGAAATTCTTAAGAAGATTCTCATCTATGTTCTTCCTTAGTAACTACATTTTGTACAAACGCAATCATGACTCTGTATTACTTTGGTGCATAGACAAAGTTGAAGCTGAAATGATCATGGCTGAATTGCACGAAGGCACTTTTGGTACCCATTCCAGTGGGCATACGATGGCAAAGAAAATCCTACGGGAAGGCTATTATTGGTCTACCATGGAAGCAGATTGCTATCAACACTCTCACACTTGCCATAAGTGTCAGATTTATGCTGATAAAGTGCATGTACCTCCGGTTCCTCTGAATGTCTTGACGGCTCCTTGGCCCTTTGCTATGTGGGGAATTGATATGATTGGGGAAATTAAGCCAACGGCCTCCAATGGATACCGCTTCATCTTAGTGGCCATTAACTATTTTACAAAATGGGTGGAGGCAGCCTCTTTCGCTTTCGTTACCAAGAATGTTATCGCCTGGTTCATCAAACAGAATCTCATCTGTCGGTACGGTATCCCAGAGAGAATCCTCACTGATAATGGTACGAATCTAAACAACACTATGATCACCGCCTTGTGCGAGCAATTCAAGATCCAACATCACAATTCTTCCCCTTACCGGACAAAGATGAATGACGTTGTGTGATACGGTGGCAGAACCGACTGTTTTGGAAAATGTTGGTTTGCGTTTTGTGTTTGCGTTTGCAAAATGTCGCGGTAAGCAAGAGTCGCCACCGAATTTTATTTTATTCAACTGGAAAGGAAAAAAAGCACAAAAAAATTCCTTTTTCGAGATTTTTTGAGTACGGGGGGTAGATTATAGAAAGGGAAGGTATTATAACCCTTTCTATCCATGGTTTTCCATGGGCTCTTAGGTACTTGCTCATCTTTTAAAATTGCTTGTGTGTGTTTGTTTTGAAAAGTTTTGTTTTACTTCATTTTAACCCTTATTTCTGTCCTCAAGAGTGTTACGAAGTTGTTTTGAAAACTTTGTTTGAAAAAAAGTGTAAGTGTGAAAAGTTTGATTTTTGAGCAAGTACCTACTAGCATCTACCTACTCGAGAAATGATTGTTTCTGTTCTCGTTTCCTTTAGAAAATAATGTCCTACTATTGAGAAATAGGTAGCACCGTCGTTGGAGTTGTAAGGGTCAATTTGTAAGGGACGTACGATCACTAAAGCAATGTTAGGACGTCTTAGTAATAACCCTAATGTCTTAAGATCATATTCGAGGCAACATTTCCGAGGCAACATTTCCGAACGAGACTTTTGATCTTTGTTTAGACAGGAGGGCGACCACTAAAATACCCTATACTTAATGACCGTTTACCGAAGGCAACCGAAGTGAGAGTATACCCTAAGAGTGTGCATGTGCGAGTGATTTGATTTCAATTATTATCTTGCACATTTAGGGTTTGCTAGCCATTTTAAATTATCATGTAATCTTGTCATACAATCATATTAATCATACATCTAACAGTTAATATTTGCGAGCATTAAAATGCGGGAAATAAAAACTACGCTATTACAAGGCTTCGGGGGAGGGATTAATTTACATAGCCAAAAAACCCGTAAAACGATAAATAAAAAGGAAAATCCAAATTAAACTATTACATACCGTGAACAGTTACATTAATATTGCAAAAATAGTAAACGCGCGAGATGAATCGAAAATGAGAGAATTAGGGTTTTGACCCCGATTAAGCCTAATTAAAAGAAAAATCATCTTTTTGTGTTTTTTGTACTATTTTAAGAAAATAAAGTTTTAATTGAATAAATAAAAAAAACCTAATTTCTAAATAATTTAAATTAAGAAAAATAATTAAATTAACCTATTTTTTTGTATTTTTATTTTATGAAAAGAAAATAAAAATTAAATCACATGCTAAACCTAATTTTCCTAATTGATTTTAAATATATGAAAAAGTTAGAATTAATCCTAAATTAAATTAAAACTAATATTAAATTAAATTTGATAAAATAAATAAAAACCTAATTCTAAATTTGTGAAATTGATTTTATGATTTTTTTGTGAAAAAAGAAATTAATTTGTGTTAGAAAATAAATTAACTAATTGAATTAAATAAAAGAAAAAAAGAAAGAAATAAGAATGGGCCTGGTGGTATGCTAGCAAAGGAGGGGGTGCCAATTGCATTTTCTGGGCCCAACAATCCTTGGCCTGTTTTGACTTTCCAGATCCTATGTGTACGCTTGACCTATGCACATGGTGGTCCCTCAAGGACAAAGCGTTGGATCTGCAGCCTTGAAGACCTGATGGCTGAGTGTTGATGACGTATGGTGGGTTTATTGGATCCATGTGTACCTGATCATGCAAGACAAAATAATATGAAATAACGTTGGGACCTGGGGATCGAACCCAGGCCCTTTGGCATCTTTACCCTGTGCGCTTACCAGCTGAGCCAGCTTATTTAATTGTACATGTAATATAAAACAAACATTATATGGTAAAAAACAAAATGATATTACAAAACACGTGAAATTTTGAATGGGCCATTCACCACCTACTACGCCATCATCGTCCTCATGGCTTCTGTCGTTTTAGATAGAAGACCTTTACCTACGGACACCAAGCATAGGTAAAGCTCTGTGCATCTCCAAAAACCTGTGCAAGCATGATAAATCACTCCCAATGGTACCAATCTGCTCGTTGCAACCTCACGAGCATCATGGTACCATTATCTATGGCCAATTGTTCCTGTATAGAAAAACCCTAAAAATGAAGCAAGAACCCTAACTATGGCATCTTGGTGTATAGTTAACAAAAATGCAATTAATCATAACCATTAGCTTGCAAATGACTCAAGGATTGGGAATATACCAAGAAATCATATTAAAGATGCCAGAATGATCGTATTCGATTTCAAAAAAGTATGGAAATCGTGTGACACTTACAATGCGATTCAAGGCTTGAAGAAGCTTGCTAATGATTGCAATATGATTCAGAGATATCCAGTAATTGATTGGGATGGTTATAATGCTTTGAATTGACCTGAAAAGTGGAAATCAGTTTGCCACTTTTCTTGATTTTTTTGAAACTTCCTCTCTCTTTTACACGCCTCCCATCTCCTTGTTTTTGATCTTCAACTGTCCCTTATGTACCCTAGAAGGAATTAGGGTTACAAACTTGTATCAAATCTCTCCAATTATGATTGTTTATTCATGATTTGATCATTGTACAAAATCTTTCTAAATCAAGCAAAATGCAATCTTTTGTGTCCATTTGAACCTTGCACGATTTGATTCCATCTCCAGCTGTATGATAGACCTAAACATGCATAAAATCTCAAGCTTTGATTAGTTTTTGATATTTTCATGATTTTATTTTGATTTTATTTGATTTAATTGAAATAAAATCAAAATAAATGACAAAAATAAAAGAATGACAAATGGAAGGGATCATGGGTCGTGGGTCACATTACAAACTCAGTGCAAGCATAAAAAGTTGGGCCCATTTGACAAAAATTGCAATTTTGGGCACATTTGTCTTTTGGCAATTTTGCAAAAAGGGTCAACTTTGCCAATGCATAACTCCTTCAATTTTAACCCTAGAGAGGTGTTCTTGGACTTTTTAGAAAGCTTAAGGTGTCCTCTAAGCAACCCTTTTGGTATCATCTTAATTGAGTCTTCTATTTTCATGTATGAAGCTTTGACAAAAAAGGTGTTTTGTTGACTTTCCAAAATGACCTATAATGTCCAAATTTATATCTTCTTGTGAGTGCATCTTTTGAATTTTGGAGCTGAAGATGAATTGTAGGGAATTGAATCCTCTTCAAAATGAGCTTTGTATGGGTCATTTTTATAAAGTATGATAAAGTTATGCTTGGTCAAAGTTGAGTTGACTTTTCCTACAAAACCCTAATTTAGCAACTTTTGGGTTTTGATGAATTGTGAGAAATCCTTGAGGAATCATGATTAAACCTTGATCAAATGATGAATAATACTTCAAAATGAGGATGTTGACCAAAAATCTTGAAGTTTGACTGTATGTGGGCCACAGTTGACTTTTGCCCTAGCATAGTCGATTTTCAGGCCTTTGAGCAGTTGACTGAGAAAACTTCCTCTGCAAGGCTTGAAACTTGACATGAATGATCTTGTGAACATATTAGGACAATGGTGAGCATTTGGGATCCTTTGGACTCAAGCATCTTGATGCAAACTGAAACCTAATTTGAGGTAGACTGTCTTATGAGAGAGTTTGTCTGGTCAACCCTTGGACATCCTTGAGCAATTTGAGGACCTCATTTGAAATGTATTGACAAATATGGGAGGGAAAATTTTGGGGCACAACAGCTGCCCCTATTCAATCTTCTTACACTTGAGGATGTAGATTGGCTTGTCTGCCTTTCGTGATCCGAAGGTGGAAGATGATTGAACACTAGAGTGCCCAGAAATTTGCACTCGCATCAAGTGGTACTTGTCTTGAAATATCGGGAATGGGCTTATAGATGCCATTTGAAAGTTAACATCGGAATATGGGCTTAAAGATGCCATTAGAAGAAGTGTCGATCGCATAAGAGATCCCTTTGTGAGAGTCCGTATACCCTTTGTCAAGGAGGACTACACTGAGGAATGTTGGTCTCTATCTTGGGGGAAATAGAATTTTAGGAGCTTCAATTGTACGTTATTCTACTGGGGAATCATCTCTTAGTCGAGGAGGTGAAAATGAACTGCTATCTGGTCGTGCTCTAGGCTTCACACTGATTTGCTGAGAAAAATAAGACCGACTGCTATCTGGTCGTGCTCCAGGCTTCACAGTGACTTATTGGGGAGATGAGATTAAACTTGCTATCTGGTTGTTCTCCAGGCTTCACAATTTCTCAATTCTTATCTGGTCGTGCTCCAGGCTTCAGAAGGAATTAAGTTGTTATCCGGTCGCATCCGAGCTTCAACTTGAATTTAAGGCATACTAATATCCGGTTGATTCCGGGCTTCTTAGTAATTGGCCAGGTAAACTGCTATTTGGTCAAATTCCAAGCTTCACAGTACCTTATACTATTATTTGGTCGTGTCCCGGGCTTCAGTGTTTTTTGCCGCTATCTGGTCGTGATCCAGGCTTCACAGTGTCTTATACCGTTATCTGGTCGAGTCCAGGCTTCATGGTATCTTGTATTGCTATCTGGTCGATTTCCAGGCTTCACAATAACTTGTTGAGGGGTTAAGCTATTTTCTGGTCGATCTCCAGGCTTCACAGCTTGTACTTATGATATACCACTATCTGGTCGATTACAGGCTTCATAGTTTTTTGGAGAGATCAAGATACTATCTGGTCGATTTCTGGGCTTCATAACTTGAATTTAAGAGATACCACTATCTGGCCGATTCTAGGCTTCGTGGTATTTTGGAGAGATCAAGATACTATCTGGTCGATTTCCGGGCTTCATAAATTGAACTGGAATAGAAATCTTAGTATCGATTTGACTGAACTAGAGAAAACTTGTGAGAATTTGATTGTATCTTTCTCTGAAAGGTAACGAGTTAGTCGTATGTAATGTCATGATGTATGAAATGTATTAAATAATGATGTTCTCAAAATAAATGAGATTATGCTGTATGATGTGTATGTGCATGCCATGCTGTATGAACATTCAATGTTCTTGTGATATCCTCCGGCAGGGGAGAATGAATCCTGGACTGCTGTTGGAGAGTATATGGAGTTGAGTTCTCCGTTCTTGCTATGGATAGTGACCGAGGATGATTAGCCGGAGACTTGCGTCCATTCTGCTTGAGAATAAATCGCCGGGAGAGACTCTGTTTGAGAATAAACCTGTGGGAGAATGACTCTGTGGGGAAGAGAGATACTATGTTGGATGATCTGCCGATTTGGAGAAATAAGCTCAGCTGGGGATGAATTACCATTGTTGGTGATGATGAACTCTGCCGGGGATTGAATTTCTGCATGTGGAAGAAATAAACTCCACTGATGGTGAACTTCTATTATTGGTGATAGATAAACTCTGCTTGGGGAGAATTTTGCTGACTTATTCGCGATTATGGACTTCGGCTGGGGAGAGCTAACACCACTGTTTTTGGATACTTCCTACTCTGCAGGGAATGTATATACCTTTAATCATATTCTCGAGCTGGCTTTATCCCTGCACCTGGTGGGTAGAACAACTGTAAGGTTTGGACATTTCTTGTTTGCCCCTGTTCCTGGAATTACGAGTAATTGTCTTTTGTTTCTTATGTAAATATTTATGAGCAGCAACTATTTTCAAATGCATATATCAAAAATGAATCGTTGGACGTTCTTGCAAAACAAAACAGAAAAATAAAAACAAGTTTGAAATTTCTTGCAAAAATGAATTGTATTGATTTTTGAAGTTGGCCTGTATCAGGCGTTTTGTACAAAGAGGCTGACGTCCTAGTAAGAGAACACCGCCAAAGGAACAGAAATTATACAATTTGTGAAAAAGAAAGAAAAACAGCTATGTGAACAATCCCATTGGGTTCCAACTCTGCTATTGCCTTTATATCTTCGAGTGTCTCGTCACTTTGCTACTTGATCGAAGGTAGATCAGATTGATTGGCGCCGTCCGAGCTTGATAGTCGATATTGAAGTCTGATTGCAAGATGATCCAATGAGACATAATGTTATGCTTCAATCCCTAATTTTTTCCTGGACCGCCCTTTCGGGTTTTCAGTCCACCGGGATACCTTTTTTTTCCCAAGCCGCCTTTTCAGGTTTTCGACTTGCCGGGTGTACAATGTTTTTTTCATTTTCATCCCTTACTTTTGCCCAAACCCTTTTGGTTCACCGGGAAGCCCTTATTTTTTCCTAGGCCAGTAAACCTAGCGGGTCTTTAATTATGTGTAGTATTTTTTCACTATGTCGGCATTGACGGGGTGAGGAAGGTCGTCACCATCCATGGTGGTTAGAATCATAGCTCCTCCCGAGAAAATGTTCTTAACCATAAATGACCCTTCGTATGTGGGGGTCCATTTTCCCCTGGGATCACCTTGAGGCAGTATGATGCGTTTGATCACCAGATCCCCAACTTGATACTCTTGTCGTTTGACTTTCTTGTTAAATGCCTTGATCATTCGCTTTTGGTACGTCTGACCATGATAAATAGCAGTAAGCCTCTTCTCGTCGATTAAGTTCAGCTGATCAAGCCGGGTTTGGATCCAATCATCTTTTCTAAAACCTGCATCCCTCATAATTCGGAGGGAGGGTATCTGGAATTCAATGGGCAAGACTGCCTCCATGCCATATACCAGAGAGTAGGGTGTTTCCCCTGTCGAAGTCTGTGCTGAGGTACGGTGCCCATGAAGAGCGAATGGTAACATCTCATGCTAGTCTTTGTAGGTCACCGTCATCTTCTGCACAATCTTCTTGATATTCTTATTAGCCGCTTCAACAACCTCATTCATCATCGGTCGGTAAGGAGAAGAGTTGTGATGCTGTATCTTGAACTGTTTGCAGAGCTCGGTGATCATCGTATTGTTGAGATTTGTACCATTGTCCGTAATGATCCTCTCTGGTACACCATATCGATAGATCAGGTTGTGTCGGATAAACCGTGCCACGACGTTCTTGGTTACCGTAGCAAAGGAAACTTCCTCAACCCACTTCGTAAAGTAATCAATAGCCACCAAAATGAAACGATTTCCGTTAGACCCAGTAGGTATGATCTCGTCGATCATGTCGATGCCCCATATTGCAAAAGGCCAAGGAGATGTCAAAACATTCAGAGAAACTGGAGGTACATGCACCTTATCAGCATAGACTTGGCATTTATGACAGGTTCGAGAATGCTGATAACAATCGGTTTCCATTGTGGACCAATAATATCCTGCCCGTAGGATCTTCTTTGTCATGGTATGTCCACTGGAATGAGTTCCAAAGGTACCTTCATGTAGCTCTGCCATGATCCTTTCTGCCTCGCTTTTGTCCACACATCGCAATAAGGTTGAATCATGGTTACGTTTATAAAGAATCCCATTATTGATGAAGAACTTCGCAGCGAACCTTCTCAGAAACTTCTTGTCATTAACAGACGTACCCTCGGGGTACTCTTGAGTCTCAAGATACCTCTTTACCTCGTGGAACCAGGTTTTATCTGTTACCTCTTCAGTCTCAATGTCACAGCAATGTGCGGGTTCGTCTAACCTCTCAATGGTAATTTGGGGAGATTCATTGTCCCACCTGACCTTGAACATAGAAGACATGGTAGCTAGCGCGTCCGCTAACTGATTCTCCTCTCTTGGGAAGTGTTCAAAGGTTATCTCCTCAAAGTGTGGAAGCAACGTCAATACATACTCTTTGTAAGGAATACGATTTGGGTGTTTCGTATTCCACTCGCCTTTGATCTGACTGATCACTAGAGTAGAGTCTCCGAATACACTTAAGAACTTAATCCTCAGGTCAATAGCAGCTCGAAGACCCATGATACATGCTTCATACTCCGCCATATTGTTGGTGCAATTAAAACATAATCGAGCGGTGAACGAAATATGACAACCCTCAGGAGATATGATCACGGCGCCAATGCCATTACCCAACGCGTTTGAAGCTCCGCCAAAATACATAGACCATCGGGATCCCTCCTCGGGTCCTTCATCCGGTCCAAGTTCTTCACAGTTGGTCACCAACATGATGTTCTCATTCGGGAACTCGAAATTCATGGACTGGTAGTCATCCACGGCCTGATGCGCCAAATGATCCGCTAAAACACTCCTCTTGATTGCTTTTTGGGTGGTGTATTGGATGTCATACTCAGTTAAGATCATCTTCCATCTTGCTATTCTTCCGGACAAGGCAGGCTTTTCGAAGATATACTTGATTGGATCCATCTTTGATATCAATAGGGTAGTGTGAGACCGCATATACTGTCTCAGCCGGCGAGCAGCCCATGCCAAAGCGCAGCAAGTTTTCTCGAGCAACGAGTATCGGGTCTCGTAGTCGTTAAACTTTTTGCTAAGGTAGTAAATAGCGTGCTCTTTTTGGCCAGACTTATCATGCTTCCCCAACACACACCCTGTTGAATTGTCCAGTACTGTCAAGTATAAGATCAAGGGTCTTCCTTCAACTGGAGGCATCAGAATTTGTGGCTCTTGGAGGTATTCCTTGATCCTTTCTAAAGCGGCCTGACATTCATCATTTTATTTTACCACTTGATCTTTCTCCAGCAGCTTGAAGATTGGCTCACAAGTAGTAGTCAAATGTGAAATGAATCGGGCGGTGTAATTCAGACGTCCCAAAAATCCTCTAACTTCCTTTTCTATGCGGGGAGCTGGCATCTCCTGTATAGCCTTTACCTTAGCAGGGTCCACTTGAATACCCTTATCACTGACGATGAAACCTAGCAGCTTACCAGACCTTACCCCGAAGGTGCACTTGTTCGGGTTTAACCTCAGCTTGTACGGCTTCAACCTGTCGAACAATTTCTGGAGATGGTTAAGTTGTTCTTCCTCAGTCTGGGACCTTGCGATCATATCATCAACATAAACCTCAATCTCATGGTGAATCATGTCGTGGAACAAAGCGACCATGGCACGCTGATAAGTTGCCCCAACATTCTTCAACCCGAAAGGAATTACTTTGTAGCAAAAGGTGCCCCACTGTGTAACGAAGGTTGTCTTCTCCATGTCTTCAGGATCCATCTTGATCTGATTGTAACCAGAAAAACCATCCATGAAGGAGAAGATCTTATGCTGCACGGTGTTGTCGACCAGAACATCGATATGAGGAAGTGGGAAATCATCCTTGGGGCTTGCCCTGTTTAGATCTCTATAGTCCACACACATCTGTACCTTACCATCCTTCTTAGGCACCGGAACAACGTTGGCAACCCACTGCGGGTAAGAAGTGACAGCTAGAAATTTGGCGTCGAACTGTTTCATGACCTCAGCTTTGATTTTCTCAGACATCTCAGGGCACATATGGCGAACCTTATTCTTTACCGGAGGACAGTCTACTTTTGTTGGCAGGTGATGAACCACAATATCGGTGTCCAAACCAGGCATGTCTTCATAAGACCAAGCGAAGATCTCAACATAGTCGTGTAGCATCTGTATCAACCGTTACTTGACACTAGGCTCCAGATTTGCACCTATCTTGACCTCTTTCTTGTCTTCCTCTGTACCCAAATTTACTAATTCAACTGGCTCTTCATGAGGTTGTATGGCCCTCTCTTCCTGAAGTAACAGTCTAACAAGTTCTCAGGGCACCTCACAATCATCCTCACCTTCGTCCTCGGCTTGGTTGATCGGATTTTCGAAGTCATAACTGGCACTAGCAGAGTCGTTATCAATGGGATCCAGAGTGGATATGGATCTGCAATATGATACGTGAGTGTGTGTAAGAGAATAGTTGTTTTTGATAAAGCGAGAGGCAAAAAAAAAAAGAAAAACAAGGAGCGCAAAATTTGTAATGCAAGAACGTCCAATGCTTTATTGATGATATATGAAAATGACAAATAATAAGCCCTCACAAGCAAAGCCAAGGTGCCTCGGGCAAGGCACCGGGCTGTAAAGTTTCAAACTGTCTATTACAAATCTCAAAACAAAAGTCAATTACTGTGGAATAAAAGAAACAGGTATGAAGTCCTTCGCCGTCCAGTTGTTCAATCCACCATTGGTTGTTAGGTAGATCCAACTGTCAACATCCAGGTTCTCATCATCAGCATCTTCTGTGGTGGAGACGACCTCAATAGCATTGATTCCTGAGTCATGCTTGGGCATGGGAGCAGTTATGACGTTGGGTTTCTCCGGAGCGTCAAACTCAATCTCTTTGGCTTCGATCGAATCTTGCACTTTTTCTTTCAAGGCCCAACAATTATTTGTATCATTACCTGGGCTTTCAGAGTGATAGGTGCAGCGGGCGTTCGGGTTATATTGAGGAGAAGTGGTGTTGGGGTTCTTCGGGGCTTCCCTCAGAGTTACCAGGTTGGTCTTCAATAATTGTGGTAGAATTTGAGACAAGGTCATATTGAGCCGAGTGTACCACCTTTATGGTCTTTCCACCCTTTGTTGATTGTTGCGCTGTGGAGCAATGGTGGGTCTTGATATTACTACCGCATTTACTACTGGACAATGTTCAGCTCTGCTTTGGCTCCTCGAGCCGTAGACTACACTAGCTTCTTTCTTACCGGTGAAAGGCTTCTTTGCTGCACTTGATGAAGTATCCTTTTGTATCTTACCACTTTGGATACCAGCTTCTACTCTCTCCCCAGTCAAAATCAACTCATTAAACCCAGATGATGAACTGCCGATCAGATGGTCGAAAAATGGACCAGATAGCGTCCCTAGAAACATGTCAACCAACTCCCTATCAAACAAAGGGGGTTGGACTCTTCCAGCCAAATCTCTCCACTTTTGAGCATAGTCCTTAAAACCTTCACTTGCACCCATGGACATACCCTGAAGCTGAGTACGGGTGGGAGCAAGGTCGGCGTTATACTGATACTGCCTGTAGAAATCAGCATCAAGGTCTTCCCATTTTCAGACGTTGGCTCCTTCCAACTGATAAAACCATTCAAGCTGAGTCCCTGGCAGACTATCTTGAAAGAAATGCACCCACAAATTTCTATCAGCAGTGTGGGGTTGGATTTTCCTGACGTACGAGCAGAGATTGAGTTTTGGACAGGATACTCCATCGTACTTGGAAAAAATAGGAGCTTTGAACTTATGAGGGATCACCACTCCTGATACCAGTCCCAGCTCTCCAAAATCCAAACCAGGGATCTTTTGAATCTCCATAGCACTCAGACGGTCTTCTAACTGCTTGTACCTATCCTCGGCAGGAGGATATTGTTCCTAATCATAATCTGTATCATCATCAGAGATGGCAGGACTGGGGCTCTTTTCTTCTTCTTGGTTCTCCCCCTCCTTGGATGAAGAGGTCAGATCAGCTTGTTGTTTCAACCTATCCCGAAACCTTTTGCCCATATTCAGAAGAACGACCTTCTTCTTCTTCTTCTTCTCTTTCAGAATGAGAGCCTTCAAATCCTCTTGCCCTTTAGCCAAGCTCAAGAATAACTCTTGGAATTGGGAGTTTTGTTCCTGAAGATCTTTGATGGCTTGATCGGAAGACATTTCGTGCTGAAATAAACAGCGAAGAAGATGAGAAACCTATAATGGTACCTGTAATGATGTGCATGATAATGGGATGCGTGTGTAATGATTTCAAAGACTTTGGGAGATTTAAATTTGCAAACCAAAAATAAATAAACTTTATTAGATTAACTTGTAAAAAGGTTCGACAATGCCTTTAAGGCATTACAAAGAAATAAAATGGAAAACAAATCTAAACTAGAAAAAGCAAAAAATCAAAAGTCCCATGGACGCTTCCTCTTTGTGCTGACGTAGTCATTGATCGTTCTTTCTTCCTCGAGCTTCCTGGTGAGCTTCAAGATCTTCCTTTCTTGCTCATGGTCCTTCTCCCAGTAAGTATCCCTTTCCTCTTTCAGCTTAATCCAAGACCTTTGCAATGCCCCAGGATCGGTGGGCATGTAAGGATAAAGAACTGTGTAAGGAATGCCTTCTTAATTAGTGGGCTCCACAATTACTGGCAATATGGCTTCATAGGGCATACCGAGCTTCTGGGAACGAGCTCGGACCCACTGGAGATAAGGCTGCATAGGAAGTGAAGTCCTTGGTCCTAGCTCTTGAGGGTCAGATTTGTTCACCATGCTCCAAGATTGTATAAACCTCCGGCGGTGCTCGTCAACATCCTCCTTGTAGTCAAATGCAATATCTGTAAGAAGTAGCTCATGGGGACCGTCTCTCCGAGCACGACCAAATTGTCGCAAAGCTAAACAAATAATGTAGGTTATTCCCCCCTCTGATTCCAAGCAATGGGACATTAGGGTATCCCTTACAACGATCAATGACAACAATGCTTTCTATAACCCAGGATGTCTGTATGGGCAAGTGACATTATCCTGTAAGACCATCCCAAACCTTCTTCATTCTTCAACACAGACTTAGGGAGGTGCGAAATAAACCACCTCGACAGCAACGACATACAACACATAAGAGTCCCTCTTCTTTGCACAGTACGAGTGTAGAGGGCATGCAAGATATCACCCAGTAGAGTAGGCACTAGATTGCGAGACAGGAAGATCTTAACCGCATTCACATCTATAAAGGAATCTGGATTCGGGAAGAGGACCAAACCGTAGATAAGGAGATCCAAGATATCTTTGAAAGCCTGAAAGTCTAAACTATCCCAGAATAGCTGAGCTTGATCTATCAGAAACTTGGCTAAGAAACCTTCAACCCCACTTCGTGTTTCCCAATTGGATACTACATCAGCCCGTTTCAGATGCAGAGCTGAAGCAATGTCTTCTGGTCTAGGAGTCTCTTCCATGCCTGTGAAGGGCATCTGCTCAAGGATGGATATGCCCGGTAAGTGAGAAAACTCTTCTAAAGTGGGAACTAGCTGATAATCTGCAAAGGTGAAGCAATGATGCACATGATCGAAGAACTGGAAACGCACACTCATCATCTGCTCATCAAACTTTGAGGTGACCAGGCTAAGAAGTTGACCATGTCTCTTAATGAATGAAGAAGTCTCAGAAACTCTTGAGACTAACTCTTTGAGTTGAGCAGGTATTTACACAAAGTTAACTCGGATGGTGTTTCTGCGCACGGAAGCCATAATCTGCAAAACAGAACAAAGATAAATCCCCTCGGTCTTTGAAATGGTTAGTATAATGAAGTATGCATGCTATGTTATGATGCATGATGTCATGATAAAAACAGCAGGTATAGCAGATAATAGACATGGCAAAGGCAAACAAGTCACACAAAAGCCCTTAAGTTTAAGGCTTGCATGGGGTCAAAGGTATTACCCTCTTGAAGTTCAGTTGGTTTCAACCTGTCCTAGTAAAAGTAACCGGGTTCTAGAGGTTCTCAATATCACTGACCATCCTCCATCAGTCATGGTTTCAGCTCACGCAATCTTTTCTTGCGGCCGGAACTATCTCGAGAGTATGGTCTCAATGAGTGTAGCATCGAGTATCAACCAGTTCTCAGCTTTACAATGAGGCCGGCTATCTCACTACTTCCTAGTGGCCAAGTTGGTCGATTAAAAGTTCTAAGGTCAGTTGATGCTTAACGACACACATAGCAGCCCCGTATTCTCCTCGTTTCTCCACAAGGGATACCGGTACCAACCAATGTGCCACATCAACGTAGCTACTGCTTCAACCGTATCGGTTTACGCCATACAGTTCCCTCACAGTTTATTGCTACTTACCTAAAAGGTGTCCCCAAATTCGGGTTAGGATCTATAGTAACTCCTAATACAAAACCCTTAAAAGTAAAACAACCAAAACAAACAAGATAAGCAAATATGATGAACTAATATCCTAAGGTATACCCCACTTATAAGTCCCCAGCAGAGTCGACAGTTCTGTGATACGGTGGCAGAACCGACTGTTTTAGAAAATGTTGGTTTGCATTTGCGTTTGCAAAATTTCGCGGTAAGAAAGAGTCGCCACCGACTTTTATTTTATCCAACTGGAAAGGAAAAAAGCACAGAAAAATTCCTTTTTCGAGATTTTCTGAGTACGGGGGGTAGATTATAGAAAGGGAAGGTATTAGCACCCTTTTTATCCATGGTTTTCCATGGGCTCTTAGGTACTTGCTCATCTTTAAAAATTGCTTGTGTGTGTTTGTTTTGAAAAGTTTTGTTTTACTTCGTTTTAACCATTGTTTCTGTCCTCAAGAGTGTTACGAAGTTGTTTTGAAAACTTTGTTTGAAAAAAAGTGTAAGTGTGAAAAGTTTGATTTTTGAGCAAGTACCTACTAGCATCTACCTACTCGAGAAAGGATTGTTTCTGTTCTCGTTTCCTTTAGACAATACTATCCTACTATTGAGAAATAGGTAGCACCGTCATTGGAGTTGTAAGGGTCAATTCGTAAGGGACGTACGATCACTAAAGCAATGTTAGGACGTCTTAGTAATAACCCTAATGTCTTAAGATCATATTCGAGGCAACATTTCCGAGGCAACCTTTCTGAGGCAACATTTCCAAACGGGACTTTTGATCTTTGTTTAGACGGGAGGGCGACCACTAAAATACCCTATACTTAATGACCGTTTACTGAAGGCAACCGAAGTGAGAGTATACCCTAAGAGTTCGCATGTGCGAGTGATTTGATTTCAATTATTATCTTTACACATTTAGGGTTTGCTAGCCATTTTAAATTGTCATGTAATCTTGTCATACAATCATATTAATCATACATCTAACAGTTAATATTTGCGAGAATTAAAATGCGGGAAATAAAAACTACGCTATTACAAGGCTTCGGGGGAGGGATTAATTTACATAGCCAAAAAACCCGTAAAACGATAAATAAAAAGGAAAATCCAAATTAAACTAATACATACCGTGAGCAGTTACATTAATATTGCAAAAATAGTAAACGCGCGAGATGAATCAAAAATGAGAGAATTAGGGTTTTGACCCCGACTAAGCCTAATTAAAAGAAAAATCATCTTTTTGTGTTTTTTGTACTATTTTGAGAAAATAAAGTTTTAATTGAATAAATAAAAAAACCTAATTTCTAATTAATTTAAATTAAGAAAAATAATTAAATTAACCTATTTTTTTTGTATTTTTATTTTATGAAAAGAAAATAAAAATTAAATCACATGCTAAACCTAATTTTCCTAATTGATTTTAAATATATGAAAAAGTTAGAATTAATCCTAAATTAAATTAAAACTAATATTAAATTAAATTTGATAAAATAAATAAAAACCTAATTCTAAATTTGTGAAATTGATTTTATGATTTTTTTGTGAAAAAAGAAATTAATTTGTGTTAGAAAATAAATTAACTAATTGAATTAAATAAAAGAAAAAAAGAAAGAAAGAAGAATGGGCCTGGTGGTATGCTAGCAAAGGAGGGGGTGCCAATTGCAGTTTCTGGGCCCAACAATCCTTGGCCTGTTTTGACTTTCCAGATCCTGTGTGTACGCTTGACCTATGCACATGGTGGTCCCTCAAGGATAAAGCGTTGGATCTGCAGCCTTGAAGATCTGATGGCTGAGTGTTGATGACGTATGGTGGGCTTATTGGATCCATGTGTACCTGATCATGCAAGACAAAATAATATGAAATAATGTTGGGACCTGGGGATCGAACCCAGGCCCTTTGGCATCTTTACCCTATGCGCTTACCAGCTGAGCCAGCTTATTTAATTGTACATGTAATATAAAACAAACATTATATGGTAAAAAACAAAATGATATTACAAAACACGCGAAATTTTGAATGGGCCATTCACCACCTGCCATGCCATCATCGTCCTCATGGATTCTGTTGTTTTAGACAGAAGACCTTTACCTACGGACACCAAGCGTAGGTAAAGCTCTGCGCATCTCCAAAAACTTGTGCAAGCATGATAAATCACTCCCAATGGTACCAATCTGCTAACTGCAACCTCACGAGCATCATGGTACCATTATCCATGGCCAATTGTTCCTGTATAGAAAAACCCTAAAAACGAAGCAAGAACCCTAACTATGTCATCTTGGTGTATAGTCAACAAAAATACAATTAATCATAACCATTAGCTTGCAAATGACTCAAGGATTAAGAATATACCAAGAAATCACGTTAAAGATGCCAGAATGATCGTATTCAATTTCAAAAAAGTATGGAAACCGCGTGACACTTACAGTGCGATTCAAGGCTTGAAGAAGCTTGCTAATGATTGCAATATGATCCAGAGATATCCAGTAATTGATTGGGATGGTTATAATGCTTTGAATTGACCTGAAAAGTGGAAATCAGTTTGCCATTTTTCTTGATTTTTTTGAAACTTCCTCTCTCTTTTACACGCCTCCCATTTCCTTGTTTTTTATCTGCAATTGTCCCTTATGTACCCTAGAAGGAATTAGGGCTACAAACTTGTATCAAATCTCTCCAATTATGATTGTTGATTCATGATTTGATCATTGTACAAAATCTTTCTAAATCAAGCAAAACGCAATCTTTTGTGTCCATTTGAACCTTGCACGATTTGATTCTATCTCCAGCTGTATGATAGACCTAAACATGCACAAAATCTCAAGCTTTGATTAGTTTTTGATATTTTCATGATTTTATTTGATTTAATTGAAATAAAATCAAAATAAATGACAAAAATAAAAGAATGAAAAATTGAAGGGATCATGGGTTGTGGGTCACATTACAAACTCAGTGCAAGCATAAAAAGTTGGGCCCATTTGACAAAAATTGTAATTTTGGGCACATTTGTCTTTTGGCAATTTTGCAAAAAGGGTCAACTTTGCCAATGCATAACTCCTTCAATTGACCCTAGAGAGGTGTTCTTTGACTTTTTAGAGAGCTTAAGGTGTCCTATAAGAAACCCTTTTGGTCTCATCTTAATTGAGTATTCCATGTTCATGTATGAAGCTTTGACAAAAAAGGTCTTTTTGTTGACTTTCCAAAATGACCTATAATGTCCAAATTTATATCATCTTGTGAGTGCATATTTTGAATTTTGGAGATGAAGATGAATTATAGGTAATTGCATCCTCTTCAAAATTAGCTTTGGATGGGTCATTTTTGATAAAGTATGAGAAAGTTATGCTTGGTCAAAGTTGAGTTGACTTTTCCTACAAAACCCTAATTTAGCAACTTTTGGGTTTTGATGAATTGTGAGCAATCCTTGAGGAATCATGATCAACCCTTGATCAAATGATGAATAATACTTCAAAATTAGGATGTTGACCAAAAATCTTGAAGTTTGACTGTATGTGGGCCACAATTGATTTTGCCTTAGCATAGTCGATTTTCAGGCTTTGAGCAGTTGACTGAGCAAACTTCCTCTGCAAGGCTTGAAACTTTACATGAATGATCTTGTGAACATATTAGGACAATGGTGAGAATTTTAGATCCTTTGGACTCAAGCATCTTGATGCAAACTGAAACCCTAATTTGAGGTAGACTGCCTTAGGAGAGAGTTTGTTTGGTCAACCCTTGGACTTCCTTGAATAATTTGAGGACCTCATTTGAAATGTATTGACAAATATCAGAGGGAAAATTTTGGGGTACAACACGCTGTAGAAGTTGCTAACAAAAACATTAAGAAGATCATATTGAAAATGACAGTCACATACAAAGACTGGCATGAGATTCTACCATTTGCTCTCCACGGGTATTGTACCACAACTCACACATCAACCGGGGAAACACCCTATTCTCTGGTATACGACATGGAGGCTGTCTTACCTATTGAGGTCCAGATCCCCTCTCTGAGGATTATGAAGGATGCTGGGCTGAACGAAGAAGATTGGATCCAGACTCGACTTGATCAACTGAACTTAATTGAGTAGAAAAGGCTTACTGCTGTTTGCCATAGTCAAATGTATCAGAAACGAATGATCAAGGCTTTCAACAAAAAGGTAAGACGCCAAGTATATCAAGTCGGGGATCTGGTGATAAAGCGTATCATACTTCCGCAAGGTGATCCCAGGGGAAAATGGACTCCTACATATGAAGGACCATTTGTGATCAAAAACATATTCTCTGGTGGAGCAATGATCTTGACCACTATGGATGGCGACGACCTTCCACACCCTGTAAATACGGACATAGTTAAAAGATACTGCACATGAACAAGGACCCGCTAGGTCGACTGACCTAGGCAAAAATTAGGGCATCCCGGCAAACCAAAAGTTCGATCAAAAATTAGGGATAAAATACAAAAAAGTTTGTACACCCGGCAAGCTGAAAACCTGAAAGGGCGGCTTGGGAAAAAAAGGGTATCCCGGTGGATCGAAAACCCGAAAGGGCGGTCCAGGCAAAAGTTAGGGAGTTAAAGTGTATGACCGTGTCTCGTTGGATCATCTTGCAGACAATCTTCAACGTCAACCAATCAACTCAAACGATTCTAATCAATCCAATCAGCTTCGCCAAGGCGACGAGTAGACAAGACACTCAGAGACACGAAGACTATAGCAGAATGGGAACCCCATGGGATTATTTCACATAGCTATCTTTTCTTTGTATCAATTTTCATTTTTTATGACAATATTCTCTCACTAGAATGCTCGTCTCGTTGTACAAAAAGACTTATTCAAGTTAACACAAAGATATCCCTTTTAAAAGTGCAAAACTATTTGTTTTTCTTTATTTATGTGTTTTGTTTACAAAAACGTCCAATGATTTATTTTTGAACATATGCATTTGAGCGTGGTTACTATTTACAAATGAACATAAAATAGAAAGACAATCACTAATGGCTTTAAGAAACAGGATAATATCTTTAGGCTATTCCATAAAATCCCCGCAGGTATTTTCCCCAGCAAGAGTAGAAACAAAGACATCCTATTACAGGATCACTAACGTATCCCCAGTATGCATCCTAGTGGTATCAAGCGCTCTCACGTCCCTGACAGAGTAAAACCTCTAACTACCACTCCAAAGATTCCCCAGTGAAAGTCACCAGGCTTCTTAGGATTCCCCAGCAAGATTTCACGAAATCCACAAGCAATGCACAACATTTCTCTTCCACAACAGAGTTTTATTTCTCTAGGGGTTGGAAATTCATCCATCAACACATCAACAACAAAGTACAAAGACTTACACTCCTCTTTCTCAGCAGTACTCAGGGATTTATTTTCCCCGAATCCGGAAACACTGTGGCAGAATAATATTTATGTCCATACATTACATTCATACGTCATAGCATTGACAACACAAGTACATACAGTGAAATCTCATTTATTTTGAGAAAACAACATCATACCATGCATTGCATACATCGTGGCATCGCATACAATTAAATCTTCACCTTTTCAGGAAAGAATCAATCGACAGGAAATTATCATCAACAAATTTCCGACAGGAAAATATTTTCAACAAGTCATTTACAGATCAATTCCCGAGAAAGGACTGGTCGACCATCTAAATAGCAAATATTTCCTTCAAACTTCTCCTGGTTCAGTTTAAATCTCTCAATGATTTATTCTAATTCTTCTCCAAGACCCCTGTCGGTTCAGTTTAAATCTCTCAACGGTTTATTCTAATTCTTTCCTCGCAAACATTTTCTCTGGTTCAGATAAATCTCTCAATGATTTATTCTGATTCTTCTCCAGACCCCTACTAGTTATGTTTAAATCTCTCAACGGTTTATTCTGATTCATTATCGCAGATATCTTCTTTGGTTCAGATAAATCTATCAACGATTTATTCTGATTCTTCTCCAGACCCCCTGTTGGTTCAGTTCAAATCTCTCAACGGTTTATCCTGATTCTTTCCTCGCATACATTTTCTTTGGTTCAGTTTAAATCTCTCAATAATTTATTCTGATTCTTCTCCAGACCCCTGCCGGTTCAGTTTAAATCTCTCAATGGTTTATTCTGATTCTTTCCTCGCAGACGTTTTCTCTGGTTCAGATAAATCTCTCAATGATTTATCCTGATTCTTCTCCAGACCCCTGCTGGTTCAGTTTAAACCTCTCAACGGTTTATTCTGATTCTTTCCCGCATATATCTTATATGGTTCGGATAAATCTATCAATAATTTGTTCTGATTCTTTTCCAGACCCCTTGTTGATTCAGTTTAAATCTCTCAACGGTTTATCCTGATTCTTTCCTTGCAGACATTTTCTTTGGTTCAGATAAATCTCTCAATGATTTGTTCTGATTCTTCTCCAGATCATTGTTGGTTCAATTTAAATCTCTCAACGGTTTATCCTGAATTCTTTCCTGCAGACATTTTCTCTTTTGGGTTCGACTTAAACCTCTCAACGGTTTATCCTGATTCTTTCCCAGTAGACAATTTTTTCTCTGGTTCAGATAAATTGTACCAAGGTTTAATCTGATGCTTTCCGGACAAGATTAATCCAAGACATCTCTGGTTCAGATAAATTGCACCAAGATTTATTCTGATGCTTTCCAGTCAAACAACATTCAATACTTCCGCTAGTTCCAGTTTAAATCAACCAAAGGTTTATTCTGATTTCTTTTCCGTTTGAAGTCAAATTCAGACTTAGTCTAATTTCTGTCAACAATCACCTTTGGATGGCATCTATAAGCCCATCTTCGACAACTCTCCATCATTTCTCCAAATGGCATCTTTAAGCCCATTCCCTACACAATCAACCAATACATCATCGAGTGCAAATTTCTGGGCACTCTAGTGTTCAATCATCTTCTACTTTCAAGCTACGAACGACGAACATGTCAATCTCACTTTTCAAGTTTAAGAAGATTGAACAGGGGCAACTGTTGTACCCCAAAATTTGCTCTCCCATTTTTCATTCAAGATACTATCCTTGAGTTTCTCTAATATTCAATTTGGCTCAAAAGTTGACCAGACAGATTCTCTTCCTAGACAATAAGTCCACAATTAGGGTTTTGCATTTTCCAAAGAAAATTGAGTCTTCAAGTTCTCAAATGGTCTTCACAGATCTTCATGTCTCCCCAAGGATGTTCGTGCAAAGTTTCAAACCTTGCATCGCAAGTTTACTCAATCAATGGTCCAGATAACTGGAAACGACCACGTCAACCCAAAAAAATTGACCTTTTTGCGAGAACAAGTTCAAACGATTGTAACTTCTTCATTATTCGATATTTTTGAGTGGTTCTTTTTGCATATGACTCTCCTTGACATCATCTCTAATTCCTCTTTAACAAGTCAAGATCCGATTATGTGCGGAAGATTATCAAAGTTTCGAATACTTTAGAGGTCACTTTCTGGATTTTTGACCTAATCTCAAATAATTGTTGCCTGACTTCCAAGAATCGTAATTTCCTCAATTTTCAACATCTTGAGATGAATATCTTAGCACATTGTCACAAATAAGATCATCAACAAGTTTTCCTACAAGAATCAAAGTCAAATGGTGTTTATAAAGCTTGGGGATTTATTGAAACATTATAAGTCATCTTCTTGACTTAGATCTTTATTGAGTCCTAATAACTTCACGATGTCAATTCTTCAATGTGATAGATTTTGCCTCGAAACCTCTTCTAGTGATTGTTCAAGGTATTTTAGGTTGAGTTTTGAATTCTTATGCACAATGCGAGTTGGGTTGGTTTAAGGTTTGTGAACCATTGGCATAAGGCATTCCTTTTTGGATATTCAAAGCAGATTCGCAAAAAAATGCCTAATTGAAGTTTCATCAAGTTTGAAAGAAAGATTGAGTCTTGTTTGAATGGAATGTTTAAACTCAAGTTTGTTTTGGAAGAAGAAGTATATTTTAAGTTCTTATCATTTGAGATCAATGGTTAAAGTTAAGTACTCATCATGTAAGTACAAATTTTTCAAGATAAAGGCACTCATGAATTTTGGTACAAATTCGTTCCCAATATTCATTCAAATGATGTCTTTGATTTCACATCAATTCAAGTGTACAAGGCATGAATCATTTTATTCAAGTTCATTCAAGATAATTCAACATTAAAATGTCATTCCTCATTCAAGTTCAAAATTCCACATAAAAACATATATACAATTTCAAAGTTCCAAGTTCCCATTCATGTTACAAATTTTATTTGGAATTATTACTATATAGTTACAAGAAGAATTACTAGTTTGTACATAAAAAATCAAACTATTAATTCTAATGTCCTAAAGCTTCATGCTTCAAACATACAACCTATTTCCAGCCCTATTGCAATACAATAAGCCAAAATTTGTGGTATTTTGCTGTCCAAGATATTGCAAAATAGTCCCAACAAAAGTGCTGTAGAAATACCATAAAACAGTCCCAAAAAAAAGCAGCCTATGACAGTCCCAAATGCTGCCAAAATTCTGCTACTTTCTTACTGCAAATCTGCCCAAAATCAATCCAAAACCATGTTGTCCTATGCTGCCCAAAACCTGCATAAGCAGCCAAGTATTACACAAAAATCAGTAACACAAAATCTTCCCCAGAAAGCAATAAAACAGTAGCCAAAATTGTTAAAAAAATTATCAAGTTTTTTCCCTCCCAATTCAATATCTCATTCTTCTATAAAGAGGGAGGATAGCAAGTCAGTAAGGGGGGATTGATTCCAAAATAAAAACCTCTGTTAAAATACCTTTAACCTCCAACCCTCTATTTGTAACGTCACTCATCATACTCAACACCCTCTCAACCACATAACTCCATCACCCTTCATAAAACCTTCAACCTTTTCATTCCACTAACCTACTGCAATAAACCCCAACATTCAGAACCCATCTACGAAAATTTAAAGTCACCTTACAAATCCTCAAAATCGAAGTTCTACCAAACCTTTATCTCTATCATAAACCAACTTCACTCCTAAGCACTAAATAATCACCTTATTCTAATCCAAAAAAAACCATTCAACACAAAACTACAGTAATGAACACCGACGCACATAAAAAGTTGAAACATAAGTGAACAAATTCACAAATGGATTGAAACAGAGCAAGAAACTCAAAATTGTACCTATTTTATCGGCGAAAGCCTCGCCGCCGTAGGTAAACTTTATCTCCTCTGATTTATGCTTGCTAATTGATTCTGTGAACACATTAGAAAGTAAATAATCAATTGTTTTCGTATGGAACTGAGAGAGGGTTTGCGGTAATTGTGAGAGACGGTTTAAGACCGAAAGATGTCGCGATAGATTTTTGTTTGTTTGTTCTCTGAATTTTTATTGGTGATTGAGAGTTGCTGAAGCAGAGAGTGAAAATGAGTCGATGAAGAAGAAAAAGAGAGAAAAGTTTTTGCGTTTGATCTGAAGAAAGAAGGGGTTGTTTGACTTTTAGGGTTTATCTTCGAACCCGTTTCATTTGAGTCAGTTGGACCCGATTTCTCCTTGACTCGGTCAAAGCCCAATCTGTTTTTTTCTTAGCAGTTAGGCTATGTTGGGTCTTTGCACCACTCATCCGGCTTTCCCCCCATTTAAGCCCAATTATGTTGTTTTTTTAAAAAGGCCAATTGTTATACCCCAAAATTTGCCCTCCCATATTCTTCAAGAAATTGCCAAGCCAAGTCACAAAATTCCCCAAGGGTTGTACAGTGCAACAGTCTCCTATACAGTCAAAACTAGGGTTTGTGTGCTGATCAAGAAAATGGAGTGTTCAAAGGCCCAATCAAGTCTCATATGCTTACAAACATGGTCCAGCATCCTCATATCAAGTTTCAAGGCATTCAGCTCAAAATTGCACAGTCAAAACCCTAAATTGCACTACAGTCAACTGTAGGGGCAAAATGGTCATTTGGCAGTCAAAAGTTCAAATTTTTGGTCAACATATCATTTTGAAGCCACAAACATCATTTGATCAATGCTTGATCATGATTCTCAAAATTTGGCTCAGAAATCATCAAAGATGCAAAAGTTGCTATATTTGGACAGCTGAAAAAGTCAACTGAAATTGACCAGGGCATAACTTTCACATGGATTATCAGAAAAATTCCATCCAAAGCTCATTTTGAAGAGAAAGACATTTCCTACAACTCATCTTCATACTTCAAGTCCAAGAAATGCTCTCACAAAAAGTTATCAATTTCAACATTATAGGTCATTTTCAAAAGTCAACAAAAAGGGACTTTAAGTCAAAGGCCATAACTTGAGATTGGAAAATCAAAATGACATGGGACCAAAGGCATTGGTTAAAGGACTCAAAGACCTTTCCAAAATGTCCAAGAACATGTGAAAAGCTTAAAAATTGAGCAAGTTATGCCTTGTAGAAGTTGGGAAATTTTTGTGAAATGGCAAAAGTCAACTATCCTTGAAACTCCAATTTTTGACAAAAGGGCCCACTTTTTTCCACTTGATTCATCCTTGTCATGCCACACACGTGTCCCATGGTTAATTTCAAGACCAAATATTGATTTTTCTATTTTATTTAATTTTTAATAATTTAATTCATTTTAAATCTTTGAAAATTCAAATAAAATTCAAAAACCAATGGAATAGTGTCATGTGAATTTGAACAATTTCCTTGTATCATGGGCCAACTCAAGAACTCAGGCTAGGGTTAAATTGCACACTAGGTCTAGGTCTTGGCTAAAAAGAAGGAAACTTGGTTAATGGTAAAAACCCTAGGGCTTGTTCCTTCATGAGCATGAATCTAGGTCAGTTAGCAAGCCAATTCCATTCCATTATAATCACTAAGTCAAACCCTAAGGCTAAGACATCATAAGCTGCGCCCAAACAAGCTTTGGCAATTTGAAATTTTTCCATAAAAGCTTAAAACTGAAAACCAGTTTAGGTGGATTCAAGCATCAATTTTCATTCCATTAGCATCCTGGACAAATTCTGAACGCATCCCAACTCCAAACATCTGTCAAAACTCCCTGAACTGGTATCCATGAGTAAAACTGTGAAGCAAAGTTTTTGAAATCGCATAACATAGTTCAAGCATTTTTTTTCATTTTTATTTATGTATTCATGATCATAACAAAGTTTCTAAGCTATTCATTGTGTTTAATTTCATTTTTGTTAATCATACGCGAATCTACCATGGCCACGTTTTAGGGTTTTCAGGTTTTGCTTTTAGGGCTTTTACCATGCTGTAAAATCAGCCTTCCAGACCATGATAGTCATGCTCAGCAAATCTAGACGAAGATGAAGCATTGGTCGCGACAAATTAATGAGCTACGTGGACCTAATCGCTATTTTCTCAAAAGCTGTCTAATGAAACGCCCAGAAACCGTTGCCTTCTTTCTTTGTCTTTCAGGAAAATGAAAGAGATGATGGCGTGGCACAGGTGGATTGGAGGAATTTGAATTAGCGCGCGTTTTAAAGAGCACTAACCTTTTTTCTTTTATAATATTTATTGGCCATTATATATTAATTGAAATCAAAGTGGTTCAGTGGCAGGTGGAAGCGTTTGCAAGGCACAAGACCTGGGTTCGAGTCCCAGGTCTGGAAAATTTCCATATTATTTTTCTCTTAGTAATTACGTGCAGACATAACATTCAGGCTCACCATGTTCCATCAGAAATCAACCTCCACGCGTCCCAGAGCATCCAAATCAGCGGCCAAGATTCAAGGAACACGTGCACAAGGGTCAATGCATTAGCATACAAACTGGCAAAGTCAACGGATCCACAAGTTTAATGGGCCTGATTTGCTAGGCCTCACCTCCAATTTGGGGCTACCCCCCCCCCCCCCCCCCTGGTTTGCCTTATTATTTTTATTTTTATTCTTTCTTTAATTTTTCTTTTTTATTTCTTTTATTTTGCTATTTATTTAGTTAATTATTTTTATAAAATATAAAAAAAAACATTCAAAAATCAGAAAAGACCAAAAATAATAGAGATTTATATTATAATTATTTTCATAAAAAAAAATGCTTATAATTATTTAGCTTTAATTTAGGTTTATTAAATATTTTTCATAATAAAAATCCAAACATAGAATTTAGGTTTAATAACTTTTTATTTTCTTTTTTAATTTTCCTTTTTTTTCAGAATAATAATATTATTTATTTATTTTCATAAATTAAAAATTGTACGTAAATTAATTTAGAGTTAAATTAGGTTAAAAGTCAATATTTTCATAATAAACTTAAAAAACATTAGAATTAGGGTTTAGCATTTTAATTTTAATTAATTTTTCTTTTTTCTTTTAAATCTAAAAAACACAAAAATACCATTTTTCATTTAATTTTAATTTTAGATAACTTAATTATTTTAATTCCTTTAAAGGGTTCAACGCCCTCGCATTTGATTATTTTTCTTTTTCGCGCGTTTCATTTATTTCTTTTGTGAATATAATGTACTCGTACCAAAGCCATGTAATAGCTATTAGACATTTCTTTTCTGCAATTTATTTTAAATCGGGTCTGGATTAATTTGGCGTTGTAGACCCGCGCCTTTGTAATAGCGTAGGACTTTTATCTTTTCCGCACTTTAAATTCCCGCACTTTTAACTGTTAAACAATAACATGAAAGAATGAATGCCCAAAAATAAAATCGAATCGTTAGATCACCAATGCATGACAAGACAAACAATAAACTGAAAATGACACACAATTCACACACCACCCCTAGGGTACGCCTCACTGTTGCCTTTCGAAAGGTGGTCGTCGAGCAGAAAACGTCTTAGTAAGTCCTCATGATCCAGGAACCTGGCATGAGGGTAGCTTCTAAGGTGTCTTCCCATTGCTCCGGTGATCACCATGTCCCTAAAACTCGAATTGACCCGAACACCTCCAATGGTGGTGCTACCTATCTCTCAATGGTGGGATGGCACTACTTTAAAGGACATTTACACAGACGAATTCCTTAGGGTAGGTAGGTTCTCAAGGATACTTGCTCTAATTTCAAACAAATCAAAATCTTTTCACACCAACACTTTTCAAAAACTTTCAAAACAAACTTTTCAAACACTCTGACGTACGAGTTGAACTGAAACTTTTCAAAGAATATTTTTGAAACCCACATTGAAAAGCAAGCAAACATTTTGAAAACACATTGAGCAAGTATCTAAGAGCCCATGGGTAACCATGGATAGAAAGGGTGCTAACACCTTCCCTTTCTATAACCTACCTCCCGAACCGAGAGCAATCTCTTTTAAGGAATTTTTCTGTGCTTTTGTCCTTTCCATTTGGAGAAAATAAAAGACGGTGGCGACTCTTGCTTCCGCGACATTTCGCGAACCAGCTTTAAACAGTCAGTTCCAGATCCACCGATCACAGAACTGGCGACTCTGCTGGGGATAAACTTAAAGTGAGGTGTACCTTAGGGCTAGTTCATAACTGTGTTTTCAATTGTTTTCCTTGTGTGCTTTAAAATTGTGGGTTGCTTGGGAGTTCTATAGATCCTAACCCGGATCTGGGGGATACCTTTCTTAGAAAGTAGCAACAAGGCTGTGAGGGAACTATGCGGGGTATACCGACATGGTTGAAACAGTCTGCTACGTTGATCTGGCACTTTGGTGTGTACCGGTAACCCTTGAGTTCAGTCAAGGAGAGTACGGGGCCTCCATGTGGTGTCATGAAGCATCAACAGACCTTAGGAACCTTAATTGAACCATCTTGGCCTCTTTAGGGTAGTGAGATAACTGACTTTGGTGCAGTCCGAGGTTGGTTGATACTCGATACTACATCCAATTGAGGGTTGCTTTCCTGGAATATTTCGGTCGCCAGTTCAGTGGCTAAATCGAAACGATGAACAATGAAAGCAATCCCGTGATATTGGGAACCTTAGAACCCGGTTACTTCTAATAGGACAGGTTGAGCCTACCAACTTCAAAAGGGTACTACCCAGACCCCATGCTGGCTTAAACCCTAAGGGTTTCTCTTGTGTGACTTGTGTGCCTTTGTACTTGCCTACTTGCATGCTTGTTAGCTGACACATGAACTACTTGCAGGTTTTGTTTATAGTCCTTAACTAGGACTCATAACAAAGTTTACCGAATGTCTTGCAGGTTTTGGTTTGTAGTCCTTAATAAGGGCTCATAACAGGGTTTATTCACATTACCCCATGCATCATGACATCATACCATTGCATACATCCTAACCCATTTCAAGGATCTCAAGGGCTTGTGATACAAATCAAACATCCAGCAAGGGGCAAAGAGGATTTATTTTCCTCTAGACAAAGTTGTCAAGGGCTATGACCCACTTGATATGGTGAGCTTTGACTCTTGAAGAAGGTTCCCTTAACCAAGGTTGTTTGGAAATCAAAACCAGACATGATGACTAAAGTCAGAGGCTATGACCCACTGGATATGGTGAGCCTTTGACCCTTGGAAGAAAGATTCCCAACAAACATGAAGCTCTTTCAATCAAGCTACCGGATCCAAATGCTAACAAAATTTCCTGTTTATCCCGCGAGATCCTTGAAAACATTGCATGCATATCATACACATCATTGCATAACAGGTACCCTTGTTACAGGCCACTTACCCTTCCCGCTGTTTATTTCAGCCATGGCTTCCCAACAAGACAATCAGGACTTTCTTGCTCAAGAGACCCGGTTCGGGAAAATCCTCCTGAATCTATCCAAGGGGCAGGAAGAGCTAAGGACACTTCTCATGGAGACTTTTGTCAGGAACAGTGCTGAGGATGAAAGGCTGGAACACCTACAAGCTGAGGTGGATGCATTGAAAGCCCAAATGCTGGGGCAGAGGAATGCCATTCAAGGTTTAGCTCAAAGACAAGATGAGCTCCGGTTTCTCGTCAACCAACTGCTTCAGGGTAACCAACTGGGGCAAACATCTAAGGGTAAAAAGCCAGCCATCGTTCGACCGTCTTTGAGACAAAGAAGCAAGGAGAAAGTTCCTCATATGGCCCCAGTATCACCAATTCAGTATCAACCTCACCAGCTTCAGCCAGATGAGCCCAAAAGACAATTCACCCAGCTCAACACGTCGCTGTCCCAAGCTTTGCAACACCTGTTGAAGCTGAATCTGGTGACGTTGATAGGACCTCACCCTAATCCTAAGACTTCTTCACCCAACTATAATCCTGAGGCCAGGTGCGCATACCATTCTAACAGCCCGGGGCATGATACTGATGACTGTTGGAAGTTGAGGTACAAAATCCAAAGCCTGATTGATGAAGGAGCTGTGGAATTCACCCCAGATGGTCAAGTTGAGTTCTTCTACTATCCCTGCGAGGTTCACCATTTGAAGTAACAAGCCCTGAGGCTAGAAGACTTGTGTTTATTAGAATTTTCAAGTTGTAATTTTCTTTTGATTGTTCAAACATTTACTCATTGTTAAAACATTGTTATTTCATTAATGCATCGCTTATGTCTATTTTGAATCAATATATTCGTATTCACTATACGCAAATTATTTTCATATTTTTCTGATAATCAACTCTTCTAAGCCTCTTGAGGGAGGATGACGAAAACGATACCACGATCTACAGTATGCTTTTGAACAGACCCCGCTGGTGAGGTACAGGCATTGTTTCAATCCCTAAACACTGGAGTTATAAGGATGATAATCCCTCGTCAACCCCTCTGAGCCAAAGAAGTAGGAGTTTTTATTTTCGAAAATCAAAACCCTCAATCATAACCTGGGGCAGGGTAGTCTCTCAGTTGATCCGAGTGCATAACGAATGGCACCAAAAAGAGATCCTTACAAAACGAAGAAAGACAGTGATGGTTCCGAATAATCAATAAAGAAAGGCAGTCATTATCTCAAAAAATAAAAAACCCCTTAAGTCAAAACCCATGAAGGAGACTTACAAAACTGGGGTATCCCGCTGACTGAAATTCCAAAAAAGGAAACAGTTCAGGCAAAAAAAAGAAAGGGATAACAAAAATCAGACAAGAAAAAGGTCTTACAGACCCTCGACAAAAAATGATGACTGCCTATTCAGAATAAATCATCAATGACTGAACCATCACCGGAAAATCAGAACGAAGACTCAAACAAGGTCTAACGCATGATCAACTGAGTTTAGGTTTGAAGAACGTCACGAAGAGTGGGTGGGTACAAATAATTTGAGCCTTTATTCTTTGTTTCTTAAACTGTGAACCAGGCCACGTTATAACCCTCAAGAGTCCTAGCTGAAGCATGGGTTAGTTCGAAAGCATACTGTTACGAAAGGTATCCTGACTCCTGAAGGCCCACGGTAAATACGGAGTTGACATCATGTTTTTACAAACATTTACTTGTTTTATCAAAAAGAATGCATTTTCAAAATCTTCGAGACAGACATAAGCTATGCATTTTTAACATAACTTTGTTTGCATATGACTTTTTGTTTGAACAGCATAGAAATTCGCATGACGAAAGTCTAATGAACAAGAGTATCTCCAATCAAGGGGCACGACATGATCATGGTCTACCATCTGGGGCAGTTAAGTCAAGATCCAGAGAACCTCTCAAAAGGCCAACCAGCCTGGGGCAAATCTCCATCTGGATCACCTGGGGCATTCCAACAACGAATCTTGCTTGATCAAGCACCTTCTGGTGACATGACAAAACACTTCTAACAGGGGCAACTCCCTACATGCTGAAAGCACGAACATAGTCGAAAAAATACTACGCACAATCAAAGACCCGCTAGGTTGACACACCTAGGCAAAAATAAGGGCTTCCCGGCGAACCAAAAGGGTTCGGGCAAAATGAGGGATGAAATGAAAAAATCTGTACACCCGGCAAGTCGAAAACCTGAAAAGGCGGCGTGGGCAAAAATGGGTATCCCGGTGGACTGAAAACCCGAAAGGGCGGTCCAGGCAAGAGTTAGGGATCAAAAGCGTACGACTATGTCCCGACATCTAATCACCAGTCTACCAGAAGATTTGTTAGCACTCCACAGGTCTTCCTCTCCCACCTCAGAAGCAGGGGCAGTAATGAGTCGTCCAAATGGTCTAATGGTTCTGTCCTCCAAGGTACCAAGGCGAGTTCGGCTGAAGAACATAACCAGATATCTCAATTCCCCAGAGAGTGAGCCAGCAAGTCAGTACACTCTTCTCCAAGCAAAGCTATACAATCAACCTCAAAGAAATTGAGTATCCTCCAGTAGATCTCAATACATCCCCAGCAGCAGTACACATATATTCTTAACAAGCATCCCCGGCAGTCTTGGTCTACAGATTGTTCCCCGGCGGCATACATCAACATTCAAAGGGATCACTTCCCCAGCATATCAAAACTTCCCCAGGAGAGTCCCATCCAAGTTCCCCAGGAAAGATGGAATTCATCTCCCCAAGCAGTAAGCTTATCCCCAGTAAATTCTGGAAGCTTATCCTTCGCAGAACACGAACGTGTCGTCTGGCTTGATTTAAAGAGTTATTTCCTCAACAGGATATAACTGGGTTATCCTCAGCAAAAAGCCACAGAAAGAGCGTCCTCGACGAAGTCTTCTCACCCCAGCGAAGTCTATTCATACTTCCAACAACAAGACATCCTCAGCAAACTCCCAACACTCAGCAAAGCATCTCTATCCCCACAGAGTATTGCTTCCCAGCATGGTCGCTAGAGTATCTTTTCTCCCCGCAGAATCTCCCATTCGCCAAGTTTATTCCGCAACGGAGTCATCTTCTCCTACCGGTATTCTTGCAGTTATCATCCCCAGCGGAAGCAAAATCTATTCTTCGACATCAGCCCAGGATACGACTTCCCGGCACCCGTCAAGGATTCACTTTCCTAGACAAAAACATACATAAAACATCACATACATCATTATAGCATGCATGTACACATCATATCTTACAAATCTCATTTATGTTGAGAACATCATTGCTTGATCCATATCATGCATTGCATATGACTGACTTTTACCTTTCAGGAAATCCAGTTAAGTTCTCAAGCTACATTTCAAGACCTAGACCGGTTCAGTTAAATCGTCCCAAGATTTTCCTGATGCTTATCCAGTCAAAGGCCTTCTCCGGTTCAGTCAGATCGACCCTAAGATCTCCCTGATGCTTATCCAGTTGAAGACATTTCAAGACCTAGACCGGTTCAGTTAAATCGTCCCAAGATTTTCCTGATGCTTATCCAGTCAAAGGCCTTCTCTGGTTCAGTTAAATCGTCCCAAGATTTTCCCGATGCTTATCCAGTTGAAGACATTTCAAGACCTAGACCGATTCAGTTAAATCGTCCCAAGATTTTCCTGATTCTTATCCAGTCAAAGGCCTTCTCTGGGTCAGTCAGATCGACCCTAAGATCTCCCTGATGCTTATCCAGTTGAAGACATTTCAAGACCTAGACCAGTTCAGTTAAATCGTCCCAAGATTTTCCTGATGCTTATCCAGTCAAAGGCCTTCTCTGGTTCAGTTAAATCGTCCCAAGATTTTCCTGATGCTTATCCAGTTGAAGACATTTCAAGACCTAGACCGGTTCAGTTAAATCGTCCCAAGATTTTCCTGATGCTTATCCAGTCAAAGGCCTTCTCTGGTTCAGTTAAATCGTCCCAAGATTTTCCTGATGCTTATCCAGTTGAAGACATTTCAAGACCTAGACCGGTTCAGTTAAATCGTCCCAAGATTTTCCTGATGCTTATCCAGTCAAAGGCCTTCTCTGGTTCAGTTAAATCGTCCCAAGATTTTCCTGATGCTTATCCAGTTGAAGACATTTCAAGACCTAGACCGGTTCAGTTAAATCGTCCCAAGATTTTCCCGATGCTTATCCAGTCAAAGGCCTTCTCTGGTTCAGTCAGATCGACCCTAAGATCTCCCTGATGCTTATCCAGTTGAAGATGTTTCAAGACCTAGACCGGTTCAGTTAAATCATCCCAAGATTTTCCTGATGCTTATCCAGTCAAAGGCCTTCTCTGGTTCAGTCAGATCGACCCTAAGATCTCCCTGATGCTTATCCAGTTGAAGATGTTTCAAGACCTAGACCGGTTCAGTTAAATCATCCCAAGATTTTCCTGATGCTTATCCAGTCAAAGGCCTTCTCTGGTTCAGTCAGATCGACCCTAAGATCTCCCTGATGCTTATCCAGTTGAAGACATTTCAAGACCTAGACCGGTTCAGTTAAATCGTCCCAAGATTTTCCTGATGCTTATCCAGTCAAAGGCCTCTCTGGTTCAGTCAGATCGACCCTAAGATCTCCCTGATGCTTATCCAGTTGAAGACATTTCAAGACCTAGACCGGTTCAGTTAAATCGTCCCAAGATTTTCCTGATGCTTATCCAGTCAAAGGCCTCTCTGGTTCAGTCAGATCGACCCTAAGATCTCCCTGATGCTTATCCAGTTGAAGACATTTCAAGACCTAGACCGGTTCAGTTAAATCGTCCCAAGATTTTCCTGATGCTTATCCAGTCAAAGGCCTTCTCTGGTTCAGTCAGACCGACCCTAAGATCTCCCTGATGCTTATCCAGTTGAAGACATTTCAAGACCTAGACCGGTTCAGTTAAATCGTCCCAAGATTTTCCTGATGCTTATCCAGTCAAAGGCCTCTCTGGTTCAGTCAGATCGACCCTAAGATCTCCCTGATGCTTATCCAGTTGAAGACATTTCAAGACCTAGACCGGTTCAGTTAAATCGTCCCAAGATTTTCCTGATGCTTATCCAGTCAAAGGCCTCTCTGGTTCAGTCAGATCGACCCTAAGATCTCCCTGATGCTTATCCAGTTGAAGACATTTCAAGACCTAGACCGGTTCAGTTAAATCGTCCCAAGATTTTCCTGATGCTTATCCAGTCAAAGGCCTTCTCTGGTTCAGTCAGATCGACCCTAAGATCTCCCTGATGCTTATCCAGTTGAAGACATTTCAAGACCTAGACCGGTTCAGTTAAATCGTCCTAAGATTTTCCTGATGCTTATCCAGTTGAAGACATTTCAAGACCTTCTCTGGTTCAGTTAAATCGTCCCAAGATTTCCCTGATGCTTATCCAGTTGAAGACATTTCAAGACCTAGACCGGTTCAGTTAAATCGTCCCAAGATTTTCCTGATGCTTATCCAGTCAAAGGCCTTCCCTGGTTCAGTCAGATCGACCCTAAGATCTCCCTGATGCTTATCCAGTTGAAGACATTTCAAGACCTAGACCGGTTCAGTTAAGTCGTCCCAAGATTTTCCTGATGCTTACCCAGTCAAAGGCCTCTCTGGTTCAGTCAGATCGACCCTAAGATCTCCCTGATTCTTATCCCAGTAGAAGACACCCCAGATTTTTTTCAACGAGCGTTGTTGAAGTTAAAGTCGCCCAAGGTTCTCTTACCATTCATGCTAAGGCAGTAACCATCCCTGGTTCTTTCATCGCCATTTGAAGCTCCAGACTCAGCTCCTGTAACCAGTCAGGACACATCTATACCAGGCATCTAAAAAATCAGCTCCTGCAACGTGTCAGGTACTCATTTTTTCTTTTGCAGGTATGCAGGTTCTCGCCAAGGAATCTCTTACGCAATCAAACATCCAGATGGCATCTATAAGCCCATTCCACCATCATTGCTAACATGTGAGCGCAAATTTTTGGGCACTCTAGTGTCCAATCATCTTTTACCCTCGGATTACGAAAGGCACGTCAGCCAATCTGCATCCTCAGGTCTAAGAAGATTGAACAGGGGCAACTGTTATACCCCAAAATTTGCCCTCCCATATTCTTCAAGAAATTGCCAAGCCAAGTCACAAAATTCCCCAAGGGTTGTACAGTGCAACAGTCTCCTATACAGTCAAAACTAGGGTTTGTGTGCTGATCAAGAAAATGGAGTGTTCAAAGGCCCAATCAAGTCTCATATGCTTACAAACATGGTCCAGCATCCTCATATCAAGTTTCAAGGCATTCAGCTCAAAATTGCACAGTCAAAACCCTAAATTGCACTACAGTCAACTGTAGGGGCAAAATGGTCATTTGGCAGTCAAAAGTTCAAATTTTTGGTCAACATATCATTTTGAAGCCACAAACATCATTTGATCAATGCTTGATCATGATTCTCAAAATTTGGCTCAGAAATCATCAAAGATGCAAAAGTTGCTATATTTGGACAGCTGAAAAAGTCAACTGAAATTGACCAGGGCATAACTTTCACATGGATTATCATAAAAATTCCATCCAAAGCTCATTTTGAAGAGAAATACATTTCCTACAACTCATCTTCATACTTCAAGTCCAAGAAATGCTCTCACAAAAAGTTATCAATTTCAACATTATAGGTCATTTTCAAAAGTCAACAAAAAGGGACTTTAAGTCAAAGGCCATAACTTGAGATTGGAAAATCAAAATGACATGGGACCAAAGGCATTGGTTAAAGGACTCAAAGACCTTTCCAAAATGTCCAAGAACATGTGAAAAGCTTAAAAATTGAGCAAGTTATGCCTTGTAGAAGTTGGGAAATTTTTGTGAAATGGCAAAAGTCAACTATCCTTGAAACTCCAATTTTTGACAAAAGGGCCCACTTTTTTCCACTTGATTCATCCTTGTCATGCCACACACGTGTCCCATGGTTAATTTCAAGACCAAATATTGATTTTTCTATTTTATTTAATTTTTAATAATTTAATTCATTTTAAATCTTTGAAAATTCAAATAAAATTCAAAAACCAATGGAATAGTGTCATGTGAATTTGAACAATTTCCTTGTATCATGGGCCAACTCAAGAACTCAGGCTAGGGTTAAATTGCACACTAGGTCTAGGTCTTGGCTAAAAAGAAGGAAACTTGGTTAATGGTAAAAACCCTAGGGCTTGTTCCTTCATGAGCATGAATCTAGGTCAGTTAGCAAGCCAATTCCATTCCATTATAATCACTAAGTCAAACCCTAAGGCTAAGACATCATAAGCTGCGCCCAAACAAGCTTTGGCAATTTGAAATTTTTCCATAAAAGCTTAAAACTGAAAACCAGTTTAGGTGGATTCAAGCATCAATTTTCATTCCATTAGCATCCTGGACAAATTCTGAACGCATCCCAACTCCAAACATCTGTCAAAACTCCCTGAACTGGTATCCATGAGTAAAACTGTGAAGCAAAGTTTTTGAAATCGCATAACATAGTTCAAGCATTTTTTTTCATTTTTATTTATGTATTCATGATCATAACAAAGTTTCTAAGCTATTCATTGTGTTTAATTTCATTTTTGTTAATCATACGCGAATCTACCATGGCCACGTTTTAGGGTTTTCAGGTTTTGCTTTTAGGGCTTTTACCATGCTGTAAAATCAGCCTTCCAGACCATGATAGTCATGCTCAGCAAATCTAGACGAAGATGAAGCATTGGTCGCGACAAATTTATGAGCTACATGGACCTAATCGCTATTTTCTCAAAAGCTGTCTAATGAAACGCCCAGAAACCGTTGCCTTCTTTCTTTGTCTTTCAGGAAAACGAAAGAGATGATGGCGTGGCACAGGTGGATTGGAGGAATTTGAATTAGCGCGCGTTTTAAAGAGCACTAACCTTTTTTCTTTTATAATATTTATTGGCCATTATATATTAATTGAAATCAAAGTGGTTCAGTGGCAGGTGGAAGCGTTTGCAAGGCACAAGACCTGGGTTCGAGTCCCAGGTCTGGAAAATTTCCATATTATTTTTCTCTTAGTAATTACGTGCAGACATAACATTCAGGCTCACCGTGTTCCATCAGAAATCATCCTCCACGCGTCCCAGAGCATCCAAATCAACGGCCAAGATTCAAGGAACACGTGCACAAGGGTCAATGCATTAGCATACAAACTGGCAAAGTCAACGGATCCACAAGTTTAATGGGCCTGATTTGCTAGGCCTCACCTCCAATTTGGGGCTACCCCCCCTGGTTTGCCTTATTATTTTTATTTTTATTCTTTCTTTAATTTTTCTTTTTTATTTCTTTTATTTTGCTATTTATTTAGTTAATTATTTTTATAAAATATAAAAAAAAACATTCAAAAATCAGAAAAGACCAAAAATAATAGAGATTTATATTATAATTATTTTCATAAAAAAAAATGCTTATAATTATTTAGCTTTAATTTAGGTTTATTAAATATTTTTCATAATAAAAATCCAAACATAGAATTTAGGTTTAATAACTTTTTATTTTCTTTTTTAATTTTCCTTTTTTTTCAGAATAATAATATTATTTATTTATTTTCATAAATTAAAAATTGTACGTAAATTAATTTAGAGTTAAATTAGGTTAAAAGTCAATATTTTCATAATAAACTTAAAAAACATTAGAATTAGGGTTTAGCATTTTAATTTTAATTAATTTTTCTTTTTTCTTTTAAATCTAAAAAACACAAAAATACCATTTTTCATTTAATTTTAATTTTAGATAACTTAATTATTTTAATTCCTTTAAAGGGTTCAACGCCCTCGCATTTGATTATTTTTCTTTTTCGCGCGTTTCATTTATTTCTTTTGTGAATATAATGTACTCGTACCAAAGCCATGTAATAGCTATTAGACATTTCTTTTCTGCAATTTATTTTAAATCGGGTCTGGATTAATTTGGCGTTGTAGACCCGCGCCTTTGTAATAGCGTAGGACTTTTATCTTTTCCGCACTTTAAATTCCCGCACTTTTAACTGTTAAACAATAACATGAAAGAATGAATGCCCAAAAATAAAATCGAATCGTTAGATCACCAATGCATGACAAGACAAACAATAAACTGAAAATGACACACAATTCACACACCACCCCTAGGGTACGCCTCACTGTTGCCTTTCGAAAGGTGGTCGTCGAGCAGAAAACGTCTTAGTAAGTCCTCATGATCCAGGAACCTGGCATGAGGGTAGCTTCTAAGGTGTCTTCCCATTGCTCCGGTGATCACCATGTCCCTAAAACTCGAATTGACCCGAACACCTCCAATGGTGGTGCTACCTATCTCTCAATGGTGGGATGGCACTACTTTAAAGGACATTTACACAGACGAATTCCTTAGGGTAGGTAGGTTCTCAAGGATACTTGCTCTAATTTCAAACAAATCAAAATCTTTTCACACCAACACTTTTCAAAAACTTTCAAAACAAACTTTTCAAACACTCTGACGTACGAGTTGAACTGAAACTTTTCAAAGAATATTTTTGAAACCCACATTGAAAAGCAAGCAAACATTTTGAAAACACATTGAGCAAGTATCTAAGAGCCCATGGGTAACCATGGATAGAAAGGGTGCTAACACCTTCCCTTTCTATAACCTACCTCCCGAACCGAGAGCAATCTCTTTTAAGGAATTTTTCTGTGCTTTTGTCCTTTCCATTTGGAGAAAATAAAAGACGGTGGCGACTCTTGCTTCCGCGACATTTCGCGAACCAGCTTTAAACAGTCAGTTCCAGATCCACCGATCACACCAATACTAATCTATCTGACTTGGCACCCCCTTTTAGACTTCATTTTCAAATATTATTTATTCTTAATTGTTTTGACTTGATTTTATAAAACACAAATATAATTTTAGAATTTAGGTTATAATTTCCTTTTGCTCCTAATATTTTTTTAACATTTATAAAAAAACCCAAAATATATGATTTAATTTCTTTCATTTTAATCAATAATTTTCTTTTCTTTAAAAAGAATAGGTTTTTATTTTCTTTTCAAATTTCCTCACAAACAAAAATATAAAATACAAAAAAAAAATTTCATTATTTTTTTATTTATTAAAATAAGCAAATTTTATTAGGGTACTTAATTTTAGTAAAAAAATTTATTCGGGTACTTAATTTTATTAGTTTTAAAATCAATCGCTAGATAACCTAATTTCAAAGACAAAATTAATTTGAATCAAACACACTTTTCACACGCGCACCTCTAGGGTAACCTCGCTTGTTGCCTCGGAAACACAGTCATGTCCCTTGAATATGGGACGTTTTAGCAAAGACCCTTCGATAAAAAAGATCGTAGTCCCTCGATGACCCTCGATGTTGCCTCCGGTAAAACGATCTAGTCCCTTACGAAAAATTGCTAAAGCGTATCATAAGTTGCTTTTGATGACTGTAAAATTGACCTGCGCATGTCCCTTCACATCCAACGATGGGGCTTCTTACCAAATCAATGGTAAGATAGCAACACCTAAAGGAGGAAGAAAAGAACATTTAAGACCTTTTGAGTAGTTAGATTCGTTCCTAGTTACTCGCTTGCTCACGACAAAACCTTTTTTACACCGATACTTTCATCTCAAAAACATTTTCAAAAAGACAAAACATTTTGTATACGTTCTTATAGAGACGAGAACCATTGCAAAACATCTTTTCAAAAACCACTTTCAAAAACACATTCCACAAACACATCTTTGAACCATCTTTCGAAACAAAACTTTGTACACGTTCTTATAGAAACAAGAACCATTACAAAGATATTTTCAAAATACTTTCAAAGCCCACACCACAAGCACATTGTCAAAGTAAAAGTAAGTGATCTAGGGAGTAACTAAGATCCCGTAGATAACTATGGATGAAAAGGGTGCTAACACCTTCCCTTTTTCATAATCTACCCCCCGAACCCGAGAAATAATCTCGAAAGGTCTTTCCTGTGCTTTTTTTACCTTTCCTTTTTGGATAAAAGAAAATTCGGTGGCGACTCTTGCTATCCGCACAAATGCGATCAAACACAAAACCCTCAAGTCAGTTCTCCCACCGTATCACAGTTACAAATATGGATCATTCTAGAAATATTTGTTAACCATATGTTATGTTCAAGTTGAAGAACTCAAGTATTGAACTAACATGTTTCATCATTAGAGAGACATGTCAAAGGAAGATGTCCTATGAAGAGCCATTCGACATCGCGTCTGTGACCAACTGGAAAGTTTGATTTAATTGATATATTTCATATGCAGAATATTCTGAGAATATTGGGCTATCTTATGTGCCGCACACTTTGAAGATTAAAGATATTCAAGCTGGATTTTAGTATATTGTTTAGTTTCTAATTATGGAGATAATCAAGGAAACTAATGATTGAAGTCCTATGATTTAGGAGATATTTTTGCTGATTTTTTGCAACAGATCAACTGCTATCCTAAAGCCCAAATCCAGTACCTTGAAGATTATAAAAGGAAGACTTAGTCCTAGGGCAAATTAACTAAACCAAGTGTATCAAAGTTAAAATAAAAATAAGGGTTTATGGTTTTGAAAGTCGTGTTCTTTCTAGGGTTGTAAGTCACCCTTTGTATTGATTTGGTACATTATGGTATATATAGTTTTATGCAGATTCAGGAGCATGCAAGTAATGAATCATGTATTATTCTTGGATGAAGCTTTGAAGCAAATCCAAGTATGTTTCCCAGTCAAGAGTCTTGACTGAACTGGTTGTAATTGATAGAAATATCACTTAGGTGATTTAGGAAGTGAGATGTCGATTTCTCATATTTAGGGAGAACCTAGGTAGAAGTTGCATTGGGTAGGGATTAGGTGAGAAGTTGTAAACGGGGGAGTTTAGGTTTGAACTAATACTGCTGATAATGGACTTCCTTCTTGGCTTGGTAGCTTCCAGAGTAGGTGTTGTTGTACACTGAATTGGGTCATCATATCTGTGTGTTACTATCTTTATATTCTGTTCAGTTTTGTTTTTGATTGATTAACATGTCATATAAGAGATTGGAACATCTGTTACAATTCCAGACTGATAAGTTCCATATCAGTATGTTATTTTTGTCCATGAATATTTTGCAGAGATCAATATCTCAACATATGTTAGGACATGTGTAATATGTATACTAGAATTTCATTTTCCACCATTATCAAAATCTTTTGAAAATGAATATAAATTTAAAAGCATCATTCTTTCTCTTCGTTCTCGAAATGGAGATATCCTAATTTATAATATGAACCATAATTTATAAGATTGCCAAAAATGTCCTTGATGGGGTTGAAAAAAAACTATAAACCCTAATTCGTAAGGTTAATGAATAAGAACTTTTGGAAATGTCAAAAATAGATACTTAGATTTATAATATTTGATCTTAAGTGGTTGCCACATCCTATTAACTAGGACAAAAAGTTAAAAAAAATTAACAACGTTTAAGAAAAATGATTAGAAAGGTATATATTTGAAATTAGGGGTGTTCAAAATCAAACCGATCCAATAGAAATTCACAAAATTGAACCGAATCAAATCGTAAAAAATCGCATTTGGTTCGGATGTGTTTGGGTCATTTTCTAACGGAACCGTACGGTTCGGTTTGATTTACGGTTTGTATTTTGCAAATCAAACCAAACCAAACCAAACAAAACCGCATTATATTATAAAATCTTACTAACTGGTATATATTTCTTTAATTCTTTAGAGAAATCAACATGTATTATGTGTATATTTTATCATACTTTGTATGATATTTATTTTAATTTACAAATCATAAAAATAAAATATTATTCATTTATAAATACTATTTTTACAAAATATATTTTAGCGTATTCTTTGTAGAATATTTATTTAAGAATGAAATCTTGTCTATATCATTCTTTAGATTTAGATAAAATTATAATACGCAATTTTATGTATCAAATTATAAATTTATTTTGACAATTATAAATTTTTTTATGGTAATATATGAACAATTAAATACAAAATTATATTTTTCTCTATATGTGTATGTATGACTTAATAATTTTTTTTGTAAAAAACTGAATAAACCGAATCAATCCAAATCATATTAGTTTGGTTTAGTTTGGTTCAGATTTATTTTTAAAAGTCAACTGAACCAAATCGAACCGTATATTTTTTCTCTTGCAGTTTAAATAATTTTTTACTTCAAAACCGTCCAAATCATACCGCAAATACCCCTATTTAAAATAATTAGGCTTAAATGCAGTTTTGACCCCCCTAGTTTAATGTTTTTGGAGTTTAGATCCCCCTAGTTTAAAAGCCAGGTTTCTAGTCCCCAAAGTTTTCAAATTTGGGATTTTTGAAGCCCCCCTCCATCTGGCTGCCCAAAAAGTGACATGGCACAGGGAGAGTAATGCCACGTATTATTTTCTTATTTCTTATTTAGAATAATATTTTTTAAACATTTAAATAAGTGATATTAATTTCCAAATGAATTTTTAATTTCATAATTCATATTTTCTGAAAATCCCAAATTGCTTAACCTAATTTCCTCTTCCATCCGCCCGTACGAGATTTCTTCTGATCATCTTCAACCCTCCTTCTTGGTACGGCCTCCAACACTCCATCTTCGTCTTCCTTCTGTGGTACCAGCTTCAACCATCACACTCCTACTACATACTACCTTCACACTCTCTCTTAAAGCTTCGTATAATCATTCTGATATTTAGAGCGATGAGGAAAGATGGAGAAAGATATTCTATGAGGTAAGTTTTGTTGTCTTCTTGAACATGTTTTTATATAGTTCTGTGTGGTCCACCATTGTCTCATATTAGTGGGTTTAGTATTTTCTCTTTTGTGGTCCACCATGAATGAATATTAAATGTTTGGCTTTTAGTGGGTTAGTTTATTAACATTGCATTTTAATATTGTTAATTTCAGGCCACCACTAGAGACATTAGTGAGGTTAAGATTACACCATAGGGGTAGATTTGTAAATGAACCTGTACATTTGTATGTTGGGGGCGAGGTTACTGAGATGAATTGGAAGTTTGATGTTGACTTTATGTCATACATGGATTTGGAGGCACTGGTTAAAGGTCAGGGTTATATAGACATTGGATCTTTGTGGTATAGGAACCCTAAATTTAGCTTTACCCGTGGTCTAAGGCCATTAAACAATGATAGGGATGTACTGCAATTTGGACAAGATGTTGTAGGTCATGAAGTAATTGATGTTTATGTGGAGCATAAGGTGTCTGATCCACCTGAAATTGTGGATCCTAGTGAGTTGGATAAAGTAATTGAAGATGATGATGTAGAATTGATTGGTGTAGCAGAACCAAATATTGCTGTAGCTGAACATTGTGAAGTTGAACCTGAAACTGCTGAACATGAACCTGAACCAGAACCAAATATTGATGTTGTTGAAACTGCTGAACATGAACATGAACCTGAACCTACTGAACCCAATATTGCTGTTGCTGAACCTGTTGAACAAGAACCTGAAATTGTACCTGAACCTACTGAACCCAATATTGCTGAACCTACTGAACCTACTGAACCCAATATTGCTGAACCTGCTGAACCCAATATTGCTGAACCTGCTGAACCCAATATTGCTGAACCTACTGAACCCAATATTGCTGAAACTGAAGATGTTGTACCTGAACCTGAAATTTTTGAGCCAAATATTGCTGAACAAGGACCTCAAATAAATGCTGAGAGCCAACCCAATAATGATTTCAGTGAAGATAGTAATAATTGTGAGGATAGTGGAGAGTGTGATGAGATGGACTGGACGTCAGTGCTGCCTCCTGAGACCTTAGGTGAGGAACCTAGTGTAGTAAACCTGCAATCACAATCTGAAGATGAAGAGGATGAGGAACATTTATACACACCCCCTGGTACTGATGATGAAGAAGATCAAGAAAGGTTCCCAACATATAAAAGTGGGCAGGGATTACAGTTCAAGATAGGATTGATGTTTTCAAACAAGGAAACAATAAGAGATGCAATTAAAGAGTATGGAATGGAAAACCAAAAAAATGTCTATATCAGGAAGAATGATGCAAAGAGGATTATAGTTAAGTGTATGGATGGCTGCAAGTTTCACCTCAGGTTCAGTTTGAGGAATGGGCAACAGTATTGGCAAATTGTAAGTTATGAGAGTGACCATACTTGTTGCAGAACTGCAGACAATAGGAATGCTAAGACCCAATGGCTTGCTATAAGGTTTACACAACTTCTAAGGCACAACCCATACATGAAACCAGCTGGTTTAGTCGTTGAAGCACTACAGAGATGGGGAATAAAGATATCAAGAGATCAAGCATATAGAGCTAAAAGGAGGGCATTGGACCTTATCCAAGGTGCTGGTTATGACCAGTTCAGGCACTTGAGAAGTTATGGAGAGGAGTTATTGAAGTCCAATCCAAAGAGTACAGTTATTATAAAATGCTCAGAAAACCATGGCAGTCCTGCATTTGAAAGAATATATATTTGTTTAGATGCTTGTAAGTCAGGATTTGCCAAGTATTGTAGACCAATAATTGGTTTGGATGCATGTTTTTTGAAGGGGGATTATGGTGGCCAATTGATGTCTGCTATAGGCAGAGATGCAAACAATCAAATATATCCAATTGCTTATGCAGTGGTTGAGGCTGAGACCAAAGATTCATGGGAATGGTTCTTGCATATACTACTAGAAGATTTAAGAGCAGTCAATGATAGATGTTATGGCTTTATTTCTGACCAACAGAAGGTAACATTTAATTCTTATCTGTGCTTTTATTTATGACTAATAGAATGTAACATTTAATTATGTGTGCTTTATGTTAGGGTTTGGTTCCTGCTATCCAAGGCTTAAGTTCCAATGTGGAACAGAGACTGTGTGTGAAACACCTTTATGGTAATTGGAAGAAAAAACATGGAGGTGTGGTACTAAAACAAGCCATGTGGGAAGCAGCCAGAGCAACTTCAATTCCAATATGGGAAAGAGCAATGCAGAAATTGAAGCTTTTAGATGGTGGAGCATGGAAGGACTTGAATGACATTCCAGCAATGTTCTGGACAAGATCACATTTCAAGACATATTTCTATGTCCTGTTTATGATATGTTCTATTAACTCTTGCATGTGTAACATTATTTCTGTTTTGCAGCAAAGTTACATTTGAGAAATGCTATGCTAATATTGTCATGCCAACCAATGGACCACAATTATGGACTGATGTTGATCATGTGCCTATGTGTCCTCCTGTCATGAGAAGAGCAATTGGACGTCCAAAAAAGATGAGAATTAAAACAGGTGATGAGCCAAAGAACCCCCATGTGCTTTCAAGAAGCTTTTCAACTGTCACTTGCAATAAATGTGGACAAACTGGACACAACAGTAGGACTTGTAAGGGCAAGAGGGAAGCTGATAGGCAGATACCAAAAGGAGGCAATAAGAAGACCAAGCAAACAAAGACAACCAAGAAGGAAAAGAAGACTAACAAGACTAAGAAGACTAAAGATGCAGAAAAACAGATTGAGATTGGTCAGGGATCTCAAGCACCTCAGCCTAGTCAAGAGTAGAAGTAATTAGGAATGATGTTGCTTTTTTTTGGAATGAAACTTGATGTATTAGTGGAAATATTTAGTATGGTTATAATGGATATCTTTAGTATGGTTATATTTTGTAATGAATATTTTGTAATGGATATGTTGTAATGGATATGTATCTTGTAATGGATATGTTTTGGTACAATCATGAATTTGGTACACACTCTGCTACAAACTGTCTTGGCTGCTCAAGTATGCAACAAACTGTGTTGAATAATTCTGCAAAATTCTGTGTTTAAAAAATTCTGTGTTGCCACAAACTGCTCAAAAAATTATGTGTTGCCACAAACTGCTAAAAAAATTTTGTGTTGCAAAAAATTCTGTATTGCAACAAAATTCTGTGTTTAATAATTCTGCATTTGGTATCTGCATCTGCGTTTGAAAAAAATTCAGTGTTGCAACAAAATTCTGTGTTGCAACAAAATTCTGTGTTTAATAATTCTGCATTTGGTATAATTCTGTGTTGCAACAAAATTCAGCATTTGGTATAATTCTGCATTTGGTATAATTCTGCAACAAAATTCTGTGTTTAATTAGTTATAATTCTGCATCTGCATTTAGGTATAATAATTCTGCATCTGCATTTTGAAAAATTCTGCATTTTTTCTGTATTTAGGTAGACCATTTTTTCTGCATTTGTAATGGCCTACATAATGTTTCATTATTACACTGAGAAGTTATACTTAATGGTCTACATAATGAAACAAATTCAAGTGCAATTGCAATTTATAAACCTCAAACATCATCATTTCATTATAAACCATGAGTAGTTATACACCTCAAACATCATTACGAACTAAACAACATAGAAACTCCAACATTAATAAACCTACACACAACAATACAAATAAACCTCCAATACTAATAAACCTAGATCATTTCAACCAACACAAAGAACCTCCTACAGACAACAATGAACCTCCAATACTAATAAACCTACATCATTTCATTATTATTGTTGCAACAAATGCAACCAACACAAAGATGGTTATGAACCAATTAAACTTCAACTGTTTCTTTAAAAATTTGATCTTCATCCTTGTTTCTTCTTCTTTTACCATTGACTCTTTAACCCTCTGCTTTTCTTCATTCAAGTTGTGGAGTAAGTTCCCAATCACTTCCTTTGCCCTAGGATTCATTTCCTCATCCAACCAAACAAAATTACTGCACTTCTTGAAACCTTGAACCTGCAACAATGGAGGTCACAAAATATTCAGTCTATACTCAATTCTGAGGAGCAAATTTTGTAATTGAAGAATATCATACCTTGTACATCCCACATCCGAAAAAGCGTCGTCCTGGGTTTGAATCGGTCCAAGCCGTCATCAATGGAGCATCGATACCACAGTGGCATTCATGTATAACAGAACGATTCCTGTAGCTCGGATTCGACACGGATTTTTGAGACATGTTGGATGCTTGCAGGAAGGAAGAGAAGGTAGATGGAATAGAAGGTAGATGGAGGTCGTACCAAGAAGGAAGGTTGTAGATGACCAGAAGCAAGGATGGAAGAGGAAATTAGGTTAAACAATTTGGGATTTTCAGAAAATATGAATTATGAAATTAAAAATTCATTTGGAAATTAATATCACTTATTTAAATGTTTAAAAAATATTATTCTAAATAAGAAATAAGAAAATAATACGTGACATTACTCTCCCTGTGCCATGTCACTTTTTGGGCAGCCAGATGGAGGGGGCTTCAAAAATCCCAAATTTGAAAACTTTGGGGACTAGAAACCTGGCTTTTAAACTAGAGGGATCGAAACTCCAAAAACCTTAAACTAGGGGGGTCAAAACTGCATTTAAGCCAAATAATTAATAAACTTAAGGACCAAACTAATCAATTTTAAAACTAAGGGATCAATATGAACTTCCACCAATAAATACGGGACGAGAAAAGATGTTCAACATATTACTTTATTGTGCATGTTTGTTTTACATATTTGCATTAACTATAGACATGGGAATTTGCCGCCTATTAGATTCACATATTTGCAACTAATTTAATTTCTTTTTGTAAGGAAAAAAATAGAGATTGTAAAATTAGGAGACATAAAACGCAAATTAAAAAAAAAAGGAAATAGAAGAATGAAATTGAACTTAGTTTTAAACCGAAATGATTTTAAATTATTTTGATAAAATTCAAACTTAAATCGAATCAGGAAAAATCAGAGTTAATTTGACTTTGGATGATCAAAATACATTAAAAAGTGTTTAAGTATTTGAATAATAATTTATAACAATTAATTTTCTATAATATTATAAAAAAAAGGTTAATAGATATTTTGCCCTCTATATATAAACGAGGTTTGAAAAACACCCATATAAAAAAGTTTGGATTTGTCCTTTAACATATCAAAAAAATTCTATTTTGCCCCATCAAAAAATATGCATGAGAATATAGGGTCACTTCTTAACCGCTAAGACACTTGTTTTTGTTAGTGCGTGAGACACTTTTAGTGAGAAGAAAAAGAGAGAATAATAAAGGAAATAAGGATTTGTATTATTCAACTGTACAAATAATGATAGACACTGATTATTTATATACAACCCTAATTGGATTTGGGCTAACACAAATTGGATTATATTAAATATAAAATCTAATCAAATCTAATCAAATCTAATATTTCAACACACCCTCATATTCAAGTTGTCGAACATCCTCAAAAATAGTCAATCCGAACTATTCCTAATTTCTTTCTCAAATTCAGGAATCTGTCGATCTTCAATTTTTTGGTGAAAATATCGGCCAATTGTGCTTCACTTGAGCAATGCCTAACTTCAAGTTCACTTTGATTTACTTTTTCCCTCAAGAAATGAAACCTTGCTTCAATATGTTTACTTCTTCCATGCAGAACTAGATTCTTCGCCAGATTTATGGCTGACTTGTTGTCGATTTACAATACTAGAGGTTTCTTCACTTCGACAGTCATTTATTCAAGTACAGATCTGATCCAAATTGCTTGACATGCAGCATAGGATCCTGCTATATATTCAGCTTCACACGATGACAATTCCACCACAGGTTGTTTCTTCGAACACCATGAGATTGGGGCACCAAATACTTGAAAGAAATATCCAGTTGTGCTTCTTCGATCTTCCTTATCTCCACACCAATCAGCATCTGAAAAACAATTAACTATTGCTTCTTTACCTTTAGAATCTCGTCGAAATAGTATTCCACAATTTATTGAACCCTTCAAATATCGAAGGATTCTTCTTGCAGCCTTCATATGTGACACTCTTGGTTCACCCATATATCTGCTTATTAATCCGACTGCGAAACCTATATCAGGTCGACTGTTGCACACATACCTCAGAGATCCCACAATTTGCTTGAACAAAATCAACTTTGTCTTCCTCTCCATTCTTCTCCAACTTCACATTTGGTTCGACGAATGAGAATGCAGGATTCAAATCATCCATTCTGAATCTCTTGAGTATCTCTTTGACATACTTTCTTTGATGTAGCACCATACCTTGCTTCGACATTTGAAATTGCATGCCTAGAAAATAAGACAATTTTCCTAGATCCGACATTTCAAATTCCTTCATCATCAGCTCTTTAAACTTCGACAAGTTCTCCAAACTATTTCCAGTTACTAGCAAGTCATCAACATACAAGCAGATGATTGTTATATCTTGTGCTACAACCTGAACATAGAAACCATACTCTTATTTGCATTTGACAAATCCTAATTCGACTAAGTATGAGTCGATCTTCTTGTTCCATGCCCTAGGTTCCTGCTTGAGGCCATAGAGCGCTTTGTGCAATCTATATACTTTACTCGCTTCCTTCTGAATCACAAATCCAGGAGGTTGTGTGACATAAACTTCTTCGTCTAAAGGACCATTTAGAAATGCTGATTTCACATCTAGATGAAATGTTGATCAACCTTGGTTGCATGCCAATGCTACTACTAGTCGAACAATCTCTAATCTTGCTACTGGAGCAAATACTTCAGAGTAGTCAGGTCCTGCTCTTTGAAGAAAACCTCGAGCTACTAATCTTTCTTTATGTCTTTCTATTGACCCATTTGCATTGTCTTTCAACTTGAACACCCACTTTACTTCGATAACTTTTGTATGTGCTGGCAATTCGACTAACTCCCATGTGTTATTTCTTTCGATTGCCTGTAACTCTTCGACCATAGATAAATTTCACTTGTTAATCTTCAAAGCTTTGCTATAGTTGATTGGTTCAGCACCTGCAAGTAAAGCAAAATGAACCAATTCTCCATCTGGTGTGATTTCATCATCACCCACCACTTCATAATCATGAAGTCTTATTGGAAGAACTCTATTTCTTTGAGGTCTTTGGCTTGTTTCAGCCACAACCTCTTTGACTTCGACTATGACGGGAGTGTCAGCAACCGCTTCTTCTTCTACTTAGACTGGATTCTCAACAATTCCTTCGACCTCTACTTCATTAGTTTCTTCGTCGAAATCAAATTTCATTAATGATTTGTTAATTGAATTGCTAGAATTCCAATCCCAGACAGAATTTTCATTAATCACAATATCTCGACTCAACAAATATTCTCATTAACTGGATTGAATAGTCTGCATGCACCCGTTTTATGATATCCTACCAGAATTATAGGTTCACTCTTGTCATCAAGCTTTCTTCTCCTTGCATCAGGAACATGCTTGTAACACATAGAGCCAAACACCTTCAAGTGACTTACTGATGGTTGTTTTCCACTCCACACTTCTTCAGGAACCTTGTTCTTCAATATCTTAGTAGGACAACTATTCAAAATATAAACTGCAGTTGAAACAACTTCTCCCCATAAAGATTTTGGAAAATTCTTTTACTTCAGCATGCATCTCGCCATATCTAATATGGTTCTATTTCTTCTTTTAGCAATTCCATTATGTTGAGGCGTGTAAGGAGCAGTTACCTCATGATCAACACCATGTTCTGCACAAAAATATTCAAACATCTTGGATGTGTATTCGCCACATGCATCTGTTCGCAGAACTTTGATCTTTTCCTCACTTTAGTTTTCGACAAGTATCTTGAATCTCTTAAAGATTTCGAATACTTTGTCCTTTCATTTGATCACATAGATCCACAACTTTCGAATAAAATCATCGACAAATGAAACAAAATATCTATTTCCACCAATTATATGTTCTTCAAATGGACCACATACATCTGAATGCACCACTTCAAGAGTACAGGATGATCTCATTGACATAGTTGAAACGAAAGAATTTCTGGATTGCTTTCCCACTAAACAACCTTCACAAAGTTTTTCAGGCATCTCAAGGCTTGGAATACCAGTAACTATATCTTGAGTAATCAGTTGATTAAGTGATCGAAAATTCAAATGTCCAAACCTCAAGTGCCACAACCAACTATCCTTGTGGTCGACAACAGTTTTCAAGCATTGAACTTCTGTCGAACTGATCATAGTCTTAAATATCATATTCTTCGACAATGGAGATTTTAAGACCAAATTATTCTTTGTGTCGAACAATTTCAAAACTCCATCTTTCATGACAACTGAGAGACCTTTTTCGACTAATTGTCCAACACTTAGAAAGTTGCATTTCACTCCAGGTACATAGAGCACATATTTGATCATAGCTTTCCCTCCATTACTCACTTGAAAGACTATGTTGCCAGTACCTTCTGCTTGTAACAAACTATTATCAACAAGTTTTACCTTGCTCTTCTTCGAATCGTCAAAATCTGCCAACCACTCCTTTCGACCAGTCATGTGGTTTGAGCAGCCTGAGTCGAGAAACCAGATATTGGATTCAACATGGTTATCTGCAACCATAACCATCATACCACCTTCAGAATCATCTGAATCTTGGCGTGCAAGGTTCGCTCCTTCGTCCTTGACTTTCGATCCCTTGTCTTTTCTGTACCAAGAATTCTTGGTCAAGTGTCCCCACTTTTCACAATTATAACACTGCATACCTTTCTTATCTTCTTTGTCCTTTCGATAATTTCCTCCTCCCCTTTTCGAGGATTCAGAAGATCTATCTTCGACCTTATTCTTATGGGGATTCGACCAAGACTTCTTGCCACGAGTCTTGTCGAACTTGCCTTTGAATTTGTTGAAACCACTATCTTTTTTCCATGATTGAGCTTGCAGTGCCTGTATCGAGTCCTGAACTCCTTTCCTTTTGACAATCCTCATCTCATGCGCCTCCAATGAACCAACCAAATCTTCCACTTTAGTGATTTCAAGATTTTTGGATTCTTGAATAGCTACGATAACGTGATCAAAGTGAGAGGTCAACGTTCTCATTACCTTCTCAACTATCATCTTATCAGTAATGGTTTCACCACAACCCTTCAAGAGATGGACGAGTTTCTGAACCTTCGACACACATTCTGCAACTTTTTCATCTTCTCCCACCGACAACAACTCATATTGTCGATGCAAGATTTGTAATTTGACAATCTTGACTTTCTCACCTCCTTCGAAATACTTTACCAGAATACCCCATGCCTTCTTCGTTGTTTCAGCATGAGAGATTCTGTCGAAGTTAACAACATCGACAACCGTTTGAATGCAATAAGCAGCCTTGCAATCTTTCTTCTTGACTTCGTTATGGTTTTTTTTTCCTGTACGTCGGTTGCATTTGCAGCCAACGCAGGAACGCCGTTGGTAACCACTTCTAGGGTTTCATGGAAGCCAAATAAGGATTGCATCTATTTTTTCGTCGGATCTAATTTTTACCGTCAAGCATTGGAAGAGAATTCATAATGCCCTTATCATTAGCCATCTTCGCAACCGTTGATTTACTTGCCCTAGAAAAATGATCTCTGACGTGACATTCATGAAAACTTGATCAAGAACAATAACCGGAAGTTCTAGATACCAATTTGTTAGTGCGTGAGACACTTTTAGTGAGGAGAGAAAGAAAGAATAATAAAGAAAATAAGAATTTGTATTATTCAAGTATACAAATAATGATACACACTATAACTATTTATATGCAACCCTAATTAGACTTGGGCTAACACAATTTGAATTATATTAAATATTAAATCTAATCTAATCTAATCTAATTTAATTTAATATTTCAACAGCTTTATTTAGATATTAATTTATATCAAATATATATTAAGTTGTTTATATGCCCTATTTTATGTATATATTATATGTTATGGTTTACTATTATATATATATATATATTACATAATTAGTTAACATTTAATTATTTTTAATATTATTAATTTATTATTAATTATTTAATTAATTAATATTTTATATATTATATATTTTAAATTTAAATTGTTTAAATAATATTATTTTAACTATATTTCAATTACTATTATTATGATAAATATATTAATACGTAATAGTATCTTATATTTCTATCATGATAGTATTATTGAAAATATATTTACATAATATTATGTAATTGAAAAAATATTTATAAATATAAAAAATTATTGTAATATTATGTAATTGAAAAAATATGTTATAATATTTATATTATTGGAATAATTTATATTTATATTTAATTATTTAAATATAATTATAAATATCTAATTAGTTAACTTAAAATTTTAAATAAATTTTAAAATACTATTTAAAATAGTTAATTTAAAAATTATTTAAAAGTAATATTGTAAGCTAACTATTAAATAAAAAAACTTAAATAGTATTTTAATAATAATATTATTTAAATACCATTATTAATAAACACATTTAACAATATTAATGGACAATATTATTTAAATATCTGTATTAACAATATTATTTTAATTAATATATTTAAAACTTATTTAAAATAATATTTAAATTTTTTTATTTAATAGTTAACTTACAATATTACTTCTAAATAAAAAAATTTAAATAGTTTTTAAATAATTGTTTTCTAAATATAACTAATAAATAATAGTTATGAAATATGTTTATTAAATATTTATATTTAGATTTAAATATATAAATTAAAATAAAATTGATATTTATTAAATATTAATATTTAGATTTAATAAATATTCATTTAAAATATATTTATTTAACATATAATATTTATTTAATATTATATAATGTTTATTTCATATTAACAATATCATTTTAATTAATATATTTAAAATTTATTTAAAATAATATTTAAAATTTTTTATTTAATAGTTAACTTACAATATTACTTCTAAATAAAAAAATTTAAATAGTTTTTAAATAATTGTTTTCTAGATATAACTAATAAATAATAGTTATGAAATATGTTTATTAAATATTTATATTTAGATTTAAATATATAAATTAAAATAAAATTGATATATATTAAATATTAATATTTAGATTTAATATATATTCATTTAAAATATATTTATTTAATATATAATATTTATTTAATATTATATAATATTTATTTCATATAATATTTTAATACTAATTATTTAATAAATTTTACGTAATAAATATTATTTAATAAAAAATAAAAAATAATTGAAATAAAATTATTAATAAAAAATAGATTAATAATATTAAGCATATAAAACATTTAGTAACATATAATAAATATGTTTCAATATATATATTTAGTGGTTGCCACATCCTATTAACTAGGACAAAAAGTTTAAAAAAATTAACAACGTTTAAGAAAAATGATTAGAAAGGTATATACTTGAAACAATTAGTAAAGTTAAGGACCAAACTAATCAATTTTAAAACTAAGGGATCAATATGAACTCCCACCAATAAATACGGGACGAGAAAAGATGTTGAACATATTACTTTATTATGCATGTTTGATTTACATATTTGCATTAACTATAGACGTGGGAATTTGCCGCCTATTAGATTCACATATTTGCAACTACTTTAATTTTTTTTGAAAAAAAAATTGAGATTGTAAAAATTAGGAGACATAAAACGCAAAAAAAAAAAAAAAAAAGGAAATAGAAGAATGAAATTGAACTTAATCTTAAACCGAAATGATTTTAAATTATTTTGATAAAATTCAAACTTAAATTGAATCAAGAAATATCGAGTTAATTTGATTTTGGATTGATTCAAATACATTAAAAAGTATTTAAGTATTTTAATAATAATTTATAACAATTAATTTTCTATAATATTATAAAAAAAAGTTAATAGATATTTTGTCCTTTATATATAAATGAGGCTTGAAAAACACTCCTCTAAACCATATTAAGTATATAAAATATTTAGTAACATATAATATATATATATATATATATATATATATATATATATATATATATATATATATATATATATATATATATATATATATATATATATATATATATATATATATATATATATATATATATATATATACATATATATATTATTCAAGTAATCACCATAAAAAATAAATTTACGCAGTGGCGGGTAATGTGCACGTAACCTTAGTGGCGGATAATGTGCACGTAACTTTAGAGCATGATTATCGGTGTTTTTTTAGAGTTCCTACATATTTATTAAAGAAATTGTGTCAATAATAAATGAATATTTGACTTGTTTTCACGTTTCTGAACTAAATCACTAAATCACGCTTCTACACTCCAATTAAGTGGGTCATGATAATAAATTAATAAATAAAATTGTAAGAATGTAGTTGATTTGTTTTAAATGTGGGACCTATTTTAGATTTTTTGATGAGTTACATGGATATTTGAGAATTGTAGATGGGTTGTTTAAAAAATTGAGAAGTGTGAAATAATATAAAAAATTATGTGAGTCACATTTAAAGAACCCAAATGGATATGATGGATGTGGATGCTCTTAGTGTCTTGGGTTTAACATTTCTTTATTTCTTTAGGATAAATATTTTCAATTTTCATCCATGTCATTAAAAATAATAATAAAAAATTAAAAAAATTGTCAACGTTAAAGATTTAAATGACTAAATTTCAAGATGGTGAATAGAAGAATCTTTATATATATAATAAAGAGTGAATTCAAACTTTTTTTATAAATTCTTTTCAAAACTCATCCATATAATAAAGGGAGAAATAAATATTAATCCTATAAAAAATTAGAGTATTAATAGTGCTCGATTATAAACACTAAACAATCAATTTTTTCTTAATAGCTTCAAAAATATCTAACTAAAAAACAAAACATCTAACACAAAGGATTTTCAATATGCAATTAAACTGTTCAACTATTTCCAATATACATACAAATATTTCCATGCTTTCCCATTTATGATCACCAAGTCCAAGATTTTCATTGGTGAAGGTGTTATTATTCATCACATGAAAATATCATTTTAAAATATAAAATGACAACAAATTGGAAAAGACAAAGATAAAACATTATGTTCTTTAAACCTAGTCATCAACTACCAACATAGTTTCACGACATGAAAGCTAAACATGCAAAAAAAAAAACAAAAAAAAAAAAACAGCAAATGAAAATAATAAAAGACACAAGCTAGTTAACTAATCATAAAGTGTTCCGTTGTCATGTATGTGTCTCTCTCTTGTCAAAAACAGACTTTAAACTCGAACCGCTCAATCAATATGTACCAAAATGGATGAGACTTATAAGAAATCAATTGTACCATGCAAATCCTTGATCACATTTTGTTATCTTGATACCTTGGCAAGAAAAACTTTACATCTTAACCTATGACCTCAATTGTATCAACTTCATTGTCACTGTAATCTCCCCAACATTTGTTTGAATTTACCTCGTCTTGTGTGTCCTTGTTGGTTACTCCATCCTCAATTGAGTCTATATCCTTTTCTTCAAGTTTAGGACAAGAATTTTCATTGCTAACAAGTGGGCTCTGTTGAGGATTTTGCTCCACTGGCTGCTTTTCACCACCGACAAGTTCAATAACTTGGTCTTGAAAAACATTTTCATTTTGAAGATCGTTCTCAACTTGTGCTGAATCATTTGAAGTAGTTGGAGATGTTGCAGACTCATTTTGGTTCACTTGAGGAGGAGGAATAGCATCATTGGAAGAGACGGGAGAGAAACCATTAGGTACAAACTCTATGGCATGTGGATTCATTATTGTAGGAGGGCTGTTGGGGTTGCCATCACTAGAGTGATCACCTGAGGGAAATATAATCTTACCTCGGGGAATGCGGTTTCCATAATGTCTATTATAGCCACCAGAAATTCGTGGACCATATGGAACTCTAGCTGTTGCTGACTGATGGAGAGATCTTCGTGGAAGCAAAGGAGCAATATTTACTGGTGGCGGCAAAATACCTACATGATCATTGAAACTTGGAACTGGAACAGACCCGAAAATTGGAATTGTGGATGGATTAAATGGTGGTGCAGCTGCTGAAAGTTTCTTTGTTGGTTCTTTTCCAGTTTCTATTTCTTGTGCTTTTTGTCCTTCAGATTGTTTCTCATCTCCTTTTGATACAGAGGCATCATTGCCGTTTAACTGTATTTGACTTTCAACTGAAATGGTTGAAGAAGTTGCTTGTGCTTCTATCTTTGATGAACCTTTGGTTGTATTGTTTATACAATTAGATTTCTCAACCTCCATGTCTGTCATGTTTCCAACTTCAACGTTCTTCTCTATCACACCATCACTATTGCCTTCCTGGGATTCTCTAACATCATTACTCTTTAATGTTTCTGTATCATCTGCAACCATATCAATTTTCTTTTCTTTTTCATTGAGAGATTCTTGCTGTTTACCACCAACTGAATTCTGATCATTATCATTGATATCATTTGAGGTTCCCTTATTACTATGAATCTCCTTTGGTGCAATTATTTCGGGGCTCCCCTCGGAATTTTGTTCAGCCACAGCTTTGACAATTGTTCCAGGTGGGGCTAAGGCAACTTCTTTGTAAGAAAATAACTTACTGATACCTCCACTAACAGAACCTGGTTTAGCAATTTGATTGCTTAGAGCCGGGCTGACTGGAGCTGATTTTGTGTCTGCAGTAGGGGTGTTAGAGCCATTCGGCTTAGGACTGAAGCTTGAGCTCTTGACGAACTTCTTTGGAACAGCCGGGGACGGCCCCACAATAGTCTCATTTAAATTTGATCTTGGAGATCCTCGATACCTTGATGATTGAGAATTATTCATGAAGTTAGTATTCAGTTTTGCTAGGGTAGGTCTCTTTCCAATGAGTGAACGACCTTTGGGGACAGCCTCTTGCCATCCTTCATCTGAGATGTCATCCTGTGCCACTTTATTACTTTCATTGACACTGGTTTGATCTATGTCAGTGGACTCAACTTTATCAACCCTAACTTCTTGAAATTGACCTTCAGATTTATTTTCCTTATCACTTGAAGTCTCTCTGATTGAATCTCTCTCGTTATGATTTTCATCTGCAGCAATATCCCCATTTTGGTCTGGTTTTTCTTTTAACTGTAACATGAATTTGTAAGTTTTTTTCTCGGAAAATAATATTACAAGCAATAATATCCGGGATCACACGAGTTATTTTATTTATATTACCTTGGCACGGGCCTTCTTTTGTGCTTCTCTTGCTTTCAAATCAGCCTCTGGTGTTATATAATCCAAGAGGTCAGACACACTGATATAAGACATTTTGATTGTTAGAATATTTAAGCCAATATTTCAATTCAAAATTAAAAATCAGCTGCAACACAAAACTGTTTAATTTTACAGATGATTAACCAAAGAGCATTGCTTAGAACATGAACGAATGTGTTTAAATGAGAAGAAAAAAAAAAACCATCAATTGCAATAGAGGGAATGATTTAGTCATAACTTAGGTTTTAAATTTAATTGTTGTTACTACCTTAAATGACCCTTGCTGGAGATAGAGGCATCTGGCTTAGGTGTACCATTCCGTGCAGCTTCCTGTTGTTCGAGAGCCTTTGACTCAAAATATTCAAGCCAAGCAGCTGCATCCTGTAACATATTCACACCTTTGTGCCTGAGGAACAAGGATTGCTGCTTACATATATCTACCACGAAAGAGCATATGGAAGAGTACGTACCTGAGTCCTTAGATCATCAGACCCAAGTTTGGCCTGCAATATCTGGAGAGTTGTCTGTTCATGCTGAACGCTTAGAGAGTATGCTTCCATCAAAGAAAGAGCAATGGCTATTGCATGATAGCTGGCTGCCGTCTGAACAAACCAAAATTTTGATAATTAGTTATAGGTTAAGGTTCCTACTAATCCCAATGGGATGCATATTCAGGAAGACACTCAACAATGCTATAAGAAATTCCAATTTAGTAACCAAATGGCTACAGATTTTATTTTCCCTTCTATGATAATGATACAGTCATAAGTCATTTAACATAACATGTCAAAGTTAACTATTGAATAGAATTCAGAATGCTCTGCTCGGTTTCATGAATCTCAATTTTTATGTGTAGTGCAATTCTTCATATTAAAATAGCAACTAGTAAAACTTTTTTCCTTTTGATGAACAACTAGTAAATTTATTTCTTCAGGCTAAGAGTGAGAGGGACCTGAATATGATCAGCTCCAAGTAATCTTTTGTTACATTTTAAAGCCTCGTGAAGGTATCTCAGGGCAACATGGACATTCCCTAATCCTTCTTCCATCATTGCTACATTAATGTAGGTGGCAGCAGTGTTCGGATGTGAAGGTCCGCAAGTTAGGTGCAGAAGATACAACGCACGATTAACATACCTAAATACATACACACACAATCAACAAAATATTGTAAGTATCACTGAACTGCTCCTAATAACATAATAACTTCCTAGTAATATTTACTAATAAGATGTCTAACACATAGAACAGTATCCATAATAATGTAAAGTTACAAGACTTTCTATTATTAGAAATAGAAAAGGTTGCACAGGACAGGACTATTAAAAGGACATAGGAAGAATAAAAAAGAACATACAATTGATATAGCAATAAACTATTAAAATTAGGATATTGGAAGCATACTTTAAAGCCAACTCAGTATGTTGGAGTCGATAATAGAAAACAGCAAGATCCCCGTAACTTTTCATAGTATCAGGATGATCCAGTCCAAGCTCTCTTTCATTAATATCGAGTGCTTTTTGCTGATAGATAGTTGCCTAAGGAAACCACAATTAAATCATTATGATGATAGGAACTCAAATATTTCAAACAAATTTAAAGCATACAAAGTGCTTTTAATTTTCATAGCATATGTCACTAGTTGCCGTTGCCGTTGCCGTTGCCATAACACATACCTGATTGAAGTCACCAGTATGGTATAGCACAACAGCCAATAGGCTATAAGCTCCTGCTGTCATTCTATGGTAAGGCCCGCACACTGATACTAACTTTGAAAGTGCCTTCAAGATTCAATTCAAAATGTTGGTAATTTGTTTCCTGTCTACTTGAACAAATCTTTCTGCTAGATGGGAGAATTTATTCATACCTTTGTGCCATAGTTGACAGAGTCCTCCAGTTTACCTTTATCCAAAGAAGTTTTTGATGATTCCAACAGGGTCCGGCCGTCAGCAGATGAGCAAGCAACATGCTATGGAAATTGCAATTTAGTGAATATGAATTGAGAAAAATATAGTCAACTTTCCACATAAAAAAAACAAATTTGTAGTGTATTTCACCTTGTATATGGGGACCATGCTTACAATATCTGACTTTCGAAAAGGAGATGCTGTTTCCATTTCATAGTCCCTTGGAACCAGTTCAAGTCCAACCTTAAAAACAATTTTCCAAGTCAAAATACTAATAACAGAAAAAAAATTAATATCATCAGTCCTTTTATTTTACCTTATGGCATAGTCCACGAAGAATAGCAAACTTTCTTAAATCTTTACTGCTTTCGTGCTTCCACTTCCATCCAAACCTCTTCAAAAGGAAGATTTCTACCCACTTCCATTTCTGTTTATCACAACTAGTAATCTCAACATCATTAGTTTCAATTGACGGTGTTCCCAACAATATGTTTAAGCACGATGCTATAGATGAAGCCATTTCAGAATCATTATCAACAGCTGCAACAACAGCTTGCAAGATGTGCTTGTAGGCTCGAACAACCATCTCATGTATACATAGTGATTGCACGTGAGGAAGTTTGTCAGCAAGTTCAACCTGCAACAGAATTTGAATAAATATTATATTCGTGAAATTGTCTATATAATTATGAAAACATTCATTACAGAGTTCAAAACACATTGCACTTGCACATAGGAAATAGATAAATATTAGAACATTACCACTCGTCCTAAAGAAGACATTTTCAAACCCCTGGTATGCATGAAATCAGTCAATGTTCTTCCATCAACAGGTGAAAGTTCAAGAGACCCAAAATCTGCCACCTAAAAATTTGAAGTCACAATAACTAAACAAATTCCAGAATAAATTGGTTTAAAAACATACTTAAAATTATGAAACTAACCAGCTTTGGAAGTGCAACATCGTCATAATATTTATGTGCCATCTGCATCAATTCATCAGGTGACTGCAAAGATGGGGAACCAACAAAATTCTTATACAAAAGTATATACATTAAATTAAGTATAGAGATTGGGCAAATGAGCATATTATGACGATATTATTTGAATTTCGAAAATTAAGGAAACATGTTAATCACAGTTCAACGCAGTATCAATCATGTCAGAAAGCAGGTATGAACCTTGAGATGAAAATCAGTTTTGGATTCCTTAAGGCGTGAATATGCGGCATCAGGAAGTAGTTTTCTCCATATAGTTTCCTTTTCTTCAGACTGTCTTTCAATTTCCTGTTGAGTAGCATCAAGCTTGTTTGTGTCAATGCCATTCCCTTGTTCAACTTTCGAGTTCCTGATGTCAATCTTTTTCTTCAATTCCTTTAGTAATCCACCTTGCTTGCCAAGTCCTTTTACAGATGGTTCCAATTTAGCTTCTTCAGCCTTTTTTGGCTCAGTTTTTTCTGTAGCTTGATTTTGCAAATGTTGTATCCAACATGCCCCAAGCTCCCATCTGATAGATTTGCTTTGTATAGTGTCCTCTTCCTTCAATTTTAGAAAACTTTCTTCGAGAACATTCTTTACGAAAGACCGAGCAGAATGAGAATTATCAAGATCTGCACTCTGGACTCGTTGGACTGCTGCATTAGATGACTTATGCAATAGCATCCTCAAGCTGAAGGTAAGTTGGCAAAAAATCGTATCAGGAACTTGTAAAGCCAGATCTATTTTTCATTTTTATTATTGTACTTCTTACAGTTGTTATAAATGCACTATAAACTACCTGTTAACATTTAATGCATTTGCGCCTCCTTCAGGCTGGTCCTCGATATCAATTTCCAAGGATTCATCAGGACTCCTCGCCCAATCTGTCTCAGCGGAAACCTTTACCACAGCAGTGTAGCCACAATGTCGTATAATCACTGCACCTAGAGTAGAAGTGTCCTAGAAGAACCAAACAGATGCAAAACTTGAAAAATCAAAAATCACTTGAGTACATTTATAAAGGTTCAAACATCACACTTACATGAACAGCTGCACTTTCATCAGCAGTTATGCCTTTAAGCAAATTTCTCTGAGCAAGTTCTTCCTCTGATAGTCCAAGAACCCGAGTCCCATCATTTTTGCAGTCCAACTTAATGCTTGCATCAGATACATCTCTCGTCACCACTATAGTCAAATCACCAGCTTGTTCTTCATAAGAGCTTTGCTTGGTATCTCTAAAATGATTTATTGCAGAAACTGCTTTGAAGACTGATACATCTACAAATAAGCTATGAAGCAGAAAGGCTTTCCTATCTCGAATTTGCCTCTCTTCTGCATTTTGACAAGGCATTGCAGCGAGGATTGCAAAATCTCTGGCCCACCGTCTCTTTTCATGTTTGCAATCTCTTCCTTGACCACCTCCGTTTCCTCCCCAAGCTTCATTTTCCATAGGTAGTGAGGGAAACACTGCTGGATTGTCAGAAACAACTGGAGGGACAAGCCATGTGTTTGCACGGAAACCGTAAGGAAGATTTCCAAACTGAAATGATACCACTATAATTGTAAGAACATGTGGTACAGTTAGCAGAAGAAGGTGAAATCTTATAATGCAATGAGAAATATATTACCTTATTGTGTTCTATAAATGCCTTCATAAGAGCTCCATAGGCCTGCAAGAAAGATTATTATTTAGCCACGTTGTACGGTATAATGTGATGTAATGCCAAATGCTTCAAACCAGAAAACCGCAAAGAAATAATAATGAGAATAAACTTACAGCATCAAATGCCCTGCTTATCTGTTGCAAGAGAGGCACCAATGCATGGTTCATAAGAATACGTTTTCCAGCAGGATAGAATCCTTTCCTGGAGGCAACAATTGTAGTTGGTTTTCCACTGCAAATCCTAACCTGGACACATACCAAATGCACACATTATAGATAGATAAATACTCTAGGAAAAGTTACTCAGAAATTAAAATAATGAAACAGCGAATAACCCTTACATCAATCTGAAAGAAATCATCCTGTGTCTTATCCTCAAGGAATGGACGGTTTGATCTTCGTATGTCTGGCAGAAAATCAAAAACACAATGAAGATTGTTGAGAACAAAATTGATATTTCATGACTAATGAATGCATAGGAAAAGCAATGGAGAATTGAAGTACGATAGAAAAGCTGACACACATTGAAAGGGTGGTGTAAGGTGGGAAAAGGAAAAGAAATCATAGAATTGTCCAAGTCTAGGTGGTGGATACATGGAGCCATCAGCCAAGTCCAAATTCTGATCCTTGGGTTTACTTTCGACGGAAGCAGCTGCATTGGATTTCCCAGTGGGTTTACTTTCGACGGAAGCAGCTGCATTGGATTTCCGGAAGGCTGAGGTGCATGCTGTGATGTCCAAAAGTCTGCGAATATGTATCACCACAGACTCTTCACTGCAGTAGTCCTCTGAAAGATAACAATATCAGTTAGTAGGTAGGCAGGCACTAGTAGATAATCAGTTAATTAGTTAGTTACCTTGGACGATTAAGACATGACATGGTTTGAGTGATATTATTTCGACGGTATCTTTCAACCTCTCACCTCGCACCTATTCAATTGAATGCAGCATATGTATGGTAAGCATTGAAATTTTACAGCAAGATTAACAAGAAAATGAAAAGTGCAAGAATGCTTATACCTCATGACATAAGGAGAAGTTAGTCAAGTGACAAGTCTCAACATGGACAGCTAAAAGCTTTCTCAAATCAAGGATCCTGTCAGTTGAGATGCCCTGCCTCCCAAGAATAAATCTACTTAGTTCTTACAAGTTAAATCTATAAATGCCACAAAAGATAGAACTTTTCCTTATCATAGAAAACGGCTAAGCATACTAGGATCAACAACCTTTTAATAACAATCTAATACCCCCTTCCGTTTTAAAATGACGGTTAGTTTAAGGTTTTTCTCACAAATTAAGGAATGCAATGATGTTTTCTTAGGACAATACACTTTTACAAAATTAACTCTATTAATGTATTGAAAGTAGTGTAGAGAATAAAAAGTAAAAACACGATTAGAAAAATAGTAATCATTATTACATTGAAAAATGAAAATGACAGTCATTTTAAAACAAAATTTATTTTGTTAAAACGACACTCGTTTTAAAACGGAGGGAGTACAAAATACTATCTAATATAAAACAAAACCAAAACACTTCAATTCAATACTAGATGTGACTCCACATGTTCAAAATCACACACATCTTATTCACTTCAATAAAATAAATTTTTGATTATTAAACAATAAATACACATGTTCTTAGAGTTTAGTTACTATCAATATATAACTATCATATTTTAAAAATAGTTACCATTAAAGTTAAATAAATTTCATTGTATTATAACTATAATTGATTTATCGTGTAAAAAATTTACATTAAACATAATTTAAGTTAAACGTAATTTAAGATCTGACGGTTATAATTTATTGACAGTATAAAAATATTACTACATTTAAAGTATTTCCATTAAATTTTTTAATTTATTACTATGATTTTTTTAGAGTTAAAAGGTAGTGCCTTGACAAGTAAAATAATTTTATACTGTCATTTAATGAAATTTATTATTTAATTATGTCATATAATTTATTTAAAAATAACAATATGACCTATAATTAATGTGGTTGTGATTGATTGATAGTGTAAAATTATTGATATCATTTTTTCTCTTTTTTTATGCTATTTGAATTAATATTTAATTAAAAATTTTGAGTAACTTTTTCTCTAATTACTTCAACATTTAGGGTGCATGGTGTCAAAACTTATTTATAAAAATTACTTTAAAAATGAGAGATTTCTTTTTAGATATTGTTTTAAAATATTATTTGACGCATTTTTAATATTATTAAATAAATTCATAGTTTCATTCTTTCTAAAAAAATTATAAAATTTTATAGAGATCTACTTTCTAATCCTTTTAATTTGAGAATAATTTTATAAGAATATGAAAGGTAAGAAAAAATATTCTTTTTTCTTTTGATTCACGACATCATGAACATAACAATATAAAATTTAAAATAATAAAATTAGTTTGATTACTTAATTTTACAAAATTATCTTTAAAAACTAGCATCCGGTTATAAGTTTTAAAAATTATAAAATTTAAAAAGTTTTAATTTTTACTTTAAAAAATTTAAAAAATATATAACTTTGAGTTAATATCAGATTTGTAATATTATAAAATTTAAAATAAAAAATAACATTTATGAATCTTCTTAGTAAATTAATGTAAATGGGTCAGTACGGCAAATAGAATTATAAATAATATTTGCGATACATTTTTGTATATTTCGTTATCCTTATAATTTTAACATAGGTATAAAACAAGTGTTCTCTTTTTTTTTTTTTTTTTAATTTTAAAAATATATTTCATTATAAAAAATAAATATGTACAAAACAAATTATCCATCTATTTTTGAATTAAAAAATACATTTTAAAAATAAATCTATTAAACAAGTTTTTTAATTATTTTTTAGACCTAATATTTTTTGTAGTCTTTTATGATAACTTTGAAGTCCATTTTAATTTCTTAACTTAAAAAATATTCTTTTATTTATTTATTGAGTAATTTAATAGTTGGAATTCACATTATTAATATTCATACACAGTTATTAACCGAGTTGGTTAACAAGACAAAAAATATCCATATTAATTTTTTAACACTTCAAAATATAATATATTAATCTTTTTTATCTAATTAAAAACAAAATAACTGAAAAATTAATCATTAAATTTATCACTAATTAAATAAAAAAAATTATAATATATATTATATTTTGAACTAATACTGACCTTTTTTACATTAAGGGATTAAAATAAATCTGAGATTAACATACGGAATTAAAAATGATATTAAATATATTTTTTATTTTAAAATAAATTTTATAAATAAAATTAGCATACTTGTTTTCGTTTAATTTTTCTTTAAAACTAATTTATAAAATACATTTTAAATTTAATAAAACCAAACTCATTCAACCATGCTCTTATTTTTCTTATAGTTCATAAACATAATTTTTAGTCTATTTTCTATTGAAGAAAGGGTGATGTTAGAAAATCAAAATTGTTTATTTAATAAAAATATTTGTGTTGATTTTACTCGTTAACAATAGAAAAATTTCTTTAAAGTAAACATTGTCATACATTTTTTAGAAACAATCAAAATATTAAAAGATTTGACATTTTTATTATTTCTTAATATGCATTATCTAAATAACTCAACTAAAAGAAATCAATATGGATAAATTAAATGTCATCACCGTAATATTGGATTGTTATTTTAAAATGTGAAATGCGGGAAATATCTCTGTTATATAATAATTATATTATATAAAATGTGAAATGAATTAAAATGATTGAACACCATGGTACCTTGAGTGTAACCCGTGAACCATCTGGTATTTCAACAGTAATTTCAATTAGCGTAGGCAAAACTACAAGAAAACAAGTAATTCGGATTAATAAGTGCAAGATGAATGCATAAAGTCCCAGCAGTTATATTCCATTAACAAACTCGTAAGAAGAGTAATAACAAAAAAAAAAAAAAGGTAGAGTTTAAGAACCTTTCTCTTCCTTTTTCTTCTTGTCTCCTTTAATTTTGTGGAGCTTGGCTTTTCCAGTTTTAGGAGCCATTAAGTGAGGGTAGTTTCAGAACTGATGAGACGTAACTGTTTTACATAATGAAATTGAAATTGAATAGAAATGATGGAGGGGTTAACTAAGAAGCAAGTAAGTAAGGTAGAAAGGGGAGAATATAGTTATGAAATTGCGAGATGGAGCAGCATTAAAAAAGAAACTGTATGGATAGGATAAGGTAAGGTAAGGTAAGGTAAGCCAAGGGAGCCTTGTGCACACGCAGTACACACACTCAAAAATGTAAAACCCTTTAACAATTTCAAGCCTCACATTTGTCCATACCAAATCAATAACATGTTTCATCTCACACTAGTTATGATTTTTTTTTTTTTTTACTTTTTCAAAAAATATGAATTTATATTTTACAGTTTATATTATATTTTTTAAATTAACGTTTCCACACATATATTGTTTATCATGGAAATAATGATTTTAGAAATAAACCATCTAAACCTTCATCTTGAAATAAAATTATATTTTTGTAGCATTGCAACTGAATTTATACATCGAAATAAATTGATTTTCATAACATTTTGACGTTGTTTTTTTATTTATACAAAGTTGAAATAAAGAAAATGAAAAAAAAAAATTATTTCTATGATGGAATAAGAATTGATGATTGATGGTGAGTTGAAGGCCTCTGGTACAATGGTAGAGTCTCTGGTGGATGAATAAGAGGTATACCTGTAAAGTTAGTACTTTAACGTGTCGGTGAAATCAAAGAGAAAAAACTTACAATGTCATGAAATGTACTTTGGAGTGATGCAAAACTACCCTTATATATGAACGACAGTCAAAACCGACCTCAGGGAATGTGGCATCTGGTACAATAGACTATTGGATGAATTGTAATGGTTGAGATGAGCGTAGTGTTTGGCTTATGTGTCTTGGTCCTTAATGAGAGTATATTTATTCGTTGGTCTGAACGTGTGGCACTTTAGATTGACCATTTGTATTGGGTATATCTTATTGGACTGTTTGACAAGACTAAAACAATTATCCTCTGTTGTAACTGATTTTAAATTTGAGAGTCGCCACCCTTAATTTGTATCAGAAGGAAGGGAATATAAAGGATAACCCTAAAAATAAGGGCTACATTTTTTAGTGCGTTAGTAAAACTGAGGGGGCGTGTAAAGCATCAATTAACCATCAAACTAAGTTAGAGATTATCTTCCGGCGCCTTAAGTTTTTTTGTTTCGGTTCCTTTTCTAAGCTCTCTCTTTTCAATTCGCAGGTGGAAGCCGGTGATGATGATTAAGGTGGCAATTTGATGGAGGCGGCGGTGCGACGACTGGATCTAGGGTTTCAGATGTTGAAACCCTAGGTGCCGGTGAACGGAGATTACAACGACGAAGCTTCTCTGTTCTTCTTCTGTTACAAATTTTCCTCCTTCTAATAATTTTCTTCCCTGTAGTTCTTTCCTCTCCGATTTTTTTTGTTGGTCCTGCTTCTGTGTTAATCTTAGGTTTTTATAGAGTTTTAAGGGATTTACAGATTAGGAAATAGATTAATTTGTCTACGATTTTAATATGATTTTAATTAGGGCTTATAGATTTAGGAAACAATTTAATATGTCTGTAAAGTTAATACAATTTTTAATTTGTTTCTGTATTAGGAAGGATTTTGTTTGTAAATCGATTATGTTTTGATTAGTATTAATTCGTAACAATTTGTTTATGCTTTTAGTATGATATTGTTTGTAGAACGTTTAATGCACAAATTTGCTTGTTTTTATTATTTGGTGATTGGATGAATAGAGATTAGATTTGGTAACTGTTCTTAAAATACAAGTCATATTCTTTTGAATTTGAACAATAGATGTTTGTGTAATAAAAAATGTATTATTTTTTTAATTCGTACAGTGAGCGTTTTCCTGTGATTTGAATTAATGAGCGCTTTTAGACTTTGGGCCTGAGCCTTATTGGATTGGGCCGCTCGATTAGTAAAGACCTTTTTCAAATCTGACTTTATTAGTCCATGTTTTATAAAATAAAAATATTTTTTAATTAAGTCTGCAAAAATAAAGATTTAATTATAAAAATATTAGTATAATTAATTAAAATAAATAATAGTGATGTTGATGATAATGCTATAATTAAAACAAAACAATTTTTCAAAATAAACCAAAAAAGCTAATCGGACCATATTGTTTATTGGACCTAAAAAAAAGACTTGTTTAATGGACCCCCTCTTTTAATACTTGAAATGGATTAAAAAATTACATGGGTCCTTTCTGATTAAGAAATGCCCATGATTTTTTAAAATAGTGTACTCCTATCATAAAAATGCACCCTCTCTCAAAATGAACGAAACCTTAATAGGCCATTAGATATTGATGGTCCATTTTTAGATCAACACACCTCTCTTCCATATTTTACACCCCCGTAGAAATTAAAAACTACATAATATGATTTATTTAATTAGAAACCTAAATATAATATAATGGTATGGTGAATTTGGGGTTTGACAGTTGCCCATATTTAATCACTTTTCGATCGAACAATGTGAGAATACGCAAGTCTCACACGTTCTGATCGAGAATTTATTAAATATTGGAAGACCCCAAAATTTATCCGAAAGATTATAAGGATATGATGTACAATATTCCCATGAGTATAAAGAGTAGGCACAAATGATGATATATCATCTTACCAGCGTTTTGAAACAAAGTTGATTTGACTTAGATATGAGGACGTAGATAACTCGTCAATATCTAAGAGATTGATAGATTCTTTTGCATATTCACAAGAAATACAAGTTTTAAAAAAAAATTGACTTACTAATGCTTAGGGACTAATATAGTAAGTTTTGGTTTGATTTTATTTTGTCTATTCATCGCAACCTATGGGATGAATAAAACAAAGTCTGATAACACATCGCTACATGGAGATTGACGCAATGGATTATGCAGATTTATTTCGCATATCTATCGCAACCTGGGGGGATAGATAATTGAAAAAGCTTGATAACTACATCGCTGCATGGAGCCTGACGCAATGAGTTATATCGCGGAAAAAGCCTGATAATAAAATTGTTGCATGGAGACTGATGTAATGGATTATACAGATTTATTCGCATATCTATTACAACCTAGGGGATAGATAATTGGAAAAGCTTGATAACTACATTGCTGCATGGAGACTGAGGCAATGAGTTATATCGCAAATTTTCACACATTGCTGCATGGAGACTTGATGCGATTGCAGAAAAAGCTGTTTTTTGATGATCAAATCTTAGATAACTAAATCAAAGATAGGATCAAGTTCTTTTACCGGTTGTGTCTGTTCTCAACCAAGGTAATTGTTTAGCATAAAAATGCTAGGTTTGAAGGTTGAGAGCGAAGTATTGCTGACGATGACAGTTGTGTCTGTTCTCAACCTAGGCTATCAACATGAAGAAATGAACCCCATATTTTCCTTATATATACATGCACCAAATGTTATGAATGATCTTGATACTTTGATATCGTTATATATATGTCATGCTAGATGTAAGGCTTTTTAACGGGAAATCTAATGTCGATATTTCCAAGGAATCTACTACTGATATTCAATTGTGAATTACCTTCTGTCGAGGTCTTCTGGAAAATAAATCGCTGAGATTAACCAAAGGAATGTACTGCCGAGATTCAATTGAATTACCTTTTGCCGAGGTCTGCCAGAAAATCAATCAGACGAGATTAATTAAGAGAATCTACTGCCGAGATTCGTTTGAATTACCTTCTGGCGAGGTCTTCTGGATAATCAACTGTCGTGATCAACCAGGGGAATCTACTGCCGAGATTCAATATGGAATTACCTTCAGTCGATGTCTTCTAGATAATAAATTGTCGTGATCAACTAGGAGAATCTACTGCCGAGATTCGATTGTGAATTACCTTCTGCCGAGGCCTTCAGGATAATCAGCTATCGTGATCAACCAGAGGAATATACTATCGAGATTTGTTTGTGGGATACCTTTTGCCGAGGTTTTCTGGAATCATCTGCCGACATTAACCAGGAGAATCTACTTCCAAGATTTTGTTGGATTACCTTCTGCTGAGGTCTTCTAGAAAATCAACTATCGTGATCAACCAGGGGAATCTATTGCCGAGATACGTTTATGAGCTACCTTCTGCCGAGGTCTTCTGGATAATCAACTGATGTGATCAACCAGGGGAATCTACTGTCGAGATTCAATTGTGAGATACCTTGTTGAGGTCTTCTAGATAATCAGATGTCGTGATCAACCAGAGGAATTTACTTCTGAGATTCGATTGAAATACCTTCTGACGATGTCTTCTAGATAATCGACTATCGTGATTAACCATGTGAATCTATTTCGGAGATTCAATTTGAATACCTTCTGTTGAGGTCTTATGGATAATCAAATGTCGTGATCAACCAGGGGAATCTACTACCGCGATTCGATGTAGAAATACCTTATGCCGAGGTCTTCTGGAAAACCATTTGCTGAGACTAACCAAGGGAATCTTCTGCCGATATTTTGTTGAGAGATTAACTTCTTCCAAGGTCTTCTGGATAATCAACTACCATGATCAACTGGGGGAATCTACTGCCTAGATTCAATTGTGAGCCACCTTGTCGAGGTCTTCTGGATAATCAAATGCCGTGATCAACTAGGGGAATCTACTGCCGAGATTCAATTGGAATACCTTTTGCCGAGGTCTTCTGGATAATCAACTATCGTGATCAACCAGGGGAATATACCATCGAGATTCGATGTAGAAATACCTTCTACCGAAGTCTTCTGGAAAATCATTTACTGAGACTAACTAGGGGAATCTTCTGCCGAGATTCAGTTGAGAGATTACCTTCTGCCGAGGTCTTCTGGATAATCAACTGTCGTGATTAACCAGGGGAATCTACTGCCAAGATTCGATGTAAAATTGATAACTTGATCGATAATGATGATTGTCTTCACATGCAACATCATTTATGATATGCATGTACATTTGATTAATGCATGAAATGTAATGATTGGTTAATGCATGAAATGTAATGATTGATTGATGCATGTGGTGTGTGACTTGGATATGAATCAATGGATGTTGGAATTTTGATGTGCCAATAAGAATTGGGCTTAAGGGTAGACGCCAAGTGAGATTGGGCTCTTTGTTAGATCCATGCTGCCATAATTTTTCAGATGAATGAGATTATATGTATAACTTGTATCTGGATCGAAGTAACCTAATGAATGTAGGACAATGATTTATGCAGACTCGTGATTGATGCCCCTATGAGGGATTATAGATGGTTAAGACATGGAGAGTTTGCCTATGTAACACTGTTTCTTGTCACGTGATAGTTGGATGTTATGCTAACATGATTTCCCAATACTCAATTTGAACTCGAAGATTGCTGATGTAGGAGAAGGACCCATTGGTGATTGTGAAAGTACGTAGAGAGTTTACCCCTTTGTGGAATGTCTTGCCCCAATTTGTTGATTTGTAAAGATTCTCCTTGATATGATCTCGAAAGTAGTTTGATCATAAGATGAATGACCCTATTACCTTGAGTCATGCCCCCGATTAACGGACTCTTGAAGATATTTAGCTTTGATGAACCATTTTGAATCAACTCCTTTTGATCGAGCCTCACAATGGTCTCCCCCAACATTTGCACTTCTTGAAAGGTATGCCCCCAATATCCAGAATTTGAAGGAGGTACTCTTAGATCTCCATGATGAATTGCCCAAAGCATTCGAATCTAGCGGAGTTTGTATCCAAAGTTGCTTGAAGGAGAACTTGAACCCTATATTTCGTAAGACGAACTTTGATATGCACTGCCCCAAAATTTGAGTCTTGAAGTTTACCCCCTGATTGTTAAGGCCTCGAGAATTCGTCGAAAGAAGAAACTGAGCCCTACCATGTTGTGATAGGAACTTGATTAAAGAGTGCCTCTTCGAAGGGTATGCCCCATATTGAACAGTGCTTTGAAACGTGATCCAAGTTGATTGAATCTTGGAATGTTAACCCCTAATCAATAGGATCTTCATGTTATATTCCCCTACAATCAATAGTCTTTCCTATGATTATGGGGTTCCTCTTTAGATGCTTTGCCCCTAGTTAGGAGCTTTATGGAAAGGATCACTCTTGATTAAACCAATTTTTGAGATCTCTTTGATTCTAAGTATTGATTCGTAGGTAAAATTGTACCTTTTGAAAAGTAATTTTGTTCGACGCACATGGAAATTTTGAAATCGAAGTTTTCATGGAGAAGAAATGGATGATTAAAGATGGAGATTCGAAGAAGCAAAGTGATTAGCAATAAATTTAACAAACGTAAGAGTCAGTTTAACAAAAAAAATTCTTAGTATGCTTTCATAGTTAACCTAGCTTCAATTAGGACTTTTGAGGTTTGTATCATGGCTTGGTTCGCGGTTTAAGAAACAAAGTATATAGGGCTCAAAATATATTTTAACCCACCCCATTCTCCTTGATGTTCTTCGATCTTGAATCCAATTAATACAACTAATGCGTTCAATTCTCCAAGATAAATTTCGTAGTCGCGCAGATGATGAGAAGCGTAGATAAAGTCCAAACACTAATGAGAAGCATTGATACGATCCAAGCTTTGATGAGAAGCCTTGATGATTCTTGAGGTGGCAGTCACAAGTTTATTCTCCAATTTATTTGTTTTAAATCCCTTATTTTTGCATGGACCGATTCTTTTGAATTTTTCGGTCCATCGGGATGCCCTGACTTTTTCCTAAGTCATGTTTTTTTTCTCGATTTTTACTTGATTTAGCAGGCTTTATTTTTCTTGAATTTCTTTTTGCTTTTTTCTTTTGAACATTTGTGACTGCCATGCTGATTATTGTGAGCCTTGTCTTCATTGTTCCCTTGATCTTGAATAATGTATTGAGGAAGACGACGTCATGGATTTTGATTTTATTTATTGCTTTCTCAATCTTTGTTGATGTACGAGGGAAATGATGTGCTTAAAACTTTGCTTAGATCATTTGATTCTCTTGAGAATAGAATGCACCATTGAATTAATTGAAAGACTACCCTGCCCCTGGTTGAAATTAAGGTTTTTTAGAAAATAGAAACAACTCCAACTTCTGGCTCAAGGGGGTTGACTATAGATTAACTCCTTATCTCTCCACTATTTAGGGATTGAAATAATGCCTTACATCGTCAACTTGGTCTTACCATTGAAAGTATAGTTTAGAAAATTTTAGTTATTTAGTTTTCATCATTCTCCATCAAAGTTTGTTAAAGTTGTGAAATGGAAGATAGAAAAGAGGAATAGAAAGTCGTTGATTATTTGTGGAATCAATCGATTTCAAAAACATGCATACTTATTTTATTAGAATTACTAATCCAAAGATACAAATTTATAGAAAATGAAATTTAACAACTAATAAATCACAAATTGAAATGATAAAGGCCTAATGATATAGAGATAATCCTCCTTGTTGATCCATTGACTTCAGGGGATTCTTCTTAGTCTTTAGAATTGTCAAAGAAAAGGGCGACTATTCGCCAATGGGATCCCTTCTTCAAAAGTCAATTGCTTATTGTCGATCAAATCTTGGACCTTGTACCTGAAAGCCCAACATTTTTCTATAGTATGCCCCGGAGAATTGGCATGATACTCGCACCTGGCATTTGCACCATGCTTAGGCGAGAGTTCCCCACTCGGAGGATTCAGTGACTTCTGCTCTACCAAAGATGCCTTGAGTAAATGTTGTAGCAGCTGACTATGCGATATGTGAAGTGGATCAAATATCCTAGGTGGTAGATTTTGTTTTTTCCTTTGTTGGGCATATCCTTTCTGTTGAAAGGGTTGTTGTAGTTGTTGTTGAGGTGGGGGAACTTCCCACGGTGGTGGCATCTGCGATACTGAATAAGCATGTGGTTGGGATGACGAAGGGGTACCTTCACTCCTCTGTAACAATTGCATGATCAAGTTCATTTGAGCCTTCAATTGGTGGATATCCTCCTTCAACAGTTCTTGGCCTCTTTTGAGTTCCTCCATGGCTTCTTGAGAAATGATTTTGGGTTCACTTATGAGTATTGAGAATCTTGCTTGTTGGATCACAGTTGGATAAAGGTGGATGTTTTCTGTAAGTGAAAGAGATATGAGCTTTATGAAGATGGATGAAAATGGAAATGTATGAAAAATGCTTGGGTGTGAATTTTTTTTTTGGCTTTTAGGCACGCAAAATGTTTCACGGATATGCAATACGATATAAACGTAGTATGAGGGTAGACGTAGGGGTAATCTATACAAGTTTAATGATCGATATTGTGATATCTTACACTGACTCAGAGATTGAGACATGCAGGAACTCCTTAAGGATTATGGCCAATGAAAGACGACGAGGAATCCCTGCAGGCTAGGGATTACGACATAGACGGAATCCCTACAGGCTAAAGATAGTAGTGGATGAAGGGATAACCCTTGCGGGTTTGCAGATTGTAATGGGATTTATGAAAGGTATCCTTAGAAGGTAGGTTCCTAGTTTTGGCCTACGGATATTCTACCCTCCCTACAAGGTGGTTTCCTTAAGGGTATCATGAATAACACTAGAGGGAAAGGCATAAGGACCTCCCTTAAGCGAAGCCTCTTTACAGACCGAAATTTCCGTCTCTAGGTCATGAAAGGTCTCATCATGAGTTTTTTTGGTTTAAAGGTCGTACAAAGAGCCATAGGTGTCATTCAAAAGTCCTACTTCCCAAGAGGATGTCTCTTGAAAGGTATTCCTTTTGCACAATTCCATCGACTCTAGGCGAACTCGTCACATAAATTCATTGAGATGATGTATCCCCTTGGCTAATAGATGAACCTTCTTTCTAAGATTTTTTGAAAATAATTTTGCAAAATTTTAAATCCTAACACAAATGAATAAATATAATGAAAAATAAAAAATAAGCAAAATAAATGAATAAAGCAAAATAAAGAAAAACCAAAAAAATAAGCAAAACCCTAAAACCTAATGGAAAAGATTCTAAACCTAGGGTTAAGTCCCCAACTGTTGTAACTAGTTTTAAATTTGAGAGTCGCCACCCTTAATTTTTATCCGAAGGAAGGGGATATAAAGGATAACCCTAAAATTTAGAGATTCTAGGTTTTTTGGACTCGGTTCTAGACGAAGGGAAGGTGTTAGGCACCCCTCATCTACCTTGTTCACAAGGATACTAGGGTTAGAAGCGCAATCTTAAGAAATAGGGTTTTAATTTTTATTAGGGGAACTCGCCACAATTTTAGTCGTATGCTTATGTATCTTTTTATGAGGAATCAGAGTCCCAATTCGTATTTCGCAGTTGGTTTATGTTTTTTTATGGATTACGAAGATATTTAAATTTCCTGCATACTTAGTCTAGGTGTGTGAATAGCAGAGATATTTAGATAAAGTGTGCAGTTAATTAAAATGTGCTTCGTAATCCTTTTCAAAAATTAGTTGTTGAATTAATTTAGTTATTGTAATACGGTGGGAGAACTGACTTTTTTGGTTTTATCCAAATATGCAGATAGCAAGAGTCGCCACCGACTTTTCTTTTATCCAATAAGAAAAGGGTGAAACGAACAAGAAAAACCTTAAATATTTTGTGTTCGGGGAGTAGGTTATGAAAAGGGAAGGTGTTAGCACCCTTTTCATTTGTAGTCATCTACGGGCTCTTTATCACTTGCTCACTTTGTTTCAAAAATTGCTTTGTGTCATGTGTTTGAAAATATTTTGATAAGTTGCCAATGTAAGGCGAAGCTTTGTAATGATTCTCGTATTTGTCCTCGAGAATGCGTACAAAGTGTTTTGAAAACATTTCGAAAGTATCTGTGTGAAATGTTTTTGTTTTGAAATGTTTCTGAGCAAGCGATTAACATTGTTCTACCTACTCAAGGTCGTCCTTGTATTTTTCTCCTTTAGATAGTACTATCCTAGCATTAGTTAGTAGGAAGTCCTATCGTTGGATGTGAAGGGACAAGCGTGGGTCATCGTACAGTCATCGAAGGCAACTGGTAAGGATGCTTTATCAGTTTTTTGTTTAAGGGACTAGATCATTTACCGAATGCAATGTCGAAAGGGTCATCGAGGTACTGTGATCTTTGTTTTCGAGGGACTTTGCTAAAGCGTCCCCACTTTCGGGGGACATGACTGTTTTGTAATCTGAAGGCAACAAGGGTGGTTACCCTAGAGGTGTAATTGTGCAAGGTGTGTTGTGATTCATTTTCAGTTATGTTTATCTTTTTAGGGTTAGCTACTGTTTGGTTTTATCTTCCCATACAAGCCTAATTACTCACAGTAATATAGTAAAATAGAAAAGCAGTAAATATGCGGAAATAAATGCGGAAAGAAAACCCTAGACTATTACAATGCTTCGGGGAAGTTACATAAATAGGAGAATACGGGAAAGTAAACCCTTATTACTATTACATCTTGGCAAGCAATTACAATAATAATGAAAAATGCGAGAAGAATAAACTACGCGAAGAGAATCTAAGAATAAACGAACAATGTTTTTTAGTGGTTTTGATGAAAAAGGTTTTTGACGATTAAATAAACCTAAAAAGTCTAATTAATTTTAATTAAAAAAAACAAAGTTGATTAAATAAGTTAAAAACCTAAAAAACCTAATTTGATTAATTAAATAAAAAACCTAAAAAAACCTAATTTGATTAGGGTTTATGAAAAAAAGGTTTTGAAAAAATAATAGGTTTTGAAAGAAATTAGGTTTTGTAAAAAAAGGTTTATGTTTTGATTTTCAAAGGAAAAGAAGGAAAAGAGTAAGAAGAATAGAGAATAAACCAACATTTCCAGGGGTGGGCGTTGAACCCACGCCCTTAACTTTTCCATCTTGCATGTTCACCACTAGGCCAAGCGCGTCCTTGTGTCAAGGAATGGAAGCTAACACGCCTAGTAATCTGAAAAACATAAAATTATAAAAAAATCTCAAAATCCCAAAAGTAGGGATCGAACCCGTGCCTTGGGACAATAATGACTTAGCGTGTGCGTTTTAACCACTGGGGTGGTAATACATCCATTGTTATCAGTGAAACAAAACATATATAATATAAAATCACATTGCATGACCGGAGAGACGCTGAAGCCTGAGCTCCGGTTGTCTTCTTTGATGGCCTTCTTTTTTGTTCTTGCAAGATAAACACATATTAGAGATCCAGAGGGACCCTACCCCCCTTAATCAAGGCTTGAGAATTCAATGGACTGGTTACTTTAGGCTGAATCACATTGGTTTAGGAGCTACAACGAAAATTGCATGGATCGGTGTGGTTATGGCAACTCGTGATTCTGGTAGCATGAAGGTCATGCGTTTGACTTTCCCTACATATGGAGACCTTATGAACACATTAGCATAATTAGTTTATCTTAAAACGTATTGAAAATAAAAATGAAAATTCATGCATGGATTGAAAACCAATGATGCATGTATTGGTGTTTCGAGCCTTTTGGATCATTAAGGATGATCCATTCTCACTCTACTGTGATCCAGAAAGTGAATGGAAGGGTTAATATGCATCGAGAGTGGCTGCAAGAAGGGTTTGCAAGTTTCCCTAATTTGAATAATTTTTTTATTTTTGGAAGATGATCTTGCTGCCAGTCTTTTCCTCCAAGGGTTTGTCTGAATGCATGCCATATATAAAAGAGAATTAGGTCAAAATATAGTGGGCTTGGACTTATGTAAGAAACTTGTGTTTTATCCTTTTTTATTTTGAATTTTAAAATAATAAAAATAAAAAATAAATATAATAAACCAAATGGGGGTGTATGAACAAGTATTGATGTTCACTATGAAGTTTATAACACGTTTGGACCTTGAAACATCAGCACAATAGCCCAAAATTCCAAATTTGCTCAATTTGAACTTCATGCATTTGCTCAAAATTTCCCAACTTGCACTAGTCATAACTCTCTTGATTTTTGTTATTATAAGTTAATCTTGGACTCTTTGGAAAGCTAAAGATATCCTCTACAATCTCTATTTTAATCATTTTTGCATTTGGAGACCTTATCTTGATTTAAGTTGCCTTGACAAAAAGTGTCTTTTTGTTGACTTTTGAAATGACCTATAATGTACTGACCCATATCTCTCAAATGAAGCATTTTTTGGACTTGAGCTTAGAGATACAAAGACGTAGAGAATTGAATTTACTTCACAATGATCTTTGGTTGAGTAAAATCTAATGAAGCATGTGGAATTTGTGCTTTGTCAAAGTTCAGTTGACTTCTTCTTAGAAAAACCCTAATTTGGTAACTTTTGACTTTTGATGATTTCAGAGTTTTCTTAATGAATTATGATCAACCCTTGATAAAATTATGAATATGACTTCAAAATATTGGTGTTGACCAAAAATCTTTAAGTTTGACTATATGTTGACCACAATTGACTTTTTGTCCAATATAGTGGATTTTTAGTCATCTGAGCAACTGACTGAGTAAACTTGTGATGTAAGGCATGAAATTTGGTATGAGAATTCTTGGAGACATATAAGAGACTATGAAATCCACTTGAGGCCTTAGAAACCCAATCTTCCTTGTGAAAAGTGAAACTCTAGTTGTGGATCCATTGTTTAGGAAGAGAATTTGTCTAATCAATTCTTGAGCAACCTTGAGCATTTGAGAACCTTAGGAAAATGTCTTGAATAGATGGGAGGGAAAATTTTTGGATACAAAAATTATGAAAAATAATTGTTCGTTGGTTGAATATTTTTTATGTGTTAATCGTAGAAAACATATTTATTTAAATGTATGACTAAAAATATTTTATGCAATGAAAATAAATAATATTTTGGATGAATTTAGAAAATAATATTCATGTGATTTAATAATAATAATAATTAATATAATATTATAATTATAAAAATAAAATAGAAAATATAAAAATAATAAAGAAAATTAAATAAAATGCAAGGGGGTGCAAATAATACTAGGCATGTAAAAATAGGGGGTGTAGATATTAGGGCCTTGAATTCAGATATTGAATTGAGGTCCAATAAGACAAGGGGGTATATTTTTGAGTGCGTTAGTAAAACTGGGGGGCGTGTAAAGCATCAATTATCCATCAAACTAAGTTAGAGATTACCTTCCGACGCCTTAAATTTCTTTGTTTCGGTTCCCTTTCTAAGCTCTTTCTTTTCGGTTCACAGATGGAAGCCGGTGATGATGATTAAGGCGGAGATTTGATGGCAGAGGCGGCATGAAGACTGGATCTAGGGTTTTATATGTTGAAACCCTAGGCGACGGTGAACATGGATTACAACGACGAGGCTTCTTTGTTCTTCTTCTGTTACGAATTTTCCTCCTTCTAATAATTTTCTTCCCTGTAATTCTTTCCTCTCCAATTTTTTTGTTGGTCCTGCTTCTCTATTAATCTTAGGTTTTCATAGAGTTTTAAGGGATTTACAGATTAGGAAATAGATTAATTTTTCTACGATTTTAATATGATTTTAATTAGGGCTTTCAGATTTAGGAAATAATTTAATATATCTGTAAAGTTAATACAATTTTTAATTTGCTTATGTATTAGGAAGGATTTTGTCTGTAAATCAATTATGTTTTTATTAGTATTAATTCGTATCAATTTGTTTCTGCTTTTAGTATGATATTGTTTGTAGAACGTTTAATGCACATATTTGCTTGTTTTTATTATTTGGTGATTGGATGAATAGAGATTAGATTTGGTTACTATTCTTAGAATACGCGTATATTCTTTTGAATTTGAACAATAGACGTTTGTGTAAGAAAATTTGTATTATTTTTTTCTTTAATTCGTACAGTGAGTGTTGTCCTATGATTTGAATCAATGAGCGCTTTTAGACTTTGGGTCTGCGCCTTATTTGATTGGGCCACTCTATTTAGTAAAGACCTTTTTTAAATATAACTTTATTAATCCATGTTTTTTAAAACAAAAAGATTTTTTAATTAAGTTTGCAAAAATAATGATTTAATTATAAAAATATTAGTATAATTAATAAAAATAAATAATAGTGATGTTGATGATAATGCTATAATTAAAACAAAACAATTTTCCAAAACAAATCAAAAAAGCTAATCGGGCCATATTGTTTATTGGACCTAAAAAAAAGACTTATTTTATGGACCCCCTCTTTTAATACTTGAAATGGATTAAAAAATCACATGGACCCTTTCTGATTTAGAAAGGCCCGTGATTTTTCAAAATAGTGTACTCCTATCATAAAAATGCACCCTCTCTCAAAATGAACGAAACCTTAATAGACCATTAGATATTGATGATCCATTTTTAGATCAATACACATCTCTTCCATATTTTACACCCCCTTAGAAATTTAAAACTACATAATATGATTTATTTAATTAGAAACCTAAATATAATATAATGGTATGACAAATTTGGGGTATGACAGTTGCCCCTATTTAATCACTTTTCGATCGAACAATGTGAGAATACACAGGTCTCACACGTTCTGATCAGGAATTTATTAAATATTAGAAGACCCCAAAATATGTCCGAAAGATTATAAGGCTACGCTGTACAACATTCCCATGAGTACAAAGAGTAGGCACAGATGATGATGTATCATCTTCCCAGCATTTTGAAACAAAGTTGATTTGACTTAGATATGACGACGTGGATAACTCGTCAATATCTAAGAGATTGATAGATTCTTTTGCATATTCACGAGTGTTGTACCCTAAAATTTTCCCTCTCATTTTATCAAGATTTCCCCTCACAAGACTCTTTGGACTCCAGACAAGGTTAGGGTTTGCTCAGCTCAAGACCATCTCCCTGCACTGATGACCTAAAATTAGGGTTTGAGTTTGCACAAGGAATTTTGGACTTCCAATGCCCCATGTGACTTTCATACTTCATTTTGGACCTCTAAGATTGCTCATACCAAGTTTCAAGCCTTGAATCAAATTTTGGCCCAATCAATTGGACAATTGACCTAAAAATCAGTTGTATTGGGGAAAAAGTCAATTGTGGCTAATTTACAGTCAAACCTCATAATTTATGATCCACATCAACATTATAGACTCATATGAACCATTTGATCAAGTTTGGACCACAACTCCTCAAGAAATTTGATCAGATCATCAAAAGGGCAAAATGGTCATTTTTAGGGTTTTGACTGTATCTGGGCAATTTCTGATTTTTCACATAGCCAATGGAAAATTTGGTTCAAGCATGGATTCAAGGACTCAATGGCATCATCTTGACCTAATCACAAGGTTTAAAAGATCTCAAATGCATTGGATTGACAGATGAATCTTCCAGTGAACTGATAAAAAATCAACTGTACACTGAAAAGTCAAACTTTGACTTTTTGGTCAAAATCAAGTGCCAAGGGTCATTTTTCATCAAGATGTATCAAAACATGAAACTTGTTCACCAAGAAACTTAATTTTGGAAATTAGGGTTTAAAATGGAAAATTTTCATAACTTAGAAATTTTCTAAGTTATGAAAATTTCTTATTTTTTCCCAAGTTTTACCAACTTTTTCACCATTATGCAATTGGATTCAAAGAAAACTTCCAACATGAAAGTTGTATTCCTAAACAAAATCTATAACTTTTATTCACAAAGTTTTCCCAAAAGATGCTTGGATCTCAAGTTATGATTTTGTGAATAAGGGTCCATGAAACTTTTAACTTAGTGAAATTTTGCCCTAGTTTAGGCAGGATTTTGACCTATCTTCATGGAAACTTTTCACATAGTTCCAAGTGGAATATCAAAATGAATTTAAATTATGAATTGTAGAGCATGTTACAAGCTTTCCAAAATGTCAAAGAACTCTCCAAAATCATTTGTGGTTAGGGAGAATTGAAAGTCTGAAAATGGCAAATCATCACTTTTGTCCAAGGCATTTTACACCATGTTACAACTTGCAATTCTGTCCAAAGCATGCTTGTACTTGGTTTACAGGTTCTAATCTCTTCTACACTCAAAAATTAAATGCAAATACATTAGTTAGAGGCTTTGTTCTGAGCTTTAGAACATTACACATTGAATTAATCCATTTTTGGCAAAAAGATAACATTGCCACTTTGATAAAGCATGCTTTATGTCAAATTGTTTATCTTGAGCCATGGACCAAGCCTTTTGCTGCAAACAAAGTTCACTAATATCAGGAAAGGTGTACCAACTCTCAGCAGGCCTTGTGCTAGCTTGTACAACCTTGGCATTGTCACTTCTCACCTTTTGCTTCAAAAACAAGAAACCTTGCAAAAACTCCACAACTTTGGTATCTGATAAAACCAAGATTTGTAAACATTTCAAACAACTTCAACATATTGTACCAAGCCTAGAATACGATTCCATAAGCTCTCAAACACCCAAATACACAAAAACTCCATTTTCTGCCTAAAACAGGGCAAGCCCTGCAGAACTCAAGCCATCTTCACATTGCCTCGTGCGTTTTGTCCCAAACCACTTCAAACACTTTCTAAACAATACACCTAAACTATCCAAGCACCTGTCCAGCCACTGTAACTCCATTTTCACACTTCACCATTTTCAAATTCTGAGTTTGCAGGTTGAGTTCTATAGGGAGATTCAAACCATTTCAAAGCAAGCTAAGCATTGGGAAAGGTCAAGGGAACATCAAGCAAGCTCAAAAGTCCTTCAGGCCTCACTAAAAGTTGCTACATTGCCATACTCGAGCTTGACTGAAACAGGTAATTTTCAAACTTCTATCTCCTTATTTAGGAATCATTAGGCTTAGGTTTGTGAAACAAAAATGTAGCCCTTAATATCCTTGAACTGTACATATGCATAGAATTCATTTATGTTAGCTGGGCTAGGAGAATTTGGATGTTGAAGTTGTTGAATTTTTTAGGTTAGAAATTGGGGGTGATAAAATTCTCCCTGGTTTCTTAGAGTTAGATCAAGTTTTTTATATGGTTAGAATCGTGTGATGATGAGCTATAACTTTCATGTTGCAAGTTTTTATTTTTAAGCACGTATGCAGGAGTTACCAATTTGAACAAGGAGCGCGCGTTTTTTTGTCTCAAGGACAGGGATGAAGCTGGAACGTGGGTTGGGCTTGGTTGTTCTGACTATTTGCACCCCCATGCTTGCTTTTTGCACCCCCTGGCCCATTTTCTTTATTTGTGCATATTTTTCATTTATTTTATTTTTATTTTCTGACTTTATTATTTTTTCTTGAACATTTAAAATCACAAAAATTATTTTCTTTATTTTTGGCATTTTATCATATTTTATTTTATTTTTATTTGCATAATAAATAATTATTAGGTTAATATCATTTTATTTTCTTAATTAAAATTTGTAAATAATATTGAAATACTTAAATATTTTATTTTTATTATTTATACACTTAAAATAATATTTTCTCACATAAATTAATTTTTAACATTTTTGTATATATTTTTATTTATTTTCTTGTAAACAAAAATGAATAAATAAATAATATAATATATTTTCTTTTAAAATCAAAAACTAGGGTTTCCACCCTTTCAAAAATAACCATTTTTATTTTCTTATTTTTTAAGACATTAAACAAATTTATTTTACATACATAAAATAAATACAAAAACATCCTTTGCATATTTATATTTAATTACATATTTAAATAATTGTCTATTTATTTATTTGTGCAATATTTCAATTTGGTTGTAATAATAGTTTTAGGGTTTTTATTTTATGCAATATCCCCCTATTCAAACTTGTACCCCCTCCCCATAATAATGTTGTAATAGTCTTAGATTTACTTTTACGCATTTTATTGCTTTTATATGCATGCTTAGTAAATTAGGGTTTGTATTATAACCAAAAATCAAAACAAATAGTATGACTAAACACAAGACAAAAATGCATGAAAAATGACAACACAATGCACACAAGCACCCCTAGGGTTTCATCCACTTTGTTGCCTTTAAAAATGGCCATGGTATGCATGCTAGGTATCTTGGCAAAACAAAAACAAAACAAAAGATCATAGTCCCTCGATGACGCTATCTTGGTTGCCTAAACAAAATGATCTAGTCCCAAAAAAAAACTTGCTAAGATACTTGGCAATATTGTTATCATGGTCATACAATGACCAACGGCCGTCCCGTTTAACATCCAAATACAAGGTTGTTTACAAAATACAATGGTAAAACAACAATGTCAAAGCGTTAAAAATGTGTAGGAAAGATCTTTGAGTAGGGTAGACAACTCCTAGTTACTTGATCAACTTGCAAACCATCCTTGCTAATTTAAAAAACACACACACAATTTCAAAACCATTTCCCAAAACAAACTTTCAAACATTGAAACATTTTTCAAAAGACAAACACCTTTGTATACATTCAAACAAGAATTATTACAAAGGTTGCTTAGACAAAGGCCTCTTTTCAAAATACTTTCAAAACCACACTCAAAGCACCATTTCAAACAATTGAAAAAGCAAAGCAAGTGATCTAAACAAGTAACTAAGAGCCCATGGATAACCATGGATGAAAAGGGTGCTTGCACCTTCTCTTTTCATAATCTACCCCCGAACCCAATAAAACATCTCAAAGGTCTTTCCTGTGCTTTTTGACCTTTCCTTTGGATAAAATAAAAAGTCGGTGGTGACTCTTGCTAAACCGAAACATTTGTGAACACAAACACAAACCTTAAGTCAGTTCTCCCACCGTATCATAGAACTGGCGACTCTGCTGGGGAATTTTATAAAAGTGGGGTTTCCTTAGGGTTTTAGATCACCTTTACATGCTTATCTTGTTTGATTTGTATGCTTTACATTTTTGGTTCCTTGTTTGGGTTTGTTTTAAATCCTACACCCGGATTTGGGGACACCTTTTAGGTAAGTAGCAATAAACTATGAGGGAACTGTGTGTGGTATACCGACATGGTTGAAGAAGTAGCTACGTTGATGTGGCACTTTGGTTGGTACCGGTAACCCTTGAGTCGAATCAAGGAGAGTACGGGGCCGCCGCGTGGTGTCATGAAGCATCAACTGACCTTAGAACCTTACTTGACCAACTTGGCCATTAGGACGTAGTGAGATGACCGGTTTCGATGTAGAGCTAAAAATTGGTAGATACTCGATACTACACTCATTGAGGGTTGTTTCCTTGGAATATTTCGGTCGCCGGTAAGAGGCTAAATTGAAACAATGAACAAGGAAATAATCCAGTGATATTGAGCTCCTTAGAACCCGGTTACTATTTCTAGGACAGGTTGAGCCAACTAAACTTCAAGAGGGTACTTACCTGCAAACTCCATGCAAGCCTAAACCTAAAGACTTGTCTGCTTTGTGTGAATATGATTATTTGTATATAAACTTGCTTACTTCGCATATCTGTAAATAACATCATAACATCATACCATAACATTTTCAATAACCATTTGAAGGATCTCGAGGGTATTTGATGCAGGGTCACGTTGAACCAGACGTCTACCAAAGGGCAAGAGGATTCATTTTCCTCTAAACAAACACCGTCAAAAATCAAGTACAACAATTTGAGTCAAGGGCTATGACCCATTTGATATGGTGAGCTTAATTCTCATGGAAAGACATCCACCGATACAAATCTCTCCAATCAAAGATGTTGATCGAAACTCAACTTCTAACATTTTCTTGTGTTTACCCTGCGAGATCTTTGAAAACATGCATCCGCATATCACGCATCTTATCATGACAGGTTTCTCCCCTTCAGATCTCGTTATCTTCCTACTGTTTATTTCAGAAGAGATGGCTCTAAAACAGACTATCAAGGACGTCCAGGCTCAAAATGCTCAACTCTAAGAAATGTTCTTGAACCTGTCCAAGGGACAAGAAGAGGTGAAGGCTCTCCTCACAAGGGGCATGGTCATAGGGAATCCGGAGGGCATCAGAAATGATCAGTTGGAAGGGCTACAGATTGAGATGGCAATAATGAAAATTCAGATGATGGGACAACCGGTGGGCCAGATAGATCTTATTCAAAACCTGGCTCAAGGACAAGAGGAGCTAAAGGTCCTCATCAACAAGCTTCATCTAGGAGAATGTAACCAAATGGGGAAAACAACTAAGGTTGAAGATCAAGTCATCATTCAGCCTCCCTTGAGACAAGAAGTCGAGGGAAAGCCTCCCCAGTTTGCTTCAGGGTCACAAGCCCAACAGCAACCTGACCAACGTCAACAGGGTAATCGGCGTAAGTAGAATACATTTGAAAATCGCTCACTGAGATTAACATGTCATTATCTCAAGTGCTGCAATGCTTGTTGGAAGTCAAGCTGACTGTATTAAGGGACCCCCCTCAGAATCCCAACACAGCCGCTCCAGGGTACAATCCAAATGCAAGATGTGCGTATCACTCCAACAGTCCTGGACATGACACCGATAGCTATTGGGCATTAAGAAACAAAATTCAAGATCTGATTAAAGAAACAACACTGGAGTTCACACAAGATGGCCAGATGAAAATCTTCCGCTGAGGGCTCTCCACCTAAAATGACAAGTTCGAACAAAGAGGCTTCTGTTCATTTTGAATTTCCATTTGTAATTTCTGTTGTTATTCAAACAATTATCTATTAATGTCAAACTCTGTTTCATTAACGCGTTGCATATGTTTGTCTTGAATTCATCTTTTCGTTTTCACTATTTTTAAACTATGCTTTTATTCTTCTTATGACACAAACCTTTAGAGGGAGGATGACGAAAACAATTCCTTAATCTCATATAGTATGCTTTTGGACAGACCTGGATGACGATGTACATGCATTTCTTTCAAATCCTAAACACTGGAGTTATAAGGAAGATAATACCTAGTCAACCCCTTCGAGCCAAAGAAGTAGAAGTTTTCTGTTTTAACACAAATTGAAACCTTTAATCAAAACCTGGGGCAGAGTAGTCTCTCAGTTAATTCAAACGCGCGTTAAGCTGCAAAATCTCATCTCGTAATACAACGAACGACATCAAAAACTTTCCTTTGAAATCAAAAGATGGTGATGGTTCCTTATCACATAGGAAGTCATTATCTCTCAAAAAGAAAATCCCACTAAGTCGAAACCTACGAAGGAGGCTTAAGAAAATTGGGACATCCCGCTGACTGTAAATAAAAAAAAACAGGAACAGTCAGGCAAAATTAGGGATAACAAATAAAAAAGAAAGATGTCACTACAAATCCTCAACAAAATAATGTTGCAAAAATGACTTCCTTCCAACGAATTCAACTTGTGTGAACCATCACCAAAATGTCGTTCCAAACTCATTTGGATTTCAAACGCACAATTAACTGAGTTTAGGACTGAAGAACATCACGAAGAGAGGGTGGGTACAAATATACTTTGAGCCTTTATCCTTTGTTTCTTAAAACCGTGAACCAAGCCACGTTACAAACTTTCAAAAGTCCTAATTGAAGCATGGGTTAGTTCGAAAGCGTACTGTTACAAAAGGTATCCTGATTCCTGTAAGGCTTTGCTCTAAATCCTGAGTCGAATTTTTCTTACAAAAGTTTTCTGCTAAAAAATGCATTTTCAAAATTTCAAGACAAGCATAAACTTTGCATTATTTAAATATCGTTGTTTGCATATGGCTATTTGTTTGACAGCAAAGAAATTCACACAGTGAATATCCGATGAACGAAAGCTCTCTCAGTGAACAAAATCACTTCAAGTGGGATGACACTTCCGTTGCAAAAATCTCCTATCAACAAAGGGACATGACATGTCATTGTCCAGTACACCTGGGGCAGTCCAGTCAAAATTTCAAGAAATCTCTCAAAGTGCAGAGTAACCAGGGGCAAGTCTCCGTCACCGTCACTTGGGGCATTGAACGTCAATCCCAACAAAGGGTTACATACAATCAAACATTTCCTGGCAAAGCCATAAACACTCGCCACTAGGGGCAGTGACGAATCTCCCCAAAATCCTTCTCATAAGAGGATTCCCAGCCAGAGTTTCAATCTTTGTTAACCTCTTCCCAGCTAAGTCGACCTCAAGTTTTTCCCCTATTAAAGTCGCCAGGATTTTCACTATCGGAAACGAAGAATTCAACTCTTTTCTCCAGCACCAACTCGGGATTTATTTTCCCCAGTGAGAGATCATCTTGAAAACATTACATATCCGGACATTAGGACATCATACAACGTAATCTCATTTATTTTGAGAACATCATTGTTTGATATATGTCATGCAACTAACCATTACCTTTCAGGAAAGATGCAATCAAATTCTCACAAAATTCAAGCTATGAAGCCTAGACCACGACCAGATAGTAGTCCATCCAACTTTCCTCTTCAACAAAAATGATTCCTCAGAAGAATAAAGGATGACCGAAGTTCCTAAAATTCAACAGAGACGGTACCCCAGTAGAATAACGGACGACTGAAGATCCTAAAATTCTATTTCTCTCAAGATAAAGATCAATATTTCCAAACGGGATCCTCCTCAAACGATGAAACAGGAATCCCCATTGGAAACATTCTGAGCAAAGTTTAAAGACACACATACTCTTCAACAGCAGTCCAGGATTTATTTTCCCCAGCATCTGTTGAAGATTTTCCAAGACTTTCGTCTGGCTCAGTTAAATCGATTCTAAGATTCTTCTGATTCTTATCCAATCAAAGTTAATTCAAGACCTTCTCTAGTTCAGTCAGATCGACACTAAGATCTCTCTGGTTCTCATCCCAGTGGAAGATATTCAAGATTTTTACTGGTTCAGATAAATCTCTCAACGGTTTATTCTGATTCATTTCTAGATTTCGCTGGTTCAGATAAAATCTCTCAACAGATAAATCTCCCAACAATTTATTCTGATTCATGCTCTGTTCAGATCCAGTTCAAACTTTCCGTCAACAATCACCTTTGGATGGCATCTTTAAACCCATTTCCATACACAATCTCTACAACACGTCATTAAGATCCCCAGCGGAAACGAGACTACCAACTACCAATCCCCAACGAAGCTCAAACTATCAACCATAGCGGAAATCATCCGTTTTCTCCAAATACCCCAGCAAGTTGTCTTAAAATATGAAAATCAACCAGATAACATTTAACTTTTGCTTTATCCCCAACAAAATGAAGATTCTCATTCTTGAATCCCTAGTAGATTGGCATACAACCCAAGCTCCTGAAGCCCCAACAGAATGAAGATTCTCATTCTTGAATCCCCAGTAGATTGGCATACAACCCAAGCTCCTGAAGTCCCAACAGAATGAAGATTCTCATTCTTGACTCTCCAGTACATTGACATACAACCCAAGCTCCTGATATCTCCAACAGAATGAAGATTCTCATTCTTAAAGTGACATACAACCCAAACTCCTGAACTTTTTCCAGACAGGAATAAGATTTTCCCCCAGAGTCCCGAACTTACCCTCCAGCAGGATAACTTACTCTCCAGCAGTATAGCTACTCCCTACAGAGTTTTTCATCCCCTAACAGAGTGAAGATTCTCATTCTCGATTCCCCAGTGAAGTTGCTATAGCCTTCTTTACTCCCCAACATGAATTTGTCAGAATTTTTAATCCCCTGCAGATCGAAGATTCTCATTCTTGACTCCTCAGCACAAATTCCCCTAGCAGAATGAAGATTCTCATTCTCAGTTCCCCGCAGAAGTCGTCAGAGCCTTCTCTATTCTCCAACAGATCAAGGTTTTCCTTTGTTCAACCTCTAGTAGAGATCACCAGAGTTTCCTTATTCCCCAGCCGAGTAAGGATTCCCATTGTGTAATCCCCAACCATAGTCATCAAAGTTCTCGGGATTCCCCAAGCAGGTCTCTCAAACAGCACTTGGCTTTATTCTCACAGCAGAATGCTTATCATCCTCCAACTCCAAAGACTTGAAGGATCCCTATCCCCAGGAAAGTCGTGAAAGATTCTCACATCCCCACAGAATTTGTCAAAGTTTTTGATAATCCCCACGAGTTGCCAAGGATTCTCTGTCCCCAACAGCAGTCAGCAAGGATTTCTCATTCTCAGCAATCAAAGATTTTGAATCTCCAACAGCGGTCAAGGATTTATCTTCCCCGACAGCAGTCAAGGATTTTATTATCTCCATCTATCAAGGATTTATTTTCCTCATCAAGACAGCTAATCAGCTTACATGCGCATACATTACATTCATATATCATAAGCATTGATAAAACACATTTTATTGCATCATACATTTCATGCAATATAACCTTGTGTTTCAGCTAACATTTTACCCTTTTCAGGATAAGATTAAAAGCTATCCTTAACAAATATTCAAAGATTTCAGATACAGTACGGATACACTCCAGACACGAAAGTCATTCTGTTACTCATTCAGATTCTATTTCAGATACGCTCCAAACACGGATGCCATTCTGGCCCTTATACCAGAAGTTCGATTCTCCCCAGTGCAGTCGCCACGGAAGTCATTCTATCACTCATTCAGATCCCAATTACAGTTTCAGATACACTCCAGACACGGAAGTTATTCTACTACTCATACAGATCTCAACTTCAGATACAGTCCAGATACACCCCAGACACGGAGGTCATTCTGTCAATTTATTCTGAATTTTTCCCCAGCTCAGAGATGCTCCTGACACGGATGCTATTCTGTCGCTTATTCAGATTTCAGATTCAGATATAATACAGATACACTCCAGACGCGGAAGTCATTCTGTTATATGGTTACAGCTCAGATACGCGCCAGACATGGATGCCATTCCCTTGCTCATACAGACTCAGTCTCCAGATACAGTTCAGATATATACCAGACACGGATACCATTCTGATACTCATTTTTTTGACTTACAACATGCAATTCAACAAACATTCTTGGATGGCATCTTTAAGCCCATCTCCGACAAGATTCTGTCACCTCTCCAAATGGCATCTTTAAGCCCATTCCCTCAACTATATCTTGACGAGTGCAAATTTACGGGCACTCTAGTGTCCAATCATCTTTTACCTTCGAGTCACGAACGAAAAACTCGCCAATCTAACTCTTCAGGTTCAAGAAGATTGAACAGGGGCAGCTGTTGTACCCTAAAACTTTCCCTCTCATTTTATCAAGATTTCCCCTCACAAGACTCTTTGGACTCCAGACAGGGTTAAGGTTTGCTCAGCTCAAGACCATCTCCTTGCACTGATGACCTAAAATTAGGGTTTGAGTTTGCACAAGGAATTTTGGACTTCCAATGCCCCATGTGACTTTCATACTTCATTTTGGACCTCTAAGATTGCTCATACCAAGTTTCAAGCCTTGAATCAAATTTTGGCCCAGTCAATTGGACAATTGACCTAAAAATCAATTGTATTGGGGAAAAAGTCAACTGTGGCCAATTTACACTCAAACCTCATAATTTTTTATCCACATCAACATTGTATACTCATATGAACCATTTGATCAAGTTTGGACCATAACTCCTCAAGAAATTTGATCAGATCATCAAAAGGGCAAAATGGTCATTTTTAGGGTTTTGACTGTATAAAGGCAATTCTGATTTTTCACCTAGCCAATGGCAAATTGGGTTCAAGCGTGGATTCAAGGACTCAATGGCATCATCTTGACCTAATCACAAGGTTCAAAAGATCTCAAATGCATTGGATTGACAGATGAATCTTCCAGTCAACTGATCAAAAATCAATTGTACGCTGAAAAGTCAAACTTTGACTTTTTGGTCAAAATCAAGTGCCAAGGGTCATTTTTCATCAAGATGTGTAAAAACATGAAACTTGTTCACCAAGAAACTTAATTTTGGAAATTAGGGTTTAAAATGGAAAATTTTCACAACTTAGAAATTTTCTAAGTTATGAAAATTTCTTAGTTTTTCTCAACTTTTCCCAACTTTTTCACCATGATGCAATTGGATTCAAAGAAAACTTCCAACATGAAAGTGTAGTCCTCCACAAAATCTACAACTTTGATTCACAAAGTTTTCCCAAAAGATGCTTGGATCTCAAGTTATGATTTTGTGAATAAGGGTCTATGAAACTTTTAACTTAGTGAAATTTTGCCCTAGTTTAGGCAAGATTTTGACCTATCTTCATGGCAACTTTTCATATAGTTCCAAGTGGAATCTCAAAATTAATTTCAAATATGGATTGTAGAGCATGTTACAAGCTTTCCAAAATGTCAAAGAACTCTCCAAAATCATTTGTGGTTAGGGAGAATCGAAAGTTTGAAAATGGCAAATCATCACTTTTGTCCAAGGCATTTTGCACCATGTTACAACTTGCAATTCTGTCCAAAGCATGCTTGTACTTGATTTACAGGTTCTAATTTATTCTACACTCAAAATTAAATGCAAATACATTGTTTATAGGCTTTGTTCTGAGCTTTAGAACATTACACATTGAATTAATCCATTTTTGGCAAAAAGATAACATTGCCACTTTGATAAAGCATGCTTTATGTCAAATTGTTTATCTTGAGCCATGGACCAAGCCTTTTGCTGTAAACAAAGTTCACTAATATCAGGAAAGGTGTACCAACTCTCAGCAGGCCTAGTGCTAGCCTGTACAACCTTGGCATTGTCACTTCTCACCTTTTGCTTCAAAAACAAGAAACCTTGCAAAAACTCCACAACTTTGGTATCTGATAAAACCAAGCTTTGTAAACATTTCAAACAACTTCAACATATTGTACCAAGCCTAGAACACGATTCTATAAGCTCTCAAACACCCAAATACACAAAAACTCCATTTTCTACCCAAAACAGGGCAAGCCCTGCAGAACTCAAGCCATCTTCACATTGCCTCGTGCGTTTTGTCCCAAACCACTTCAAACACTTTCTAAACAATACACCTAAACTATCCAAGCACCTGTCCAGCCACTGTAACTCCATTTTAACACTTCACCATTTTCAAATTCTGAGTTTACAGGTTGAGTTCTATAGGGAGATTCAAACCATTTCAAAGCAAGCTAAGCATTGGGAAAGGTCAAGGGAACATCAAGCAAGCTCAAAAGTCCTTCAGGCCTCACTAAAAGTTGCTACATTGCCATACTCGAGCTTGACTGAAACAGGTAATTTTAAAACTTCTATCTCCTTATTTAGGAATCATTAGGCTTAGGTTTGTGAAACAAAAATGTAGCCCTTAATGTCCTTGAACTGTACATATGCATAGAATTCATTTATGTTAGCTGAGCTAGGAGAATTTGGATGTTGAAGTTGCTGAATTTTTTAGGTTAGAAATTGGGGGTGATAAAATTCTCCCTGGTTTATTAGAGTTAGATCAAGCTTTTTATATGGTTAGAATCGTGTGATGATGAGCTATAACTTTCATGTTGAAAGTTTTTGTTTTTAAGCACGTATGCAGGAGTTACCAATTTGAACAAGGAGCGCGCGTTTTTTCTGTCTCAAGGACAGGGATGAAGCTGGAACGTGGGCTGGGCTTGGTTGTTCTGGCTATTTGCACCACCATGCTTGCTTTTTTGCACCCCCTGGCCTATTTTCTTTATTTGTGCATATTTTTCCTTTCTTTTTATTTTTATTTTCTGACTTTATTATTTTTTCTTGAACATTTAAAATCACAAAAATTATTTTCTTTATTTTTGGCATTTTATCGTATTTTATTTTATTTTTATTTGCATAATAAATAATTATTAGGTTAATATCATTTTATTTTCTTAATTAAAATTTGTAAATAATATTGAAATACTTAAATATTTTATTTTTATTATTTATACACTTAAATTAATATTTTCTCACATAAGTTAATTTTTAACATTTTTGTATATATTTTTATTTATTTTCTTGTAAACAAAAATGAATAAATAAATAATATAATATATTTTCTTTTAAAATCAAAAACTAGGGTTTCCACCCTTTAAAAAATAACCATTTTTATTTTCTTATTTTTTAAGACATTAAACAAATTTATTTTACATACATAAAATAAATACAAAAACATCCTTTGTATATTTATATTTAATTGCATATTTAAATAATTGTCTATTTATTTATTTGTGCAATATTTCAATTTGGTTGTAATAATAGTTTTAGGGTTTTTATTTTATGCAATACCCCCTATTCAAACTTGTACTCCCCTCCCCATAATAATAATATTGTAATAGTCTTAGATTTACTTTTACGCATTTTATTGCTTTTATATGCATGCTTAGTAAATTAGGGTTTGCATGATAACCAAAAATCAAAACAAATAGTATGACTAAACACAAGACAAAAATGCATGAAAAATGACAACACAATGCACACAAGCACCCCTAGGGTTTCATCCACTTTGTTGCCTTTAAAAATGGCCATGGTATGTGTGATCGGTGGATCTGGAACTGACTGTTTAACGCTGGTTCGTGAAATGTCGTGGAAGCAAGAGTCGCCACCGTCTTTTATTTTCTCCAAATGGAAAGGACAAAAGCACAGAAAAATTCCTTATAGAGATTGCTCTCGGTTCGGGAGGTAGATTATAAAAAGGGAAGGTGTTAGCACCCTTTCTATCCATGGTTATCCATGGGCTCTTAGATACTTGCTCATTGTGTTTTCAAAAATGGTTTGTTTGCTTTTCAACTGTGGGTTTTAAAAACGTTTCTTTGAAAATTTCAGTTCGACTCTTGTATCGGTCCTCAAGAGTGTTTGAAAAATTGCTTTCGAAAGCTTTTTGAAAAGGTGTCGGTGTGAAAAGTATTTTTGATTTGTTTTTGAAATTAGAGCAAGTATCTAGAGTCGTCTACCTACCCTAAGGAATTCGTCTATGTAAATGTCCTTTAAAGCAGTGCCATCCCACCATTGAGAGGTAGGTAGCACCACCGTTGGAGGTGTTCGGGTCAATTCGAAGTTCGGGACATGGTGATCACCGGAGCAATAGGAAGATACCTTAGAAGCTACCCTCATGCCAGGTTCCCGGATCATGAGGACTTACTAAAACATCCTCTACTCGATGATCACCTTTCGAGAGGCAAGGCAACAGTGAGGCGTACCCTAGGGGTGGTGTGTGATTTGTGTGTCGTTTTCAGATATTTTGTCTTGTTCATGTCATGGGTGATCTACGCTTTTATTTTTATTTTAACATTCATTCTTGCATGCAATTTATTAGCAGTTAAAAAGTTGCGAGAAATATAAAGTTCCTAAACTATTATAAAGGCGCGGGTCCACATCGCCAAATTAAATCCAGGACCCGATTTGACATAAAATAAAGTAAAGTGCGAGAAATATAAATATCGAATTTACATGGCTTTGATAGAATTACATAAAAGGAGGGAATAAAATAAACGCGCGAATTGGAATTACGATCGAATGCGAGGGCGTTGGACCCTTTTTAGGAAATTAAATTATAATTAAACTAAAAAGAAAATATTTTTTTTGGAGTTTTCTTGTATTTATGGATTTTTAATAAGAAAAATTAAATTGGAATTAAAACCTAGTTCTAGCTATTTTTTAATTTATTAAAAAACATGTTAAAGTTAAACCTAAAATTAACCTAATTAATTAATGGCAAGTTTTATTTACAAAAATAATATTTATTAATTAATTATGGTGAGAGAAAAAAGAAAAAAGAATAAAAAATACTTAAAACCCTAATTCTACACTTTTTTAGTTTATTAAGAAAAATATTTGAATTAAACCTAAATTTAAAAAGCTAAATTAATTAACGAGATTTATTTACAAAAATAACATTTAAATAAAATATATTTTATTTTTTGTCCTTTATGATTTTTTGTTATTTTGGTGAAATTAATTTTTAATGAATTGAAAGAAAACAATTGAATTAAAACAAATAATAAAGAAAATAGAAAAAAAAAAGAGAAAGAGATACAATACCCTAGGGGGGTTCTGCCCCAATCAGGAGGTGTTGTCCAGCATTTTTGGCCCAATGTTTCAAGACTTTATTTGACTTTTCTGGGCGCGTGTACATACATTGACCAGTGTCCATGGTGTTCATCAGATCTCAACCTTTGGATTGGAGTCATTTGCCATGTGGCATGCTGAGATTGTGGGCGCATGGTGAACCCTGAAGCTTGAAACTGCATAGGATTAAATTGAAACAAAATATATGAATAAAGTGAGGGGGACCTGGGAATCGAACCCAGGTCCCAGTGGTTATAGGACAACGCACCAACCATCTGCACCATTTGCTTTCTTTGTAACATTAGTGGATAATAAACAATATATATAATAAAACATGCTAGTGACAATTAACTCAAAAACGCGCTAAAGTTTGAATTACCCTTTCACTTCTTGACACCTAAGCATGTTCTTCCCCTGTTCTTTATTTGCCTGAAAAAAACAAAACAAGATTGCGGGGGTTTTAAACCCCCACTATAGGCTGTGTCAAAAAATAGCGAATAGAAATCCCTGGATCATAAATTAGGCGCGACCCAAGCATTAAGTTCGTCTGAAGGTCCTGATTTAATGGCCTAATTCTCGTGTTCTGATTTTACCCTATGCCAGAATCCCCAATTCAAGGTCTCTGAAAACCTAGAAAGCTTCAATGGTGGATCCTCCAATTTTGCACGAAAACTCAATTAAAGTATGTGGTTAGCTTTAGAATGAATCAATTAGTATAAATCCACAAAGAAAATGCAATGAGAATGCTTGAAAACTGAAACACGAATATGTATAAAATTTGAAACAGGATCACTTAGTTCTACCGTTTCTTGATGTTAGAGTTGATGATTTTGATTCAGACACGTTCCTTGAAGCCTCAGGAATGCAATAGGATAGTTTTCTTGCCTTGAAATACTTTGGAATCACGTTTTCAGTTTTGGAATTTTTCACAAAAAGTGCAATGCTCTTCTTCAGCTTTTGGCGCAGCTTTCAGGTCTCCTGCACTAGGGTTTTGATCAGTCTTATATGAGGATGGATTAGGGTTGAGTTTTCAATCAAAAGATCTTTGCATTGATGAGAACAATATTTGATTTTCATGCATAATTCTTTCAATCTTTTCCATGCATATTTGATACCAATTATGTCCAAATCAACTTGATTCTTTCCATATCTGATAATGCACGAAATCTTGAAGATATTTCATGCATAAAAAGATTTGAAAAGCTTGCTTTGGTATTTTTCACATATTTTATTTTATTAAATGAATTAATATCAATTAAAAATTCAAATAAATAAATAAAAATGATGAATAAATTCCCTTTGGGCCAAATGGTCGTGCACATGCTTTGGATGATGATTCTTGGAAGAAAATATGGCCCATTAGCAAATATAAGGCATTTGAAGCAAAGTTGACTTTTCAAAATACCCAAAAATTTCCCAACTTCCACAAGGCATATCTTGCTCAATTTTTAAGCTTTGATCATGTTCTTAGACATTTTGGAAAGGTATTGAAGTCCTATAACCAATGACTTTGGTCCCATGTCATTTTGATTTACCAATATCAAGTTATGGCCCTTGACTTAAAGTCTCTTTTTGTTGACTTTTGAAAATGACCTATAATGTTGAAATTGATAACTTTTTGTGAGAGCATTTCTTGGACTTGAAGTGTGAAGAGGGTTTGTAGGAAATGTCTTTATATTCAAAATGATATTTGGATGGAATTTTTCTAATAATCCATGTGGAAGTTATGCCTTGGTCAAGTTACAGTTGACTTTTTCAACTGTCCAAATATGGAAACTTTTGCATCTTGAGAATTTTTGAGCCAAGCTTTGAGAATCATGATCAAGCATTGATCAAATGATGTTTGTGGCTTCAAAATGAGATGTTGACCAAAAATTTGAACTTTTGACTGTCAAATGACCATTTTGCCCCTGCAGTTGACTGTAGGGCAATTAGGGTTTTTGACTATGCAATTTTATGCTGTAAGTATTGAAACTTGACATGAGGATACTTGACAATGTTTATAAGCATGTGGGACTTGATTGGACCCTTGGAAACTTCATTTTCTTTGTCAGAACCAAAACCCTAATTTTTGACTGTTAGGAGGCCCTTGAACTGTGCAACCCTTGGGGAAATTTTGAAGTATGCTCTTTGCAATTCTTGAAGAATATGGGAGGGCAAATTTTGGGGTACAACAGTTGCCCCTGTTCAATCTTCTTAAACCTGAGGATGCAGATTGGCTGACGTGCCTTTCGTAATCCGAAGGTGGAAGATGATTGAACACTAGAGTGCCCAGAAATTTGCGCTCACATGTTAGCAGTGTGATGGGGGAATGGGCTTATAGATGCCATTTGGAGATTGATGGAGAGGATGATGGGCTTATAGATGCCATGCTGAGAGATGATGAATGGTGGATGGGCTTATAGATGCCATCTGGATGTCGATCGCGTAAGATATTCCTTAGTGAGAACTTGCGTACCTGCAAAAGAAAAGGATTACCTGACCCGTTACAGGAGATGGTCTTCAAACTCTTTGTGTAGATGTGTCCTGGCTGGTTACATGAGCTGAATCTGGAGCTTCAAACGGTGATGAATGAACCAGGGATGGTTACTACCTCAACAGGAACAGTGAGAGAACCTTGGGCGATTACTACCTCAACAGGAACACTGAGAGAACCTTGGGCGATTTCAACCTCAACAGTAACGCTGAGAGAATCTTGGGCGACTTCTACCTCAACAGTAACGCTGAGAGAATCTTGGGCGACTTCAACCTCAACAGTAACGCTGAGAGAATCTTGGGCGACTTCAACCTCAACAGTAACGCTGAGAGAATCTTGGGTGTCTTCTACTGAGTCTTTATCAGGAAAATCTTTTAGGGGTCGATTTAACTGGACTAGAGAAGGCCTTTGACTGGATAAGAAACAGGAAAATCTTAGGGTCGATTTAACTGAACCGGTCTAGGTCTTGAAATCTTCAACTGGATAAGAAACAGGGAGATCTTAGGGTCGATCTGACTGAACCAGAGAAGGCCTTTGACTGGATAAGAAACAGTAAAATCTTAGGGTCGATTTAACTGAACCGGTCTAGGTCTTGAAATGTCTTCAACTGGATAAGAAACAGGGAGATCTTAGGGTCGATCTGACTGAACCAGAGAAGGCCTTTGACTGGATAAGAAACAGAAAAATCTTAGGGTCGACTTAACTGAACCGGTCTAGGTCTTGAAATGTCTTCAACTGGATAAGAAACAGGGAGATCTTAGGGTCGATCTGACTGAACCAGAGAAGGTCTTTGACTGGATAAGAAACAGAAAAATCTTAGGGTCGACTTAACTGAACCAGTCTAGGTCTTGGAATGTCTTCAACTGGATAAGAAACAGGGAGATCTTAGGGTCGATCTGACTGAACCAGAGAAGGCCTTTGACTGGATAAGAAACAGAAAAATCTTAGGGTCGATTTAACTGAACCGGTCAAGGTCTTGAAATATAGCTGAGAACTCAACTGGATCTTTCCTGAAAGGTAAAGGTCAGTCATATGCAATGCATGATATGGATCAAGCAATGATGTTCTCAACATAAATGATATTTGTAAGATATGATGTGTATATGCATGCTATAATGTATGGAAGTGCGATGTTTATGAATGTATCTTTTCGTCTTTGGAAAATAAATCCTTGACGGGTGCCGGGAAGTCCCTCCTGGGCTGATGTTGGAGAATAGATTTTTGCTTCCGCTGGGGATGATAGTTGCAAGAATACCAGTAGGAGAAGATAACTCTGTTGGGGAATAAACTTGGCGAATAGATTACTCTGCGGGGAATGCTCTGTGGGGAGGGGAATACTTTGCTGAGGTTGATGGTAACTTCGCTGGGGATACCATCGTTATGTTGGAAGTGTTAATAGACTTCGCTGGGGGTAAGAAGACTTTGCCGAGGACGATCTTCTCATGGCTTTTGTCTGAGGATAACCCAGTTATATCCTGGTAGGGAAGTAACTCTTTGAATAAAGTCGGGAGACGCGTTCGTGCTCTGCGAGGATAAGCTTCCAGAATCTACTGGGGATAAGCTTACTTTTTGGAGAGATGGATTCCAACTTTCCTGGGGAAACCTTGATTGGACTTTCCTGGGGAAGTTCTGAACTGTAATTTTTGTAAGCTTGAAAGAGGGAACCTTTGTAGGGTTTCCTAATGATGAGCTCGTGTAAAACTGCATCTTGGAAAGAAGGACACCTGTGTAGGGTTACTTTGAAGTTGGGCTCGTGTGGAGCTGTATTTGGAGTTGAAGGAAACCTGTGTAGGGTTTACTGACAATGAGTCTGTATAAAACTGCATCTTTGAAAATAGAGGACCTGTGTAGGGTTTCTGGGTGACGAGTCCGTATAAAACCACATCTGGAAAGAGATAGGCTGTGTAGGGTTACTTCGGGATAAGTTCGTGTAAAACTTCTGGATGAACCGGGGTAAGGTCATCTTGAGATAAGTCCGTGTAAGACTTCTGGAGGAACCGGGGTAAGGTTATCTTGAGATAAGTCCGTGTAAGACTTCTGGAGGAACCGGGGTAAGGTTACTTTGATGATAAGTCCGTGTAAGACTTTTTCTGAAAGAAAAGGAACCGGTGTAGGGTTGCCTGTGGATGAGTCCGTGTAAGACTTTGTCTGAGAGTTGAGAAGGAAACCTGTGTAGGGTTGCCTGTGGATGAGTCCGTGTAAGACTTTGTTTGAAAGTTGAGAGAGAACCGGTGTGGGGTTATCTTGATGGTGATTAAGTGGATGATTGTCCTGTTTGGTTTCGGATGTTAATCCAAAATCTGGGATTTGTAAAGGTAGATGGTAATCGTCTTTGCATTAACCTTTCCTTGGTACTTTGGTTGACAGAGCAACTGGATCGCCCGGACGACTCATTATTGCCCCTGTTTCTGAGGTGAGGGGAAAAGATACCTTGTGGAGGTGCTGGATGACTGCCGATTGACAAATATTCCTTTGGTAGGCAAGTGACGAGATGCCGGGACATAGTCGTACGCTTTTGATCCCTAACTTTTGCCTGGACCGCCCTTTCGGGTTTTCAGCCCACCGGGATACCCCTTTTTGCCCAAGCCGCCTTTTCAGGTTTTCGACTTGCCGGGTGTACAGGTTTTTTTTCATTTCATCCCTTATTTTTGCCCGAACCCTTTTGGTTCGTCGGGAAGCCCTTATTTTCGCCTAGGTGTGTCAACCTAGCGGGTCTTTGATTTTGCGTACTATTTTTTTCGACTATGTCCGTTCTCTCGGAATGTAGGGAATTGCCCCTGTTAGAATTGTTTTGCCATGCCACCAGAAGGTGTTTGATCCAGGAAAGATTCGTTGTTGGAATGCCCCAAGTGACCCAGGCAGAGATTTGCCCCAGGCTATTTGGCCTTTGAGAGATTCTCTGAATCTTGATTGGATTTCCCCAGATGATGGACCATGATCATGTCATGCCCCTTGATTGGAAGTTCCTTTGTTCACTAGGCTTTCATTGTGCGAATTTCCCTACTGTTCAAGCAAATAGTCATATGCAAACAATGTTATATCAATAATGCAAAGCTTATGTCTGTCTTGAAGATTTTGAAAATGCATTCTTTTTCATAAAACAAATGAATGTTTGTAAAACGTGATGTCAACTCCGTATTTACCGTAGGCCTTAAGGAGTCAGGATACCTTTCGTGACAGTATGCTTTCGAACTAACCCATGCTTCAGTTAGGACTTTTGAGGGTTATAACGTGGTCTGGTTCACAGTTTAAGAAACAAAGGATAAAGGCTCAAATTATTTGTACCCACCCGCTCTTCGTGATGTTCTCCAAACCTAAACTCAGTTGATCATACGTTAGACCTTGTTTGAGTCTTTGCTCTGATTTTCCGGTGATGATTCGGATGTTGATAACTTATTTTGAATAGGCAGTCATTTCCTTTTTTTGTTGTCGAGGGTTTGTAGGACCTCTTTCTTTTTTGATTTTGTTATCCCTGTTTTTTTTGCCTGAACTGTTTCTTTTTTTGGAATTACAGTCAGCGGGATGCCCCAGTTTTGTAAGCCTCCTTCCTAGGTTTTGACTTAATGGGTTCTTATTTCTGAGAGATAATGACTGCCTGTCTTTTGGTTATTCGCAACCATCACTATCTTTTGCTTTGTGAGGACCTCTTTGGTGCTATTCGTTGTGCACTTGGATCAACTGAGAGAACTACCCTGCCCCAGGTTATGATTAAGGGTTTCAATTTTCGAAAAGAAAAACTCCTACTTCTTTGGCTCAGAGGGGTTGACGAGGGATTATCTTCCTTATAACTCCAGTGTTTAGGGATTGAGACAATGCCTGTACCTCATCAGCGGGGTCTGTTCAAAAGCATACTGTAGATTGTGGTATCGTGTTCGTCATCCTCCCTCAAGAGGCTTAGAATTGTTAACCGAGCGTTGAACATCAGAAAAAATATGAAAATAATTTGCGTATAGTGAATACGAATATATTGCTTCAAAACAGACATATGCGATGCATTAATGAAATAACGACGTTTAACATGAGTAAATGTTTGAACAAAAGAAAATTACAACTTGGAAATCCTAATGAACAAAAGTCTTTTTTTTTTCATCTCAGGGCTTGTTACTTCAAATGGTGAGCCTTGGAGGGATGGTAGAAAAACTCAGCCTGACCATCTTGTGTGAACTCCAATGCTCCTTCATCAATCAGATCCTGGATCTTGTTCTTCAGAGCCCAACACTCATTTGTATCATGTCCTGGACTGGCAGAGTGGTAGGCACACCTTTTATTGGGATCATAGATAGGAGATGATGTGTTGGGGTTCTGGGGATGAGCCCTTAATGTGATCAGATTCAACCTCAACAGGCGTTGTAAAGCTTGAAACAGCGACATGTTGAGCTGGGTGAATTGCCTCCTGGGCTTGCCTGGCTGAAGCTGGTGAGGTTGATGCTGAATTTGTGATCTTGAAGCCATTTGAGGATCTCTCTTATCCTCTTGCCTCAAAGGTGGTTGAATGATGACTGGCCCTTCAACCTTAGATGTTTGCCCCAGTTGGTTACCCCAAAGCAGTTGGTTGACGAGAACTCCGAGCTCTTCTTGTCTTTGAGCTAAGTCTTGGATGATAGTCACCTGCCCCAGCATCTGGGCTCTCATTGCATCCACTTCAGCTTGCAGATGTTTCAGTTGTTCGTCCTCAGCGCTGTTCCTGACCAAAGTCTCCATGAGGAGTGTTCTTAGCTCCTCCTGCCCCTTGGATAGATTCAGGAGGATTTCCCCGAACCGAGTTTCTTGAGCAAGAAGGTCCTGGTTATCTTGTTGGGAAGCCATTGCTGAAATAAACAGCGAGAAAGGGTAAGTGACCTGCAACAAGGATACCTGTTATGCAATGATGTGTATGACATGCATGTAATGTTTTCAAGGACCTCGCGGGATAAACAAGAAAATTTGTTAGAATTTGGGTCCGGTAGCTTGATTGAAGGAACTGCATGTCGTTGAGAGTCCTTCTTCAAAGGGTCAAAGGCTCACCATATCCAGTGGGTCATAGCCCCTGACAATTTTGGCTAGAGGAAAATAAATCCTCTTTCCCCCTTGCTGGGATAGTTGATTCACCATGACCTGCATCACAAGCCCTTGAGATCCTTGAAATGGGTTAGTCCTTATATAGGATGTATGCAATGGTATAATGTTATGCTATGCATGGGGTAATGTGAGTAACCCTGTTATGAGTCCTAATTAAGGACTGCAAACCAAAACCTGCAAGAAACTCAGTACACTCTGTTATGAGTCCTAATTAAGGACTATAAACAGAACCTGCAAGAAAACTCAAGTGTCAGACAACAAGCATGCAAGTAGTCAAGTATGAAAGCACACAAGTCACACCACAGCCCTTAGAGTTTAGGCCAGCATGGGGTCTGGGTATTACCCTCTTGAAGTTGGTGGGCTCAAACCTGTCCTATCAAAGTAACCTGGTTCTAAGGGTCCCAATATCATTGGATTGCTTTCATTGTTCATCGTTTCGATTTAGCCACTGAACTGGCGACCGAAATATTCCAAGAAAACAACCCTCAATTGAGTGTAGTATCGAGTATCAACAAACCTCGGACTGCACCAAAGTCAGTTATCTCACTACCCTAAAGAGGCCAAGATGGTTCAATTAAGGTTCCTAAGGTCAGTTGATGCTTCACGACACCACGCGGAGGCCCCGTACTCTCCTTGACTGAACTCAAGGGTTACCGGTACACACCAAAGTGCCACATCAACATAGCAGACTGTTTCAACCATGTCGGTATACCCCGCACAGTTCCCTCACAACCTTGTTGCTACTTTCTAAGAAGGTATCCCCCAGATCCGGGTTAGGATCTATAGAACTCCCAAGACAGTCCCACAATTTAAAGCAAGCAAAGAAAGCAATTGAAAACACAGATGATATTAGTCCTAAGGTACACCTCACTTTAAGAATTCCCCAGCAGAGTCGCCAGTTCTGTGATCGGTGGATCTGGAACTGACTGTTTAACACTGGTTCGCGAAATGTCGCAGAAGCAAGAGTCGCCACCGTCTTTTATTTTCTCCAAATGGAAAGGACAAAAGCACAGAAAAATTCCTTATAGAGATTGCTCTCGGTTCGGGAGGTAGATTATAGAAAGGGAAGGTGTTAGCACCCTTTCTATCCATGGTTATCCATGGGCTCTTAGATACTTGCTCATTGTGTTTTCAAAAATGGTTTGTTTGCTTTTCAACTGTGGGTTTTAAAAAAGTTTCTTTGAAAATTTCAGTTCGACTCTTGTATCGGTCCTCAAGAGTGTTTGAAAAATTGCTTTCGAAAGCTTTTTGAAAAGGTGTCGGTGTGAAAAGTATTTTTGATTTGTTTTTGAAATTAGAGCAAGTATCTAGAGTCGTCTACCTACCCTAAGGAATTCGTCTGTGTAAATGTCCTTTAAAGCAGTGCCATCCCACCATTGAGAGGTAGGTAGCACCACCGTTGGAGGTGTTCGGGTCAATTCGAAGTTCGGGACATGGTGATCACCGGAGCAATAGGAAGATACCTTAGAAGCTACCCTCATGCCAGGTTCCCGGATCATGAGGACTTACTAAAACATCCTCTACTCGACGATCACCTTTCGAGAGGCAAGGCAACAGTGAGGCGTACCCTAGGGGTGGTGTGTGATTTGTGTGTCGTTTTCAGATATTTTGTCTTGTTCATGTCATGGGTGATCTACGCTTTTGTTTTTATTTTAACATTCATTCTTGCATGCAATTTATTAGCAGTTAAAAAGTTGCGAGAAATATAAAGTTCCTAAACTATTACAAAGGCGCGGGTCCACATCGCCAAATTAAATCCAGGACCCGATTTGACATAAAATAAAGTAAAGTGCGAGAAATATAAATATCGAATTTACATGGCTTTGGGAGAATTACATAAAAGGAGGGAATAAAATAAACGCGCGAATTGGAATTACGATCGAATGCGAGGGCGTTGGACCCTTTTTAGGATATTAAATTAAACTAAAAAGAAAAGATTTTTTTTAGAGTTTCCTTGTATTTATGGTTTTTTAATAAGAAAAATTAAATTGGAATTAAAACCTAGTTCTAGCTATTTTTTAATTTATTAAAAAACATGTTAAAGTTAAACCTAAAATTAACCTAATTAATTAATGGCAAGTTTTATTTACAAAAATAATATTTAATAATTAATTATGGTGAGAGAAAAAAGAAAAAAGAATAAAAAATACTTAAAACCCTAATTCTACACTTTTTTAGTTTATTAAGAAAAATATTTGAATTAAACCTAAATTTAAAAAGCTAAATTAATTAACGAGATTTATTTACAAAAATAACATTTAAATAAAATATATTTTATTTTTTGTCCTTTATGATTTTTTGTTATTTTGGTGAAATTAATTTTTAATGAATTGAAAGAAAACAATTGAATTAAAACAAATAATAAAGAAAATAGAAAAAAGAAAAGAGAAAGAGATACAATACCCTAGGGGGGTCCTGCCCCAATCAGGAGGTGTTGTCCAGCATTTTTGGCCCAATGTTTCAAGACTTTATTTGACTTTTCTGGGCGCGTGTACATACATTGACCAGTGTCCATGGTGTTCATCAGATCTCAACCTTTGGATTGGAGTCATTTGCCATGTGGCATGCTGAGATTGTGGGCGCATGGTGAACCCTGAAGCTTGAACCTGCATAGGATTAAATTGAAACAAAATATATGAATAAAGTGAGGGGGACCTGGGAATCGAACCCAGGTCCCAGTGGTTATAGGACAACGCACCAACCATCTGCACCATTTGCTTTCTTTGTAACATTAGTGGATAATAAACAATATATATAATAAAACATGCTAATGGCAATTAACTCAAAAACGCGCTAAAGTTTGAATTACCCTTTCACTTCTTGACACCTAAGCATCTTCTTCCCCTGTTCTTTATTTGCCTGAAAAAAACAAAACAAGATTGCGGGGGTTTTAAACCCCCACTATAGGCTGTGTCAAAAAATAGCGAATAGAAATCCCTGGATCATAAATTAGGCGCGACCCAAGCATTGAGTTCGTCTGAAGGTCCTGATTTTAATGGCCTAATTCTCGTGTTCTGATTTTACCCTATGCCAGAATCCCCAATTCAAGGTCTCTGAAAACCTAGAAAGCTTCAATGGTGGATCCTCCAATTTTGCACGAAAACTCAATTAAAGTATGTGGTTAGCTTTAGAATGAATCAATTAGTATAAATCCACAAAGAAAATGCAATGAGAATGCTTGAAAACTGAAACACGAATATGTATAAAATTTGAAACAGGATCACTTAGTTCTACCGTTTCTTGATGTTAGAGTTGATGATTTTGATTCAGACACGTTCCTTGAAGCCTCAGGAATTCAATAGGATAGTTTTCTTGCCTTGAAATACTTTGGAATCACGTTTTCAGTTTTGGAATTTTTCACAAAAAGTGCAATGCTCTTCTTCAGCTTTTGGCGCAGCTTTCAGGTCTCCTGCACTAGGGTTTTGATCAGTCTTATATGAGGATGGATTAGGGTTGAGTTTTCAATCAAAAGATCTTTGCATTGATGAGAACAATATTTGATTTTCATGCATAATTCTTTCAATCTTTTCCATGCATATTTGATACCAATTATGTCCAAATCAACTTGATTCTTTCCATATCTGATAATGCACGAAATCTTGAAGATATTTCATGCATAAAAAGATTTGAAAAGCTTGCTTTGGTATTTTTCACATATTTTATTTTATTAAATGAATTAATATCAATTAAAAATTCAAATAAATAAATAAAAATGATGAATAAATTCCCTTTGGGCCAAATGGTCGTGCACATGCTTTGGATGATGATTCTTGGAAGAAAATGTGGCCCATTAGCAAATATAAGGCATTTGAAGCAAAGTTGACTTTTCAAAATACCCAAAAATTTCCCAACTTCCACAAGGCATATCTTGCTCAATTTTTAAGCTTTGATCATGTTCTTAGACATTTTGGAAAGGTATTGAAGTCCTATAACCAATGACTTTGGTCCCATGTCATTTTGATTTACCAATATCAAGTTATGGCCCTTGACTTAAAGTCTCTTTTTGTTGACTTTTGAAAATGACCTATAATGTTGAAATTGATAACTTTTTGTGAGAGCATTTCTTGGACTTGAAGTGTGAAGAGGGTTTGTAGGAAATGTCTTTATATTCAAAATGATATTTGGATGGAATTTTTCTGATAATCCATGTGGAAGTTATGCCTTGGTCAAGTTACAGTTGACTTTTTCAACTGTCCAAATATGGAAACTTTTGCATCTTGAGAATTTTTGAGCCAAGCTTTGAGAATCATGATCAAGCATTGATCAAATGATGTTTGTGGCTTCAAAATGAGATGTTGACCAAAAATTTGAACTTTTGACTGTCAAATGACCATTTTGCCCCTGCAGTTGACTGTAGGGCAATTAGGGTTTTTGACTATGCAATTTTGTGCTGTAAGTCTTGAAACTTGACATGAGGATACTTGACAATGTTTATAATCATGTGGGACTAGATTGGACCCTTGGAAACTTCATTTTCTTTGTTAGAACCAAAACCCTAATTTTTGACTGTTAGGAGGCCCTTGAACTGTGCAACCCTTGGGGAAATTTTGAAGCATGCTCTTTGCAATTCTTGAAGAATATGGGAGGGTGTGATCGGTGGATCTGGAACTGACTGTTTAACGCTGGTTCGCGAAATGTCGCGGAGCAAGAGTCGCCACCGTCTTTTATTTTCTCCAAATGGAAAGGACAAAAGCACAGAAAAATTCCTTATAGAAATTGCTCTCGGTTCGGGAGGTAGATTATAGAAAGGGAAGGTGTTAGCACCCTTTCTATCCATGGTTATCCATGGGCTCTTAGATACTTGCTCATTGCGTTTTCAAAAATGGTTTGTTTGCTTTTCAACTGTGGGTTTAAAAAGTTTCTTTGAAAATTCCAGTTCGACTCTTGTATCAGTCCTCAAGAGTGTTTGAAAAATTGCTTTCGAAAGCTTTTTGAAAAGGTGTCGGTGTGAAAAGTATTTTTGATTTGTTTTGAAATTAGAGCAAGTATCTATGAGAACCTACCTACCCTAAGGAATTCGTCTGTGTAGATGTCCTTTAAAGTAGTGCCATCCCACCATTGAGAGGTAGATAGCACCACCGTTGGAGGTGTTCGGGTCAATTCGAGGTTCGGGACATGGTGATCACCGGAGCAATAGGAAGACACCTTAGAAGCTACCCTCATGCCAGGTTCCCGGATCATGAGGACTTACTAAAACATCCTCTACTCGACGATCACCTTTCGAGAGGCAAGGCAACAGTGAAGCGTACCCTAGGGGTGGTGTGTGACTTGTGTGTCATTTTCAGATATTTTGTCTTGTTCATGTCATGGGTGATCTACGCTTTTGTTTTTATTTATTGTCATTCATTCTTGCATGCATTTATTTAACAATTAAAAAGTGCGAGAAAGGTAAAGTTCTAAACTATTACAAAAGGCGCGGGTCCACATCGCCAAAATTTCCAGAACCCGATTTGACAGAAAATAAATAAATAATTAAAGTGCGAAGAATTTAGAATGTCTGAGTTTACAAGGCTTTGGGAGAGGTACATAAATAATCAAAAGAAAAAAGAAATAAATACGTGAATTGAATTGAAATTAGAAACGAGGGCGTTGGACCCCTTTTAACGAAATTAAATTAAATTATTAAATTAATTTAAAAAGAAAAAGAAATTATTTTTGGTATTTTTTGGATTTGAATTTTATGGGAATATTAATTGAAATTATTATGCTAACCCTAATTCTAATTGTTTTTAGTTTATTATGAAAGTATTAAAGTTAAACCTAAATTAACCTAACTATTTACATGCAATCTTGATTTATAAAAATAATAGGAAGAATTAATAATTAATGTGGTAAAAAGGAAAAAAAGATGAAAAAAAGATTTGAAACCCTAATTCTACCAAATTTTAGGTTTTTATTGAAAAATGTTAAGATTAATCCTAGATTTAAAACTAAATTAATTAATGAATTTTATTTACAAAAATATTAATTAAATAAATATATTTTAATTTTGTCCTTTCTGATTTTTTTTTGTGTTTTTTATATTATTGTGAAAATAATTAATTAAAGAATTAAATCAAAAAAACTAATTAAAACAAAAAATAGAAAAATATAAAAAAAGGAATTAGGAATGCAAACCATGGGGGTCTGTCCCCAAATAGGAGGATTTGCTTAGCAATTTGGGCCCATTTGTTTAAGGACTTGTCTGACTTTTTGACTAGCATGGAGCTCCATTGACTAGTGTCTACCATGTCCTTCAAATCATGGCCTTCTGATCGTTTCCATTGGCCAAGTGGATGGCTTGATTTTGATGACGTACGATACACCCTAATACTGAAGCTGCACATAAGCGTTAAGGGAAAAATAACATGAAAGGGGTGGGGACCTGGGGCTCGAACCCAGGTCCTGATGATTACCAGCCTTACGCCTTACCAACTGCTCCAAACGCGCTTTCTGTATTTTAGATAACAAACAATTAATATGAAATAAAACCAACGCTAGTGGGAAATTTTTAGCGCGCAATTCAAATTAACCAATCAGATGATGCCACAGGGTCTTCTTCTTCCTTATTGCGTTTTTTCCTGAAAATAAAAAGGGGTTAGCGGGGGTTTTAAAACCCCCCCAAAATATGCCATATCTGAAAATAACGATTAGGCCGTCCGGCCACATAAATTAGGCGCGAGGGTTTCATTGTCTTCGTCCAAACACGCTGAATCCATTCATGGCATTATGGTGTCTCAATTTTACTGTATCTGGAAACGCCCAAATCAAAAGCTTGGTAACCCTAAATATCTCTAATGGTGAATCCTTCCATGGTGCACGAAAACTTAATCAAACCATACAGTTAGCTTTAGAATTGAATAATGAATGGAAATCAAATGTTAAAAATTGTTAAAAACGTATGATTCATGATATAGGAATGCAAGAAATTTTCTGTACAGGGTGCGATCATTCTCACGTTTCTGGGTGTGGAAGCTTATGGTTTTGATTCCAATTCCTTCCCTAAAGCCTCAGCAAGCTAATGGAATAGGTATTTTGACTTGAATCGCCCTCCAACTTAGTTTTCAGTATTGGAGTTTTCTTGAAAAAAATTCAAGTTTGCTTGTGGCTCTTCTGCCCAGCTGAGATTCCATCCTGAATAGGGTTAGCATGTATATGTATCTATGAACGATTAGGGTTGGAAAAGAGGTCCAAGGAATCAAAGAATTGATGGAGAGGATATTGATTTTCATGGCAAAATATTTTCTAATCTTTTCATGCAAACTTAGTTCAAATCATGGCCAATTAACAAGATTCTTACCAAATCTGATTATACACAAAATCTTGAGATTATTTCATGCACAAAAAGATTCAAAAAATTAGGTTTAGTATTTTTCATGTATTTATTTTAATTAAATGAATTATTGATAATTAAAAATCCAAATAAATAAAATAAAAATGATAAAAACTTCCCTTTGGGACAAATGGTCGTGCACATGCCTTGGATGATGAATTGTGGAAGAAAAAGAGGCCCATTAGCAATTTTAGGTTATTTGAAGCAATGTTGACTTTTCAAAATATCCAAAAATTTCCCAACTTCCACAAGGCATAACTTGCTCAATTTTTAAGATTTGCTCATGTTCTTGGACATTTCGGAAATGTTTTTGAGTCCTCTAACCAATGTCTTTGGTCCCATGTCATTTTGATTTACCAATCTCAAGTTATGGCCTTTGACTTAAAGTCCCTTTTTGTTGACTTTTGAAAATGACCTATAATGTTGAAATTGATAACTTTTTGTGAGAGCATTTCTTGGACTTGAAGTATGAAGAGGAGTTGTAGGAAATGTCTTTCTCTTCAAAATGAGCTTTGGATGGAATTTTTCTGATAATCCATGTGGAAGTTATGCCATGGTCAATTTACAGTTGACTTTTTCAACTGTCCAAATATGGAAACTTTTGCATTTTGATGATTTTTGAGCCAAGCTTTGAGAATCATGATCAAGTATTGATCAAATGATGTTTGTGGCTTCAAAATGAAATGTTGACCAAAAATTTGAACTTTTGACTGCCAAATGACCATTTTGCCCCTACAGTTGACTGTAGTGCAATTAGGGTTTTGACTGTGCAATTTTGTGCTGAAAGTCTTGAAACTTGGTATGAGGATGCTTGACCATGTTTGTGAGCCTGTGGGACTTGATTGGACCCTTGGAAACTTCATTTACTTTGTCAGAACCAAAACCCTAATTTTGACTGTTAGGAGGCCCTTGAACTGTGCAACCCTTGAGGAGATTTTGAAGCTTTGACTTTGCAATTCTTGAAGAATATGGGAGGGCAAATTTTGGGGTACAACAGTTGCCCCTGTTCAATCTTCTTAGACCTGAGGATGCAGATTGGCTGACGTGCCTTTCGTAATCCGAGGGTGGAAGATGATTGAACACTAGAGTGCCCAGAAATTTGCGCTCACATAGTAGCATGATGGTGGGAATGGGCTTATAGATGCCATTTAGAGATTGATGGATAGGATGATGGGCTTATAGATGCCATGCTAAGAGATGATGGAAGGTGGATGGGCTTTATAGATGCCATCTGGGTGTCAATCGCGTAAGAGATTCCTTAGCGAGAGCTTGCGTACCTACAAAAAGAAAAATGATTACCTGACCTGTTACAGGAGCCGATCTTCAACTAGATGTGTCCTGGCTGGTTACAGGAGATGGATCTGGAGCTTCAAACGGCGATGAATGAACCAGGGATGGTTACTACCTCAACAGGAACGGTGAGAGAACCTTGGATGACTTTAACCTCAACAACAATCGTTGAGAAAATCTTGGATAATTTCAAACTCAACATCAATCATTGAGCGAAATCTGGGATTACCACCTCCGCAGGATCGGGGAGAGAACCATAGGCGACTACAACCTCAATAGCAAACATTGAGAGAATCTTGGATAATTTCAACCTCAACAACAATCATTGAGCAAAATCTGGGATTACCACCTCCGCAGGATCGGGGAGAGAACCATAGGCGACTACAACCTCAATAGCAAACATTGAGAGAATCTTGGATAATTTCAACCTCAACAGCAATCATTGTGCGAAATCTGGGATTACCACCTCCGCAGGATCGGGGAGAGAACCATAGGCGACTACAACCTCAATAGCAAACATTGAGAGAATCTTGGATAATTTCAACCTCAACAGCAATCATTGAGCGAAATCTAGGATTACCACCTCCGCAGGATCGGGGAGAGAACCATAGGCGACTACAACCTCAATAGCAAACATTGAGAGAATCTTGGATAATTTCAACCTCAACAACAATCATTGAGCGAAATCTGGGATTACCACCTCCGCAGGATCGGGGAGAGAACCATAGGCGACTACAACCTCAATAGCAAACATTGAGAGAATCTTGGATAATTTCAACCTCAACAGCAATCATTGAGCGAAATCTTGGGATTACCACCTCCGCAGTATCGGGGAGAGAACCATAGGCGACTACAACCTCAATAGCAATCATTGAGAGAATCTTGGATAACTTCAACTTCAACAGCAATCGTTGAGCGAAATCTGGGATTACCACCTCCGCAGGATCGGGGAGAGAACCATAGGCGACTACAACCTCAATATCAATCATTGAGAGAATCTTGGGTAACTTCTACTGAGTCTTCATCAGAAAAATCTGTTTGGGGTCGATTTAACTGGACTAGAGAAGGCCTTGGACTGGATAAGAAATCTTTGGAGTCGATTTAACTGAACCGGTCTAGGTCTTGAAATATGGCTGAGAACTTAACTGAATCTTTTCCTGAAAGGTAGAGGTCAGTCATATGCAATGCATGATATGGATCAAGCAATGATGTTCTCAATATAAATGAGATTTGTAAGATATGATGCGTATATGCATGCTATAATGATGTATGTGATGTTTACGAATGTATGTTTTTCGTCTAGGAAAGTAAATCCTTGACGGGTGTCGGGAAGTCACTCCTGGGCTGATGTTGGCAAGTAGATCTTTGCTTCCGCTGGGGATGATAGTTGCAAGAATACCGGCAGGAGAAGATAACTCCGTTGGGGAATAAACTTGGCGAATGGAATATTTTGCGGGGAGGAAAGTACTCTAACGATCTTGCTGGAAAGCAATACTCTGTGGGGAGAGAGATACTTTGTTGAATTGTTGATAATAACTTGCTGGGGATACCCTTGTTGTATTGGAAGTGTTACTAGACTTCGCTGGGGATAAGAAGACTTTGTCGACGACGATATTTCCGTGGCTTTTGGCTGAGGATAACCCAGTTATATCCTAGTAAGGAAATAACTCTTTGAATAAAGCCGGGGGACGCGTTCGTGCTCTGCAAGGATAAGCTTCCAGAATCTACTGGGGATAAGCTTGCTTCTGGGGAGATGGATTCCAACTTTCCTGGGGAACTAGATTGGACTCTCCTGGGGAAGTTTTGAACTGTATCGGGAAGTGACTCCACTGAATGTTTGATGTGCCGCCGGGGAACAATCTTTAGACCAAGACTGCCGGGGATGCTTGTTAAGAATATATATGCTGCCGGGGAATGTTGAGATCTGCTGGAGGATACCCAACTTCTTTAAGTTTGATTGTAACTTTGCTCGGGGAGAGTGTACTGACTTGCTGGCTCACTCTCTGGGGAATTAAGACATACTGGTTGTGTTCTTTAGTTGAACCTACCTTGGTACCTTGGAGGATAGAACAATTAGATTGCTTAGACAACTCTTTATTGCCCCTGTTTCTAATGTTACCTGTAATTAATCCTTTGTTTCGTACGCAAATATTTATGAGTTAGCAAATTATTGTCAATGCACATATCACAAATTGAACCTTGGACGTTCTTCGCAAAACAAAACAGAAAAGGAAAAACAATTGGCACTTTTTAACTGAAAAGTATATTTGTATTGATTTTTTGAATGGCCTGTAAATAGGCGTTTTATATACAAGAGGCTGACGTCCTAGTAAGAGAACGCCGCCGAACAAGAGAGTTTATACAGATTTTGTACAAAAGAAAATAAAACAGCTGTGTGAAATGAATGATCGCACTGGGTTTCAACTCTGCTATTGCCTTTATAACTCCGAGCGTCTCATCACTTGATGACCTAAACGAAGATGAAGCTGACTGATCGATTCCGTCTGAACTTGATATAGATACCGGATTCTGGATGCAAAGTGATCCAATGAGACATAGTATTACGCTTCTATCCCTAACTTTTGCCTGGACCGCCCTTTCGGGTTTTCAGTCCACCGGGATACCCATTTTTGCCCAAGCCTCCTTTTCAGGTTTTTGACTTGCCGGGTGTACAGATTTTTTCATTTCATCCCTTCATTTTGCCCGAACCCTTTTGGTTCACCGGGAAGCCCTAATTTTTGCCTAGGCATGTCAGCCTAGCAGGTCTTTTTATGCGTAGTATCTTTTTACTATGTCTGCATTGGCGGGGTGAGGAAGGTCGTCACCATCCATATTGGTTAGAATCATGGCTCCTCCTGAGAACACATGTTTAACCACAAATGGCCCTTCGTACGTAGGGGTCCATTTGCCCCTTGGATCACTCTGAGGAAGGATGATTCGCTTGATTACCAGATCCCCAACTTGATATTCCTGTGGTCTGACCTTTTTGTTAAATGCCCTGATCATCCGTTTTTGGTACGTCTGACCATGACAGATAGCAGCAAGTCTCTTTTCATCAATTAAGTTTAACTGATCAAGTCGTGTCTGGATCCAATCATCTTCACTCAGATTTGCATCCTTCATTATCCGGAGAGAGGGTATTTGCACTTCGATTGGTAAGACTGCCTCCATACCATAAACTAAAGAGAAAGGAGTTGCCCCGGTTGACGTCCTGGCTGAGGTACGGTACCCATGTAGAGCGAACGGTAACATCTCGTGCCAATCTTTGTAAGTCACTGTCATCTTCTACACGATTTTCTTAATGTTCTTATTTGCTGCTTCTACAGCCCCATTCATCTTTGGTCTGTAAGGAGAAGAATTGTGGTGCTGTATCTTGAACTGCTCGCAGAGCTCAGTGATCATCTTGTTATTCAGATTGGTACCGTTGTCCGTGATGATCCTTTCTGGGACGCCGTATCGACAGATCAGGTTGTGCCGAATGAACCGAGCCACAACGTTCTTGGTTACTGTAGCATAAGAAGCTGCTTCAACCCACTTTGTAAAATAATCAATCGCCACTAGGATGAAGCGATGCCCATTAGATGCCGTAGGTTTAATCTCACCGATCATGTCTATGCCCCACATTGCAAATGGCCAAGGCGCAGTCAGAACATTCAGAGGAACTGGAGGAACATGCACCTTGTCTGCATAAATCTGGCACTTATGGCATGTCCTGGAATCTTGGTAGCAGTCAGCTTCCATTGTGGACCAGTAATACCCTGCCCGAAGGATCTTCTTCGCCATTGTATGTCCACTAGAATGTGTACCAAAGGTCCCTTCATGTAGCTCTTCCATGATCCTTTCTGCTTCAGTCTTATCCACACAATGCAGTAAGGTTGAATCATGGTTTCGCTTGTACAAGATGCCGTTGCTAAGGAAGAACTTTGCCGCGAACCTTCTCAGGAACTTCTTATCATTGACAGAGGCACCCTCAGGGTATTCCTGAGCTTCCAGATATCTTTTCACCTCATGGTACCAAGGCTTCTCAGTCACCAACTCAGTCTCGAGATCACAACAGTATGCCGGTTCGTCCAGTTTCCAGATGATGATCCGGGGAGCCTCATTATCCCATTTGACCTTCAACATAGAAGACATTGTAGCTAACGCGTCCGCCAGCTGATTCTCCTCTCTCGGAAAGTGTTCAAAGGTTATCTTTGTGAAGTGGGGAATCAAGGTCAACACACATTCTCTGTAAGGAATAAGATTCGGATGTTTCGTATCCCACTCTCCTTTGATCTGATTGATCACAAGAGCGGAATCTCCGAAGACACTCAGAAACTTGATCCTTAAATCGATCGCAGCTTGAAGACCTATGATGCATGCCTCATACTCTGCCATGTTGTTGGTACAGTTGAAACATAGCCAGGCAGTGAGCGGAGTATGAGTGCCTTGCGGTGATATGATTACAGCGCCGATACCGTTACCCAAAGCATTGGAGGCTCCGTCAAAGTGCATAGACCATCGGGATCCTTCCTCAGGTCCTTCATCCGGTCCAGGTACTTCATAATCAGTCACAATCATGATGCTTTCATCCGGAAACTCAAAGTTCATTGACTGATAATCGTCGACTGCCTGATGTGCCAAGTGGTCTGCCAATACACTTCCCTTGATGGCTTTCTGGGTTGTGTACTGAATGTCGTATTCCGTCAAGATCATTTGCCATCTTGCTATTCTCCCAGACAGAGCAGGCTTTTCGAATATGTACTTTATAGGATCCATCTTTGAGATCAACAAGGTGGTATGAGTCAGCATATACTGTCTCAGCCGGCGAGCAGCCCATACCAAAGCGCAGCAAGTTTTCTCGAGCAGTGAGTATCGGGTCTCACAGTCGGTAAACTTTTTGCTAAGGTAATAAATGGCATGCTCTTTTCGGCCAGACTCGTCATGCTGCCCCAGCACACACCCCATTGAGTTATCAAACACTGTCAGGTATAGTATCAGAGGTCTCCCTTCAACCGGTGGCATAAGGATGGGTGGTTCTTGGAGATACTCTTTGATTCTATCAAAAGCAGCCTGACATTCATCATTCCAACGTACTACCTGATCTTTATTCAGCAGCTTGAAGAGTGGTTCACAAGTAGCAGTTAGGTGTGAGATGAACCGAGCAATGTAATTCAAGCGTCCTAAAAAGCCTCTGACTTCCTTCTCTGTCTTAGGAACTGGCATCTCTTGAATAGCTTTAACCTTGGCAGGGTCCACTTGAATACCCTTATCACTTACAACGAAGCCTAGCAATTTCCCAGATCTTACCCCGAAGGTGCACTTGTTCGGGTTCAACCTCAGCTTGTACAGTTTCAAACGGTCAAACAATTTCTGCAGATGATCTAGGTGCTCTTCCTCAGTCTGGGACCTTGCGATCATGTCGTCAACATACACTTCTATCTCATGATGGATCATGTCATGAAATAAAGCAACCATGGCACGTTGGTAGGTTGCCCCAGCGTTCTTTAGTCCAAAAGGCATGACCTTGTAACAGAAGGTGCCCCACTGAGTAACAAATGTAGTCTTTTCCATGTCTTCAGGTGCCATCTTGATCTGATTGTAACCTGAAAAACCATCCATGAAAGAGAACACCTTATGCCGAGCAGTATTATCCACAAGGACATCAATGTGAGGTAGAGGGAAGTCATCCTTGGGGCTGGCCCTGTTCAGATCCCTGTAGTCGACACACATTCTGACCCTTCCATCCTTCTTTGGTACTGGCACCACATTAGCAACCCACTGAGGGCAGTCTTCCTTAGTAGGCAAGTGATGGACCACAATATCGGTATCCAACCCGGGCATGTCTTCGTAGGACCAGGCAAAGATCTCCATATAATCATGTAGCATCTTAGTCAACCGTTGCTTCACGCTGAGCTCTAGGTTGGCACCAATCTTTACCTCTTTCCTGTCTGCTTCAGTACCCAAGTTTATTATTTCCACTGGCTCTTCATGGGGTTGAATTGCCCTCTCCTCCTGGAGTAACAGTCTTGCAAGCTCGCCAGGCACTTCGCAATCATCTTCACCTTCGTCTTCGGCTAAGTTGATCGGATTTTCGAAGTCATAATTGGCAGTAGTAGAGTCGTTACCGGTGAGATCCAGAGTGGATTGAAACCTGTATGAGTGAGTGTGTGTAAATACAGCTGTTTTGAAATATGTATAAAGGAAGGAAAGACAGAAAAGGAGCATAAGATTTGAAATGCAAGAAAACATCCAAGATTTTCATTTATGATATATGAAATGAAAATTTATATGCCCTCACAAATGAAACCACGGTGCCTCGGGTAAGACACCGGGCCATAGAGTTTATTTATTGTTTATTACAAATAACAAAACAAAGAAGTTTATTACTGCGTGACAAAAGTAACAGGAGTATGGTCTTTGACAATCCAATTGGTCAATCCGCCTTCGGTCGTCGGGTAGATCCAACTATTGAACTCAGCTTCGTCCACTTCACTGTCCTCCCCAACAACATTCACTTCTGGATTTGTGATGAGCACAGGAGGTCTTCTGGTCTTCGCCTTCCGCATAGCTTTCTGCCCCTCTGCAGTAAAACCCAATCCGAACTTTTCAGTTTTCTGTGTAAAGTCGGGAAGCCTGCCCCAGTTAGCACATTCACCTTTCTGAACCACAGCCTGGGCATCCTTCAGAGAAGCCTTCTTCAAAGGAACATTCTCTTCGACTGCTGTTTCTGCTGCTGCTGAAATTAGAAGCACCTCCTCGAAATGCTGAAAGGGGGTTTCAATAAACTCCCCGTCCATCTCAATATATCTGAAGGAGTTCAAATGGCTCACCATATACTCCTCCTCTCCTTGCACAGTGACGATCTTCCCTCTGACGGGGTACTTCAGCTTCTGGTGCAAGGTAGAGGTCACTGCCCCAGCTTTATGAATCCAAGGTCGACCCAGTAGACAAGAGTACGATGGACGGATATCCATCACGTAAAAGGTAGAGTCAAACACCTGAGAGCCCACACGAATAGGAATGTCAACCTCTCCATGAACCATCCTTTTTGAACCGTCAAAGGCCCTGACGATGATATTGCTGGGTTTTAATTCCAGGCCTTCACAATCCAAACGGTCTAAAGCCTTCTTTGGTAGAACATTCAAGGAAGAACAAGTATCCACCAATACATGTGCCAGAGTAGTGCCCCTGCATTCGATAGAGACATGCAGGGCGTCATTGTGGTCTCTTCCTTTTACAGTCAGGTCAGTATCTGAGAAACCCAAGCCGTTGTCTGCTGTCAGATTTGCTACGCAGTCAGTGAACTGAACTGCAGATGTCTCCTGTGGCACATGGGCCGTCTTGAGAAATGAGATCAAGGCCTTAGCATGGGCCTCGGAGCATAGCAATAAGGAGAGCATGGAGATCTTGGAGGGCGTATGCCCCAGCTGCTCGACAACATTGAAGTCGCTCTTCTTTATTATTTTTAAAATTTCCTCCATCTCTTGTTGGGAGGCCTCAGCATTTATAGGTATCGGTGCCTCCATCCGGGCAGGCTCATCTTCAATTCCTTTGCCCCGAGCATTGGATGACTCGGCAGCAGGGGAAACAACTTGGTCAGTAACAGGAACAGGTACACTTGTAGGTGTTATAAGGAGGGGTCTTCGAGTAGCGGGCGGTGCAATGTCAGGAGAGAAGAGCCTGCCACTGCGGGTAACCTTGGCTGGACCAGTGATATCACAGATACTGGCGCCAGTGTTGAATTCTTGTTTGATTCTGTTCACATACACATCTGCCCCATAGTGCCAGGGGACAACTTTATCAGATACGTAGGGGAGAGGCCCCGGAACAGTAATAACCACAGGTGCAACGGTCATGATTTGAACAGGCTTCTTCGGGAGAGCCTTGATTGGATTATTGAAGATGGTAACTGTTGTACCCCAAAATTTTCCCTCCCATTTCCTCAATATTTTCTCATCAACAAGACCTTTGAAGATCAAGATCCAGTTAGGGTTCCCTCTGATCAAGACTTCTCCTTGCACTGCTAACCTAAATTAGGGTTTGTGGTTGAACCAAGATGTTTTGACCTAAAATGCCTAAGATGACTTTCATGGTTCATGTTGGACTCCCAAGTTTATCCATACCAAGTTTCAAGTCTTGATTCCAAATTTTGCCCAGTCAATTGGACAGTTGACCTAGAAATCAACTGTATTGGGGAAAAAGTCAACTATGGCCAATTGACAGTCAAACTTCATAATTTTTGACCCACATCAACATAATGGACTCATATGAACCATTTGGTCAAGTTTGGATCACAATTCCACAAGAAATTTGATCAGATCACCAAAAGGGCAAAATGGTCATTTTTAGGGTTTTGACTGCACAAAGGCAATTTTTGACTGTTTGATCTAGCCAATGGCAAACCAAGCTCACATATGGACTCAAGGACCCCATGGAATTATCTTGACATGCTCAACAAACTCAAAAGATCCCAAGTACACAAGATTGACAGTTGAATTTCCCAGTCAATTGATCAATTTTGACTGTATACTGAAAAGTCAAACTTTGACTTTTTTGGTCAAAATCAAGAGTCAAGATTCATTTTTCATCAAAACATGCCAAATCATGAAACTTGTTCACCAAGAAACCAAGAAATGCAAATTAGGGTTTGAAATAGAATTTTTCATAACTTAGAATTTTTCTAAGTTATGGAAAACCCTAATTTTTTCCCAACTTTGCCCCACTTTTTCACCAAGATCCATTTGGATTCAAACAAAAGTCAAAACATGAAAGTTGTAGCTTGTTGCATAGTCTACAACTTTGATTCACAAAGTTTTCCCATTTGAGGCTTGTATCTCAAGTTACAAATTTTTGAATAAGGGCACTAAACCATTCTTAACTTAGTGAATTTTTGACCTATTTTGACAAGGTTTTCTACCCCACTTCAAGGCCATTTTACATACACTTCCACTTGGAATTTCAATTTTCATTTCAAAGATGGATTGTAGTACACATTCCAAGCTTTCCAAAATGTCCAAGAACTTCTCAAACAACCTCATGGTTAGGGAGAATCGAATTTCACAATATGGCAAAAACTCACTTTGTTCATGACCAAGTTACATGTCCATAACCTTGCAATTTGAACTCAGCATGCCTTAAGCTAGATTACAGGTCCTTAAACCATCCAACACTCATAAATTTAATGCATATTCTTTGTGCCAAGACCATGTTCTTTGAGTTCAAGCATTGTCTAAAGGTTTAATCCCAAAGTAGATAAAGCAAATTAGCCATTTTTGTAAAAAGTAACTTTATGTCAAATTGAAAATCCAACAAGTACATTGCAAATCTGATTGGCACAAGATTATGAGCATAACACACTGATCAAGGAGGGATTATGCAGCACATTAGGGGGTCCTCTACATGCCTAGAAACACAAGTTGGCTTTTGTTGCTTAAGAAAGAAGAAAAGTGTCATAACATCACACAACTCTCATATCAGCTTAGGCACACTTAGACAAACTTATCAAACACATTCCAAAGATCAGAACCAAGCTTTTGCACGACCCTAGCACCTCTCAAACACTCCCCTTGCCATAATCACTTTCAAACTGCAAAAACAGGGCAAGGCCTGCAGTTTGAGTGCTATCTTTCATTTCTCTCAAGCTTTCTTGCCCAAATCAGTTCACACATCTTCCATACCATCTATGCAAGCTAACCAAAAGCAAAAACACGACCTGTAATCCCTCTAACTGGTTCCACCATTTTCACATTTCTGACTTGCAGGTGAAGTTCTCTAGCTCGATTCAGAAGCTTTCAAGACAAAGTAAACATTGGAATAGCATCCCTGGACCTCAAGGAAGCTTTTCCAATCATCACCTTGCACTGAAAGTTCCTACATTTCCAGAAAGAACTTCAACTGAACAGGTAAGTTTTTGAATTCGTATCTCTCTTATTAGGCATCATTAGCTTTAAGTTTGTGAATAAACAATGTTCTCCTCATGCTACTGAACATGTACATTCTTTTACTTTTCATTTCTTTTACCTGAGCTGTGAGAATTTAAGGTTTGAAAATGGTAGAAAACTTAGGTCAGGATTTGGGATTGTTAAAATTCTCTCTCATTTCTGAGAGTTAGGAGATGTTCTTTATATATTTGGAATCGTGGTTTCATGCTTAATATTTTTTGTGTTGGAAGTTTGTGCAAAAGATCAAAGAATCAGGATGTTTGAATGTTGGAACCAAACGCGCGTTTTTGAACATTGTTTGCTGGAGGTTGAAGAAGACAGGTCTTCTGGGCTGGGCTTGGAGTGTTTTTCTTATTTGCACCTTGTTTCTACTTTGACACCCCCTGGCCCATTTTGATTTTTACTTGTTATTTTCTATATTTTCTTTTTGATTTTGTTTCCATATTTTTATTCAATTCATAAAAAACATTGAAAATATTTTTTTTAATATTTTTTGCATTTATTTTGATATTTATTTGACTATTAGTTAGTTTTGTACATAAATAAATAAATTTGCCTTTTATTTAAAATAGCCAAAAAATAATACAAACATGCTATTTTCTGATTTTTATTTTATATTACCTCTTGAAAACATTTTACATAAAATATATTTTTATATAAATATTAAATATTTTTTTTTTGTATATATAATATATATTTAGAAAATTATACAAATAAATACATATGTATTAGTATACTTAGAATAAAAATACTAAAAAAATACATATTTTATTTTATTAATATTTAATATAAAAATACATTTTTGACAAATACTTCACTTTATTTTATTTTGTATATAAATAAATAAATACTGGTATTAAATTAAATAATAATACATTTCATTTAATAAAAATTAGGGTTTTTCCCTAAATTCAAAATACTCCAAAAAAATAATATCTTTTATTTTCTTTTTATTTTACATAAATAATACTTTTTTCATACATATAAAAAACCCTTTTTTTTCATTCTTGCATATTTGTTTTATTTCTATTTTATTTATGCAATTAAATTATCTCGTAAATAATTCAAATCTTGATGTAATAGTTTTAGGTTTAAATTCCTTGTCAAAATCCCCATTTGAAACATTGTACCCCCCTCCCTATATTATTATGTTGTAATAGCGTAGGAGTTTAAATTTCGCACTTTATCGCTTTCTAAATATACAATGTTAGAATTAGGGTTTATATGCGAATAAAATGAACAAAATAGTTATGACCTAATCTCAAGACAAACAAGCATGAAAATGGACACACAAATCACACTTGCACCCCCTAGGGTATTCCACTTTGTTGCCTTCAAATAAATGGGCCATATTGCATGTTAGGTCTCTTTGGGCAAAACAAACAAATTGAATGATCATAGTCCCTCGATAACACTTTTCAAAATATTGCCAAACAAATGATCAAGTCCCTTAAAGAAAATGCCCAAAGATACTTGGCACCATTGCAATTATGGTCCAAACGATGACCCGCGCCCGTCCCTTTCACATCCTAACATGAGATTGTCCACCAAATACAATGGTGGAACAAACTTATGAAAAGGGTTAAAACATAGCAATAGTCTTTGAGAAATTTAGGAGTAGATAAACTCTTAGTTACTTGAATCAAACTTGCAAAAACAAAACAATTGCCTATTTTCTAAAAACACACCTCACAACACTTTCAAAACAACTTTCAAAAACAAATGAAAACCTTTTCAAAAGACATGCATCTTTGTATACATCCCCACATGGATCATTACAAAGGTCGCCACCACATTGGCTTCTTTTCAAAACATTTTTCAAACCCACACACACAAGCACCATTTAAAACAATTGAAAACAAAAGGCAAGTGATCTAAGCAAGTAACTAAGAGCCCATGGATAACCATGGATAGAAAGGGTGCTAATACCTTCCCTTTCTATAATCTACTCCCCGAACCCAAGAAAAATCTCAAAGGTTTTTGCTGTGCTTTTTAAACCTTTCCTTAGGATAAAATAAAAAGTCGGTGGCGACTCTTGCTCAACCGAAACGTTTGCGAAAACAAACGCAAAACCATAGTCAGTTCTCCCACCGTATCACAAAACTGGCGACTCTGCTGGGGAAATTTTTAAAAGTGGAGTAACCTTAGGGCTTAGATCACCCTCTTGCATGACTAATTGTTTGAATTGTTTGCTTTATACTTTGGCTCTATTTGTTTGGGTTTGCAATCCTACACCCGGATTTTGGGAAACATTCATAGATAGCAATACGTTGTGGAAACTGTGCGGGGTATACCGACACGGTCTAAGCAATAACTATATTAGTGCGACATAGTTGTGAGTACCGGTAACCCTTGAGTTCAATCAAGGAGAGTACGGGGCCGCTGAGTGATGTCACTAAGCACTAATGACCTAGAACCTTACTTGACCATCTTGGCCTTTTGTTAGGGGTAGTGAGATGACCGGCTTTGGTGCAGTCCGAAGTTGGTAGATACTCGATACTACACTCATTGAGGGTTGTGTTCTTGGAATATTTTGGTCGCTAGTTAAGTGGCTAAACCAAAACAATGAACAATGAAAACAATCCAGTGATATTGAGCTCCTTAGAACCCGGTTACTATTTATAGGACAGGTTTTTAAGCCAACTACACTCAAGAGGGTACTTACCTATGAAACCCCATGCAAGCCTGAAACTAGGGTTTGGTGTGATTTGCTTGTACATATGTTTTGTGCATACATCATAAACATCATGAAGCATCATATGCATTTACTAACCATTTCAAGGGTTTGGATCTTCATCTTTGTTCCTGTTTTGTAGGTCATGGAAATTCCTCGCAGAAACACCATTCAAGTTAACCTTGTGAGAATCTCTCCTCAACTCAAGGAGCTCACCTCAAGAATTCCGGAAAACTCATCCTTCAGTGAAAGACATGGTAGACTGCTCAGCCTAGTCCACACCAACATTGAAGAAGACATGATGAAAGTGCTATTCCAGTTCTTTGACCCTCTTCACCACTGTTTCACTTTCCCTGATTACCAGTTGGTACCCACTTTGGAGGAGTTTTCTCAACTCCTAAGAATCCCTATCCTTAATCAACTACCCTTCAACGGTATGGAAAAGGAACCAAAGCCGGAAGATGTTGCTCGAGCATTACATCTACAACCATCCGACATCAAGGGGCATTGGGAAACCAGAAGCGGCGTCAAAGGATTCTTAGCAAAATTCTTGTTTGAGAAGGCACAAGAATGTTGGAACTCATTGGACCTATAAGCCTTTGAAGAGATTGTGGCACTCCTTATCTATGGGTTGGTCTTGTTCCCAAATCCTGACCAATTGGTAGAAGTCAACGCCGTCAAAATCTTCTTGTCCAGAAATCCAATACCAACATTGCTTGGGGACATTCTTCACTCATTTTACACACGAACAATGAGAAAGAGGGGTGTTCTCATGTGCTGTACTCCTATCCTTGCAAGGTGGTTTATTTCGCACCTTCCACAGTCTGTCTTGAAGAATGACCAAGGTACAAGGTGGTCCCAACGGTTGATGACTCTTACTCATTCTGATGTGCATTGGTGTTCTCGGTCCAGAGAAAATGTCATCATTGTCGATCGTTGCGGAGAATTTCCTAATGTTCCTTTACTTGGAATTAGAGGGGGTATCACCTATAACCCTTGCCTAGCTTTGAGGCAATTTGGATATGCACAGAGGGATGGCCCTCATGATATGTTGATTCCTAGCCTAGTTTTTGACTTCGACAACGATGCGCAAGGACTTCGCCAAAGATTCATCAGAGCTTGGGGAAAAATCAACAAGGTTGATAGCAAGACTCTAGGACACAAGAACTCCATCCCTCTTGAGCCCTATCTCAAGTGGGTACGAGCCCGAGCCCAAAGTCTAATGATGCCTTATCCCCATGTACTCCCAGTGATTAAAGAGCCCGTCAATGAAGGAGAGGTTCCCTACACCATCCTACATCCAGACATGCCTACATCGTGGGAGGAAATGCAGAAAAGCTGGATTCAGCTCAAGGAGGAACGGAATACTTTTGAAGCTAGCTACTACGCCAGTGAAAAGAAGGTTCTAGAGCTTACCCGCCTACTCCACGAGCAAGAGGCCCTCAATACCTACATCGCACCCAAAAGGATGCGCAATGTCTTTTTGCCTTAAGAAGTTTATTTTGTAATATTTGGCCCATGGGGCATTTATGTACTGACAAATTTCTTCTTATTAATATGACGTGCGTTCTTCTTTGTCTAAAACAATTTTGAATGTCCTAAATCCTTGAATGCATTGCATAAATAAGCATACCATTCATCATGTGCATAAGCAGGTCTCATCCCAGGTTTCCTTATCTGTCTGCTGTTTATTTCAGTGGGATGGATCTCGAGCAAACAATCAAAGACCTACAGACTCAGAATGCACAATTCCAGCAACTCCTGATGACCTTGGCTAAGGGTCAGGAGGATATCAAGACTCAATTGGGGAACAAAGACCCGGTGAAAAAGAAGAAAAAGAGGCTCGGGGTGGCTACTTTGGGGAGAAGATTTGACGGAGAAGCTCGGAGAGTGCTTGAATTTCCTCCTACTTCTGATGAAGGGACTAGTAAGAGAGATGGAGCTGCGGTGCCTTCCGAGTCTGATGCGGAAGAAGAAGAGGTTGAAGAGGATGAAGATTATTCTGACCAGCAATACCCTCCAGCTGATGATAAATACAAAGGGTTAGAAGACAGATTAGCCGCCATGGAATTACAAAGAGTACCGGGTTTGGATTTTGAAGACTTGGGTTTGGTTGCCGGGATTGTGATTCCCCCAAAATTCAAAGTGCCAGTGTTTGTAAGGTATGATGGGCTGTCCTGCCCCAAAATGCATCTCAGGTCCTACGTGAGAAAGATTCAACCCTATACGGCAGATAAAAACCTCTGGATTCATTTCTTTCAAGACAGCCTTTCTGGAGCTCAGTTGGAATGGTTTTATCAGCTAGAAGGAACCAGTGTCCGAAATTAGGAAGATTTGGCCACCGCTTTCTACAAACAATACCAATACAATTCTGACCTTGCCCCTACTCGTACCCAACTTCAGGGTATATCGATAGGAACAGGCGAAGGATTCAAAGAATACGCACAAAAATGGAGGGATTTGGCTGGCAGGGTGCAGCCTCCTTTAACCGATCGTGAACTTGTTGATATGTTTCTAGGGACCCTATCTGGGCCATTTTTCAATCATCTGATTGGTAACTCTTCAGCGGGGTTTACCGATTTGATCTTAACGGGCGAAAGAATAGAAGCTGGCATCAAGTCAGGAAAAATTCAGAAGAGTGTTGCTACAAGTACTGAGAAGAGGCCTTTTAAGAAAGAAGCAAGTGCCGTCTATGGTCCTAGAAGACAAGTCAAGCCCGAAAGTCGCCAAGCCGTCAATGCTTTGGTCATTTCAAAACCTGCTGCTGCTCCTCAGCAGTACAATCAACAAAGAAGTGAAAGGCCCAAGAGGCAATATACTCGGCTGAGTATGACCTTATCTCAAATTTTACCCCAACTGCTATCAACCAATTTGGTTACCACCAAAGAAGCTCCTAAAGTCGTGAATACTGCGTCTCTTAAGTATAACCCAAATGCCCGGTGTGCTTATCATTCTGATAGTCTCGGGCACACTACTGATGATTGTTGGGCCTTGAGAAACAAAGTGCAAGATCTTATCGACGCGAAGGAAATTCAGTTTGAAGCGCCTGAGAGACCAAATGTTGTAACTGCTCCTATGCCCCAACATAGAGTAAATGCCATTGAGGAAGAATTGTATGCTGTTTCGGTGAATAAAGTTGTTACCCCTCTTTTGACTGTTAAGAGGAACTTACTACTAGCCGGTTTATTTCCGGGTTGTAGTAAGGGTTGCCTCCTGTGTGCTGTTATCCCTACCGGTTGTCCACTGCTGAAATCAGGCATCCAAAGCCTAATGGATAACAAGGAAATTCTGTTCAAGAAAACTGTTGTTCCGTCTGTTTCCGTTGAAGAAATATCTGTTGTCACGATCTACAATCCTGCCAAAGCTCCCGCAAAGAAACCAGTCCAAATTATGTCTGTTGCACCCATCACTATTACTGTCCCGGGGCCTCTCCCGTATGAGTCTGATAAAGCTATTCCATGGCATTATGGAGCCGACGTGTATGTGCTTGGGGTGAAGCAGGAGTTCAACACCAATACCAGTATCAGTAACATCACTGGTCCCGCCAAGATTACCCGCAGTGGCAGGCTCTTCTCGCCTGACATTGCACCGCCAGCTATCCGAAAACCTCTCACCATCACACCCGCAAGTGTGCATGTCCCAATTCAAGTTCCTGTGTCTACTACTGCCGCCGAGTCTTCTGATACCCGGGGCAAAGAAGTTGCTACCGATTCGCCTGCCAGGACGGAGGCACCAAAAAAGAAGACTGCTGTGGAAGCCTCCCAACAAGAAATGGAGGAAATTCTTAAAATTATCAGAAAGAGTGACTTTAACGTTGTTGAACAGTTGGGGCATACTCCCTCCAAAATCTCTATGCTATCATTACTGCTATGCTCAGAGGCCCATGCAAAAGCCCTGATTTCATTTCTGAAAACGGCCCATGTACCGCAAGAGACCTCTGCGGATCAATTCACCGACTGTGTGGCTAATTTGACGGCTGACAATGGCTTAGGGTTCTCGGATGCTGACCTTACCGCCAAAGGGAAAAATCACAATGATGCCCTGCATGTTTCCATAGAATGCAGGGGCACTACTCTCGCACACGTGTTAGTGGATACCGGCTCTTCCCTGAATGTTTTACCCAAGAAGGCATTGGATCGTCTGGATTGTGAGGGCCTGGATTTGAAACCTAGTAACATCATTGTTAGAGCCTTCGACGGTTCTAAGAGGATGGTGCACGGTGAAGTGGACATCCCTATTCGTGTGGGTTCCCAAGTTTTAAACTCAACATTCTATGTAATGGATATTCGTCCATCTTATTCCTGCTTGTTGGGTCGACCCTGGATTCACAAAGCTGGGGCAGTAACCTCCACTTTACACCAAAAGCTCAAATACCCTGTCAAAGGGAAGATTGTTACTGTGCAAGGTGAGGAGGAATACATGGTGAGTCACTTGAATTCATTCCGGTATATCGAGATGGACGGGGAATTTATTGAAACCCCCTTTCAGCATTTTGAGGAAGTACCCCCAGTATTGGCATCGGCTGAGGCAGTGGTTGAAGAAGACTTTCCGTTGAAGATGGCGTCCTTGAGGGATGCCCGGGCTGTAATCGAGAAAGGCGATTGTGCAAACTGGGGTCAGCTTCCTGACTTCACTCAAAAGAATGACAAGTTTGGGCTGGGCTTTACTGTAGAGGCTCAGAGGGCTGTGCGCAAGGAAAAGATCAGAAAGGCCCCGGTGTTTATCTCCAACCCAAGGGTGAATGCTATTGAGGAGGATGTGGAGGAAGCAGAGTTTGACAGTTGGATCTACCCGACTACCAGCAACGGACCGAGCAACTGGACGGCAAAGGATTTTACGCCTATCACATTTGTCACGCAGTAATTAATTTCTTTTGATTTCCAATTTGTAACAAACAATATGTTAAAACTTTGTTGGCTCAGTGTCCTACCCGGGGCATCGTAGCTCCATTTGTGAGGGCTTTTTTGTATGACATTTCCATATATCATCAATCAAAACATTGGACGTTTGTTGCATTTCAAATCTTGTGCTCTTTTTCTTTCTGTGTTATATATATTGCAAAACAGCTATATTTACACACACTCACTTATACAGGTTTCAATCCACTCTGGATCTCACTGGTAACAGCTCTGCTACCGCCAGTTATGACTTCGAGAATCCGATCAACTTGGCCGAAGACGAAGGTGAAGATGATTGTGAAGTGCCTGGTGAGCTCGCAAGACTGCTACTCCAGGAAGAGAGGGCTATTCAACCACATGAAGAGCCGGTGGAAACAATTAACCTGGGTACTGAGACAGATAGGAAAGAGGTCAAGATTGGTGCCAATCTAGAGCTCAGCGTGAAGCAACGATTGATCCAGATGCTACAGGATTACATGGAGATATTTGCTTGGTCCTATGAAGACATGCTTGGTTTGGATGCCGACATTGTAGTTCACCACCTACCAACCAAGGAAGATTGCCCTCTGGTAAAGCAAAAGGTCCGCCGTATGCGCCCAGAGATGTCTGAAAAGATCAAGGCTGAGGTTATGAAGCAATTTGACGCCGGGTTTCTAGCAGTAACTTCTTACCCTCAGTGGGTTGCCAATGTGGTGCCAGTGCCGAAGAAGGACGGTAAAGTCAGAATGTGTGTCGATTACAGGGATTTGAATAGGGCCAGCCCCAAGGATGATTTTCCTCTACCTCACATTGACGTCCTCGTTGACAATACTGCTCAACACAAGGTGTTCTCCTTCATGGATGGTTTTTCAGGGTATAATCAGATCAAGATGGCTCCGGAAGATATGGAAAAGACCACCTTTGTGACTCAGTGGGGCACCTTCTGCTACAAGGTCATGCCATTCGGATTAAAAAATGCTGGGGCAACCTATCAACGTGCCATGGTTGCTTTATTTCATGATATGATCCATCATGAGATTGAGGTATACGTTGATGACATGATTGCAAGGTCTCAAACTGAGGAGGAGCACCTTGACCATCTGAGGAAGTTGTTTGACCGACTCAAGTTATACAAGCTGAGGTTGAATCCCAACAAATGCACCTTTGGGGTAAGATCTGGAAAATTGCTAGGTTTCATTGTAAGTGACAAAGGTATTCAGGTGGACCCTGCCAAGGTAAAAGCCATACAAGAGATGCCGACTCCAAAGACAGAGAAAGAAGTCAGAGGCTTCCTGGGACGACTGAATTACATTGCCAGATTCATCTCACATCTGACTGCTACTTGTGAGCCAATCTTCAAATTACTGAAGAAAGATCAAGTAGTGCGTTGGAACTATGAATGTCAGGCCGCCTTTGAAAAGATAAAGGAATATCTCCAGGAGCCACCCATTCTTATGCCACCAGTGGAAGGAAGACCTTTAATATTATACTTGACAGTACTTGATAGTTCAATGGGGTGTGTGCTGGGGCAGCATGACGAGTCTGGCCGAAAAGAGCACGCTATTTATTACTTGAGCAAAAAGTTTACCGACTGTGAGTCTCGTTACTCACTGCTTGAGAAAACTTGCTGCGCTCTAGTATGGGCTACTCGCCGGCTGAGACAATATATGCTGACTCATACTACTCTATTGATTTCAAAGATGGATCCCATCAAGTACATATTTGAAAAGCCTGCTCTGTCTGGGAGAATAGCAAGATGGAAAATGATCTTGGCAGAATATGATATCCAGTATACAACTCAGAAAGCAATCAAAGGAAGTGTACTGGCAGATCACTTGGCACACCAACCTGTGGACGATTACCAGTCATTGAACTTTGATTTTCCGGACGAAGACATCATGGTGGTAACTGACTGTGAAGTACCTGGACCGGATGAAGGACCTGAGGAAGGATCCCAATGGTCTATGCATTTTGACGGAGCCTCCAATGCTTTGGGTAACGGCGTCGGTGCTGTAATCATATCTCCCAAAGGAACCCATACTCCACTCACTGCCCGATTATGTTTCAACTGCACCAACAACATGGCAGAATATGAGGCATGTACCATGGGTTTACAAGCTGCAATCGACTTAAGGATCAAGTTTCTGAGTGTCTTCGGAGATTCTGCTCTCGTGATCAATCAGATCAAAGGCGAGTGGGATACGAAACACCCAAACCTTATTCCTTACAAGGAGTATGTGTCAACCTTGCTTCCCCACTTTGAAGAAATAACATTTGAGCACTTCCCAAGAGAGGAGAACCAGCTAGCGGACGCACTAGCTACGATGTCTTCAATGTTCAAAGTTAAATGGGACAATGAGGCTCCCCGGATCATTATCTGGAAGTTGGACGAACCGGCATACTGCTGCGAACTTGAGGCTGAGAAGGTGACTGAGAAACCCTGGTATCATGAGGTGAAGAGGTACTTGGAAGCTCAGGAATACCCTGAAGGTGCATCTGTCAATGACAAGAAGTTCATGAGAAGGTTTGCGGCAAAATTCCTCCTCAGCAACGGCATTCTCTACAAACGGAATCATGATTCAACTCTACTGCGTTGTGTGGATAAGGCTGAAGCAGAGAAGATCATGATAGAATTGCATGAAGGTACATTCGGGACACATTCCAACGGACACACCATGGCCAAGAAAATCCTTCGGGCAGGATATTTCTGGTCCACAATGGAAGCCGATTGTTACCAACACTCTCGGACTTGTCATAAATGCCAGATCTATGCTGACAAGGTGCATATCCCTCCGGTTCCTTTGAACGTCCTGACGGCACCTTGGCCTTTTGCAATGTGGGGGATCGATATGATCGGTGAGATCCGACCGACGGCATCCAATGGGCATCGTTTCATCTTAGTGGCGATCGATTACTTCACGAAGTGGGTTGAGGCAGCTTCCTACGCAACAGTAACCAAGAGCGTCGTGGCACGTTTCATCCGGCATAATCTGATCTGTCGGTACGGTGTCCCAGAAAGAATCATTACGGACAATGGTACCAATCTCAATAACAAGATGATCACTGAACTCTGTGAACAATTCAAGATACAGCACCACAATTCTTCCCCCTACCGGCCAAAGATGAATGGGGCTGTAGAGGCAGCTAACAAAAATATCAAGAAAATTGTGCAGAAGATGACAGTGACCTATAAAGATTGGCACGAGATGTTACCGTTCGCTCTTCATGGGTACCGTACCTCAGCAAGGACGTCAACCGGGGCAACTCCCTTCTCCTTGGTCTATGGCATGGAGGCAGTCTTGCCAATTGAAGTCCAGATACCATCTCTCCGAATAATGAAGGATGCAGACTTGAGTGAAGATGACTGGATCCAGACTCGACTGGATCAATTAAACCTGATTGACGAAAAGAGACTCACCGCTATCTGTCATGGTCAGACGTATCAAAAACGGATGATCAGGGCATTTAACAAGAAAGTCAGACCACAAGAGTATCAAGTTGGGGACCTGGTAATCAAACGCATCATCCTTCCTCAAAGTGATCCCCGGGGCAAATGGACCCCTACTTATGAAGGGCCGTTTGTGGTAAAACATGTGTTCTCAGGAGGAGCCATGATCCTAACCACCATGGATGGTGACGACCTTCCTCACCTCGCCAATGCAGACATAGTGAAAAGATACTACGCATAAATAAAAGACCCGCTAGGTTGACATACCTAGGCAAAATAAGGGCTTCCCGGCGAACCAAAAGGGTTCGGGCAAAAATAAGGGATGAAATGAATAAAAATCTGTACACCCGGCAAGTCGAAAACCTGAAAAGGCGGCTTGGGCAAAAATGGGTATCCCGGTGGACTGAAAACCCGAAAGGGCGGTCCAGGCAAAAGTTAGGGATAAAGCGTAACACTATGTCTCATTGGATCACTTCGCATCCGGAATTCGGCATCAACTATCTGGCTCAGATTTCGGCATCGACCAATCAGCTTCATCTTCAACTAGGCAGCAAAGCGATGGGACGCTTGGAGACATAAAGGCGATAGCAGAGTTGGAACCCAGTAGGATTATTCACATAGCTGTTTTGTTTTCTTTTCAAAATTGTAAAATCTGTGTTATTCGGCGGCATCCTCTTACTAGGATGACAGCCTCTTGTACAAAAAACGCCTATTCACAGGCAAAATTCAAATCAACACAAATTCATTTGTCCATACGAATTGCCATTTGTTTTTCCTTCTTTCTGTTTTGTCTTGCGAAGAACGTCCAATGTTCATTTTTGATATATGCATTTGACATTAAATTGCTGATTCATAAATGTTTGCATAAGAAACAAAAGATTAATTACAGGTGACATAAGAAACAGGGGCAATGTGAAATTTCCTGATGCAGTCTGGTTGCTTTGTCTGCCAAGGTACCAAGGTAGATTCGACTGAAGAATGTGACCAAATGATCTCAGCTCCCCGCAGAGTAAGGCAAGATTCAGCAATACTTCCCCCAGTGAAGTCGCCAACTTTCCCCGGCAGGTCTAAAAGCTTATCCCCAGTAGATTCTGGAAGCTTGTTCCCTGCAGAATACGGACGTCTCTCCCGAGCTTTGTTCAGATTTATTCCTCACAAGGGCTTATAACTGGGTTATCCTCAGCTAATTGCCATGGAAGATCGCCCTCGGCAAGGTTCTTTCAGTCCCCGGCAGGAGTTTATCTTTGGTATTCCCCAGCGGAGTTTATCATCATTATCCCCAGCGGAATCCATCATTGAAGTCCTCAGCAGGCCTCTCGTCAAACTTCAGAAAAGTATCTCTGCCATAGAGCAACTCCCCGGCCAGTCGTCAAGGATTTATTTTCCTAAGACGCAGTTACACTCATAAACATTTCACATTTCATACATCTTGCTTACATACATGATAAAGTGCATACAACACTATCTCATGGTGAACATCATGACATCATGCATATCATACATCATGACATTGCATACAACTTATGTTTTTTCCTTTTCAGGGAAGAAGACAATCCCAAAGACAACTACCTTCAACTGTCACAACTCCAGATTCGATACCTGTATCTAGCCAGGGCACATCTGAGAGTGATCAGTTTCCAGACTCGACTCCTGTATCTAGCCAGGGCACGTCTGAAGAGTTCGAAGATTCGATTCCTGTATCCAGCCAGGGCACATCTAGCAACTATCACAACGCCAGATTCGATTCCTGTATCCAGCCAGGGCATATCTGTTGATCAGTTTCCAGACTCGACTCCTGTATCTAGCCAGGGCACGTCTGAAGAGTTCGGAGATTCGATTCCTGTATCCAGCCAGGGCACATCTAGCAACTATCACAACGCCAGATTCAATTCCTGTATCCAGCCAGGGCATATCTGTTGACCACATTTCCAGACTCGATTCCTGTATCTGGCCAGGGCACGTTTGAAGAGTTCGAAGATTCGATTCCTGTATCCAGCCAGGGCATATCCGTTGACAACTATTTCCGGATTCGATTCCTGTATCCAGCCAGGGCACATCTGTGAGCAACCGTTTGTAGACTCGACACCTGTATCTAGCCAGGGCATATCTACATAAGGAGACTGAAGATCAAACACCTGTAACAGGCCAGGAAAACATCTGTCTTTCTCAAATACACAAGTTTTCGCTAAGGAATCTCTTATGCGATCAATACTTCCAAATGGCATCTATAAGCCCATTCCCGACAAAGTTCCGTCACATTTCCAGATGGCATCTATAAGCCCATTCCCAACATCACATTACTGGTACTTCAACATGCGAGTGCAAATTTCCGGGCACTCTAGTGTCCAATCTCCTTTTACCCTCGAGTCACGAAAGGCAAACTTGCCAATCTAACTCTTCAGGTTCAAGAAGATTGAACAGGGGCAACTGTTGTACCCCAAAATTTGCCCTCCCATTTCCTCAATATTTTCTCATCAACAAGACCTTTGAAGATCAAGATCCAGTTAGGGTTCCCTCTGATCAAGACTTCTCCTTGCACTGCTAACCTAAATTAGGGTTTGTGGTTGAACCAAGATGTTTTGACCTAAAATGCCTAAGATGACTTTCATGGTTCATGTTGGACTCCCAAGTTTATCCATACCAAGTTTCAAGTCTTGATTCCAAATTTTGCCCAGTCAATTGGACAGTTGACCTAGAAATCAACTGTATTGGGGAAAAAGTCAACTATGGCCAATTGACAGTCAAACTTCATAATTTTTGACCCACATCAACATAATGGACTCATATGAACCATTTGGTCAAGTTTGGATCACAATTCCACAAGAAATTTGATCAGATCACCAAAAGGGCAAAATGGTCATTTTTAGGGTTTTGACTGCACAAAGGCAATTTTTGACTGTTTGATCTAGCCAATGGCAAACCAAGCTCACATATGGACTCAAGGACCCCATGGAATTATCTTGACATGCTCAACAAACTCAAAAGATCCCAAGTACACAAGATTGACAGTTGAATTTCCCAGTCAATTGATCAATTTTGACTGTATACTGAAAAGTCAAACTTTGACTTTTTTGGTCAAAATCAAGAGTCAAGATTCATTTTTCATCAAAACATGCCAAATCATGAAACTTGTTCACCAAGAAACCAAGAAATGCAAATTAGGGTTTGAAATAGAATTTTTCATAACTTAGAATTTTTCTAAGTTATGGAAAACCCTAATTTTTTCCCAACTTTGCCCCACTTTTTCACCAAGATCCATTTGGATTCAAACAAAAGTCAAAACATGAAAGTTGTAGCTTGTTGCATAGTCTACAACTTTGATTCACAAAGTTTTCCCATTTGAGGCTTGTATCTCAAGTTACAAATTTTTGAATAAGGGCACTAAACCATTCTTAACTTAGTGAATTTTTGACCTATTTTGACAAGGTTTTCTACCCCACTTCAAGGCCATTTTACATACACTTCCACTTGGAATTTCAATTTGCATTTCAAAGATGGATTGTAGTACACATTCCAAGATTTCCAAAATGTCCAAGAACTTCTCAAACAACCTCATGGTTAGGGAGAATCGAATTTCACAATATGGCAAAAACTCACTTTGTTCATGACCAAGTTACATGTCCATAACCTTGCAATTTGAACTCAGCATGCCTTAAGCTAGATTACAGGTCCTTAAACCATCCAACACTCATAAATTTAATGCATATTCTTTGTGCCAAGACCATGTTCTTTGAGTTCAAGCATTGTCTAAAGGTTTAATCCCAAAGTAGATAAAGCAAATTAGCCATTTTTGTAAAAAGTAGCTTTATGTCAAATTGAAAATCCAACAAGTACATTGCAAATCTGATTGGCACAAGATTATGAGCATAACACACTGATCAAGGAGGGATTATGCAGCACATTAGGGGGTCCTCTACATGCCTAGAAACACAAGTTGACTTTTGTTGCTTAAGAAAGAAGAAAAGTGTCATAACATCACACAACTCTCATATCAGCTTAGGCACACTTAGACAAACTTATCAAACACATTCCAAAGATCAGAACCAAGCTTTTGCACGACCCTAGCACCTCTCAAACACTCCCCTTGCCATAATCACTTTCAAACTGCAAAAACAGGGCAAGGCCTGCAGTTTGAGTGCTATCTTTCATTTCTCTCAAGCTTTCTTGCCCAAACCAGTTCACACATCTTCCATACCATCTATGCAAGCTAACCAAAAGCAAAAACACGACCTGTAATCCCTCTAACTGGTTCCACCATTTTCACATTTCTGACTTGCAGGTGAAGTTCTCTAGCTCGATTCAGAAGCTTTCAAGACAAAGTAAACATTGGAATAGCATCCCTGGACCTCAAGGAAGCTTTTCCAATCATCACCTTGCACTGAAAGTTCCTACATTTCCAGAAATAACTTCAACTGAACAGGTAAGTTTTTGAATTTGTATCTCTCTTATTAGGCATCATTAGCTTTAAGTTTGTGAATAAACAATGTTCTCCTCATGCCACTGAACATGTACATTCTTTTACTTTTCATTTCTTTTGCCTGAGCTGTGAGAATTTAAGGTTTGAAAATGGTAGAAAACTTAGGTCAGGATTTGGGATTGTTAAAATTCTCTCTCATTTCTGAGAGTTAGGAGATGTTCTTTATATATTTGGAATCGTGGTTTCATGCTTAATATTTTTTGTGTTGGAAGTTTGTGCAAAAGATCAAAGAATCAGGATGTTTGAATGTTGGAACCAAACGCGCGTTTTTTGAACATTGTTTGCTGGAGGTTGAAGAAGACAGGTCTTCTGGGCTGGGCTTGGAGTGTTTTTCTTATTTGCACCTTGTTTCTACTTTGACACCCCCCTGGCCCATTTTGATTTTTACTTGTTATTTTCTATATTTTCTTTTTGATTTTGTTTCCATGTTTTTATTCAATTCATAAAAAACATTGAAAATATTTTTTTTATATTTTTTGCATTTATTTTGATATTTATTTGACTATTAGTTAGTTTTGTACATAAATAAATAAATTTGCCTTTTATTTAAAATAGCCAAAAAATAATACAAACATGCTATTTTCTGATTTTTATTTTATATTACCTCTTGAAAACATTTTACATAAAATATATTTTTATATAAATATTAAATATTTTTTTTTTGTATATATAATATATATTTAGAAAATTATACAAATAAATACATATGTATTAGTATACTTAGAATAAAAATACTAAAAAAATACATATTTTATTTTATTAATATTTAATATAAAAATACATTTTTGACAAATACTTCACTTTATTTTATTTTGTATATAAATAAATAAATACTTGTATTAAATTAAATAATAATACATTTCATTTAATAAAAATTAGGGTTTTGCCCTAAATTCAAAATACTCCAAAAAAATAATATCTTTTATTTTCTTTTTATTTTACATAAATAATACTTTTTTCATACATATAAAAAACCCTTTTTTGCATTCTTGCATATTTGTTTTATTTCTATTTTATTTATGCAATTAAATTATCTCGTAAATAATTCAAATCTTGATGTAATAGTTTTAGGTTTAAATTCCTTGTCAAAATCCCCATTTGAAACATTGTACCCCCCTCCCTATATTATTGTGTTGTAATAGCGTAGGAGTTTAAATTTCGCACTTTATCGCTTTCTAAATATACAATGTTAGAATTAGGGTTTATATGCGAATAAAATGAACAAAATAGTTATGACCTAATCTCAAGACAAACAAGCATGAAAATGGACACACAAATCACACTTGCACCCCCTAGGGTATTCCACTTTGTTGCCTTCAAATAAATGGGCCATATTGCATGTTAGGTCTCTTTGGGCAAAACAAACAAATTGAATGATCATAGTCCCTCGATAACACTTTTCAAAATATTGCCAAACAAATGATCAAGTCCCTTAAAGAAAATGCCCAAAGATACTTGGCACCATTGCAATTATGGTCCAAACGATGACCCGCGCCCGTCCCTTTCACATCCTAACATGAGATTGTCCACCAAATACAATGGTGGAACAAACTTATGAAAAGGGTTAAAACATAGCAATAGTCTTTGAGAAATTTAGGAGTAGATAAACTCTTAGTTACTTGAATCAAACTTGCAAAAACAAAACAATTGCCTATTTTCTAAAAACACACCTCACAACACTTTCAAAACAACTTTCAAAAACAAATGAAAACCTTTTCAAAAGACATGCATCTTTGTATACATCCCCACATGGATCATTACAAAGGTCGCCACCACATTGGCTTCTTTTCAAAACATTTTTCAAACCCACACACACAAGCACCATTTAAAACAATTGAAAACAAAAGGCAAGTGATCTAAGCAAGTAACTAAGAGCCCATGGATAACCATGGATAGAAAGGGTGCTAATACCTTCCCTTTCTATAATCTACTCCCCGAACCCAAGAAAAATCTCAAAGGTTTTTGCTGTGCTTTTTAAACCTTTCCTTAGGATAAAATAAAAAGTCGGTGGCGACTCTTGCTCAACCGAAACGTTTGCGAAAACAAACGCAAAACCATAGTCATTTCTCCCACCGTATCACAGTAACCACAGAAACTTCTTCTACCGGAACCAACTGAACAGCAGACTTCTTAAACAGAATCTCCTTGCTATCCATTAGGCTTTGGATGCCTAACTTCAGCAAGGGACAACCAGATAGGGAAACAACACAGAACAGGCAACCCTCACTGCAACCCGGAAATAAACCGGCCAGCAGCAGGTTCCTCTTGACAGTCTTCAGAGGGGTAGCTAGATCATCCACAGAAATAGCGTAAACATCTTCATCCACCGCATTTACTCCATGTTGGGGCATAGGAGCAGTTACCACATTCGGCCTCTCAGGCGCTTCGAACTGTATCTCTTTCGCGTCAATAAGGTCTTGCACCTTATTCCTTAATGTCCAACAGTCATCAGTGGAATGCCCCGGGCTATCAGAATTATAAGCACAACGAGCATTTGGGTTGTATTTGGGGGAGGCAGTGTTCACACCTTTGGGTGCCTCTCTAACAGTCACTAAATTGGTGGACAGCAATTGTGGCAAGATCTGCGATAAGGTCATGCTCAAACGGGTGAATTCTCTCCGGGGTCTTTCAGCCCTTTGAGGATTGGTTGGCCGAGGAGAGGCAGCAGGCTTAGCAATCATCACCGCACTGACAGATTGGCGGCGCTCAGATTTCTCTTGTCTTCTGGAACCATATACAGCACTGGCCTCCTTCTTGAAGGGTTTCTTCTCAGAACTAGACGATGCACCCTTCGGAATCTTTCCAGACTTCAACCCAGCCTCAATTCTCTTTCCAGTCAGAATAAGATCAGTGAATCCAACAGAAGAATTCCCAATAAGATGGTTGAAAAACGGCCCAGATAGGGTCCCCAAGAACATGTCTACCAACTCCCGATCAGTCAACGGAGGCTGCACTCTGCCAGCCAGATCCCTCCACTTCTGAGCGTACTCTTTAAAACCTTCACTTGAACCTAACGACATACCCTGGAGTTGGGTACGTGTAGGGGCAAGGTCGGCATTATATTGATACTGCTTATAGAAAGCAGTAGCCAACTCCTCCCAGTTACGAACCTTGGTCCCATCCAGCTGATAGAACCATTCGAGATGAGTCCCTGAAAGACTCTCCTGGAAGAAGTGGATCCACAAATTCTTATCCACTGAGTACGGTTGAATCTTCCGAACATAGGACCTGAGATGTAGCTTGGGACAAGACGCCCTGTCGTACTTAGTGAAAGATGGTGCTTTGAACTTACGAGGAATAATCACACCAGTAGACAAACCCAAATCTCCGAAATCCAACCCAGGTACCTGTTGTATCTCCATAGCATTCAGCCTGTCCTTCAACTGCTTGTAACAGTCTTCTGCCGGAGGATATTGCTCTTCATCAAAATCAGTCTCGTTGTCGGAGACTACCGGACTAGGACCTTTTTCCGCTTGAGGAGTACCCTTGCCAATGGAAGAACCAACCTCTTCATTTTGCAGAGTGTTGCCAAACCTTCGGCCCGAGTTGAACAGAACAGTTCTTCTCTTCTTCTTCTTTTCCTTCTTCAGGAGCAGAGCCTTCAGCTCCTCTTGGCCTTGAGCCAAACCCATGATTAATTCCTGAAATTGCGCATTCTGCGCCTGAAGAGCCTTGATGGACATCTCAGTTGATGATGAGTCAGGATTCATGATGCTGAAATAAACAACGAAGAACGGTAAGCAACCTGAAAAGAAGAAACCTGCTATGCACATGATGAATGGAATGCGTATGATTTATGTTTTCAAAGACAATCGGGAATCAACTTTGTAAACAAAAAGGAACACACTTCATTAGATTCAACTTTGAAACTTAAATTATTCAACAGGTTGCCCTTAGGCATTACATGAAAGGAAATACTGAAAGGGGAAATACAACTGTAAAAGAACATCCAGAGCTCCTCATTGATCCCATGGTCTCCTCTTCTCAGTGCGGATGTAGTCATTTAGAGCTCGCTCATTCTCCAACAGCTTTGTCAACTTCTGGATCTTTAATTCCTGCTCGTTGAACTTTTCCCGGTAAGAATCCCGCTCTTCTCGCAGTTGCGACCAAGATCTCTTCAATGTCTCATAATCAGTAGGTATCTGAGGAGGAAGGACAGTTGGAGGAACACCATTTTTGTCAGGACACTCAAGAATGACGGGTCTGACAGCTTCATACGGCATACCTAACTTCTGAGCACGGATGCGAACCCATTTGTAGTAGGCTTCCATAGGTAAGGAAGTCTTTGGCCCTAACTCCTGTAGGTCAGCTTTATGAACTTTGTCCCAAGCCTTGATGAACCTACGCCGTAACTCGTCACTATCCACCTGAAACTCAAAACTGATGTGAGGCACCAACATCTCATGGGGGCCTGCTCTTCTGGCTCTTCCAAACTGACGGAGTGCTAGACATGGATTGTAAGAGATCCCTCCTTGGGTACCAATCAGAGGAACATTAGGGTATTCCCCGCATCGATCAATAATAGCTATCTCATCCAAACCTCTGCAAGTCCAAATGATGTCTTTATCGGTGAGAGACATTAACCTATGAGCCCAACCTCTTCCTTCTTGGTTCTTCAGTACGAACTTAGGGAGGTGCGAAATAAACCACCTCCCCAACAAAGGGATACAACTTCATAGGGTTCCTCGTCTTCGGGTAGTACGAGCATGAAGTTGTTGCAAGATGTCACCCAAGAGAGTGGGCACAGGATTCTGAGACATAAAGATCCTTATGGCAGTGACATTGATGAAGTTGTCAGGATTAGGAAACAAGACTAACCCATAGATTAAGAGAGCCAAGATATCTTCATATGCCCTAAAGTCCAGGTCATTCCAGAAACTGTTAGCCTTACCAATCAGAAATTTGGCCAAGAAACCCTTAACCCCGCTTCTAGTTACCCAGTTGTCCATTACCTCTTGATGTGTCAGGGGAAGAGCTGCAGCAACATCCTCAAGCCTGAGGGTCTTTTCCCAACCAGTGAAGGGAGTCTGATCCAAGATAGGGATACCAAGCAAATCAGAGAACTCTTCCAGGTTAGGGACCAGCTGGAAGTCTTGAAAGGTGAAGCACTGGTACAGAGGGTCATAGAACTGGGTCAGAACACTCATCAACTGTTGATCCCGCTTTACAGTGACTAAACTGAGAAGAGAACCATGCCTCTGAATGAAGGAAGTGGTATTTGGAATTCTGCTAACCAACTCTTCAAGCAACTCAGGTGAGTGAACAAAGTTGAACCGGATAGTATTCCTTTGCACAGGCATCATGATGTCCTACAAAACAGAGCAAAGGTGAAACCCTCTTGTCTTTGAAATGGTCAGTCCTTATGCAGGATGCATGCAATGCTCATGATGTTATGATGTTATGATAAAGCACACCACAAATAGATACAAAGGCAAACATGGTAAGGCACACAAGTCACACAAGGCAAGCCCCTAAAGTTTAGGCCAGCATGAGGTCTAGGTGCTACCCTCTTTCAGTTTGTTGGTTCATACCTGTCCTATCAAAGTAACCGGGTTCTTAGGGGATCCCAATATCATTGACTACCCTCAATCGGTCATAACTCCAGCATCGCAATCTTTTCTTGCAGCCAGAACCATCACGAGAGTTTAGCCTCAATGGGCGTAGCATACTGCTACTGTTCTAATGGCCAAGTTGTGTCAATTAAGGTTCTAAGGTTGTTGGTGCTTAATGACTCCTCAGAAGACCCATATTCTTCTCGTTGCAACACAAGGGATATCGGTACAGACCAAGGTGCCACACCAACGTAGCCACTGTTTCACCCGTGTCGGTCTACGCCGGACAGGTCCCTCACAGCTTATGCTACCTAAACAGGGTATCCCCAGATCCGGGTTAGGATCTATTTAACTCCGATGCAACCCACAATAGTAAAGCAAGCAAATCAATACAATTGAAAACACAGTTATGAACTAGCCCTAAGGTACACCTCACTTTATAAAGGGTCCCCAGCAGAGTCGCCAGTTCTGTGATCGGTGGATCTGGAACTGACTGTTTAACGCTGGTTCGCGAAATGTCGCGATGAGCAAGAGTCGCCATCGTCTTTTATTTTCTCCAAATGGAAAGGACAAAAGCACAGAAAAATTCCTTATAGAGATTGCTCTCGGTTCGGGAGGTAGATTATAGAAAGGGAAGGTGTTAGCACCCTTTCTATCCATGGTTATCCATGGGCTCTTAGATACTTGCTCATTGCGTTTTCAAAAATGGTTTGTTTGCTTTTCAACTGTGGGTTTAAAAAGTTTCTTTGAAAATTCCAGTTCGACTCTTGTATCGGTCCTCAAGAGTGTTTGAAAAATTGCTTTCGAAAGCTTTTTGAAAAGGTGTCGGTGTGAAAAGTATTTTTGATTTGTTTTGAAATTAGAGCAAGTATCTATGAGAACCTACCTACCCTAAGGAATTCGTCTGTGTATATGTCCTTTAAAGTAGTGCCATCCCACTATTGAGAGGTAGATAGCACCACCGTTGGAGGTGTTCGGGTCAATTCGAGGTTCGGGACATGGTGATCACCGGAGCAATAGGAAGACACCTTAGAAGCTACCCTCATGCCAGGTTCCCGGATCATGAGGACTTACTAAAACATCCTCTACTCGACGATCACCTTTCGAGAGGCAAGGCAACAGTGAAGCGTACCCTAGGGGTGGTGTGTGACTTGTGTGTCGTTTTCAGATATTTTGTCTTGTTCATGTCATGGGTGATCTACGCTTTTGTTTTTATTTATTGTCATTCATTCTTGCATGCATTTATTTAACAATTAAAAAGTGCGAGAAAGGTAAAGTTCTAAACTATTACAAAAGGCGCGGGTCCACATCGCCAAAATTTCCAGAACTCGATTTGACAGAAAATAAATAAATAATTAAAGTGCGAAGAATTTAGAATGTCTGAGTTTACAAGGCTTTGGGAGAGGTACATAAATAATCAAAAGAAAAAAGAAATAAATACGCGAATTGAATTGAAATTAGAAACGAGGGCGTTGGACCCCTTTTAACGAAATTAAATTAAATTATTAAATTAATTTAAAAAGAAAAAGAAATTATTTTTGGTATTTTTTGGATTTGAATTTTATGGGAATATTAATTGAAATTATTATGCTAACCCTAATTCTAATTGTTTTTAGTTTATTATGAAAGTATTAAAGTTAAACCTAAATTAACCTAACTATTTACATGCAATCTTGATTTATAAAAATAATAGGAAGAATTAATAATTAATGTGGTAAAAAGGAAAAAAATATGAAAAAAAGATTTGAAACCCTAATTCTACCAAATTTTAGGTTTTTATTGAAAAATGTTAAGATTAATCCTAGATTTAAAACTAAATTAATTAATGAATTTTATTTACAAAAATATTAATTAAATAAATATATTTTAATTTTGTCCTTTCTGATTTTTTTTGTGTTTTTTATATTATTGTGAAAATAATTATTTAAAGAATTAAATCAAAAAAACTAATTAAAACAAAAAATAGAAAAATATAAAAAAAGGAATTAGGAATGCAAACCATGGGGGTCTGTCCCCAAATAGGAGGATTTGCTTAGCAATTTGGGCCCATTTGTTTAAGGCCTTGTCTGACTTTTTGACTAGCATGGAGCTCCATTGACTAGTGTCTACCATGTCCTTCAAATCATGGCCTTCTGATCGTTTCCATTGGCCAAGTGGATGGCTTGATTTTGATGACGTACGATACACCCTAATACTGAAGCTGCACATAAGCGTTAAGGGAAAAATAACATGAAAGGGGTGGGGACCTGGGGCTCGAACCCAGGTCCTGATGATTACCAGCCTTACGCCTTACCAACTGCTCCAAACGCGCTTTCTGTATTTTAGATAACAAATAATTAATATGAAATAAAACCAACGCTAGTGGGAAATTTTTAGCGCGCAATTCAAATTAACCAATCAGATGATGCCACAGGGTCTTCTTCTTCCTTATTGCGTTTTTTCCTGAAAATAAAAAGGGGTTAGCGGGGGTTTTAAAACCCCCCCAAAATATGCCATATCTGAAAATAACGATTAAGCCGTCCGGCCACATAAATTAGGCGCGAGGGTTTCATTGTCTTCGTCCAAACACGCTGAATCCATTCATGGCATTATGGTGTCTCAATTTTATTGTATCTGAAAACGCCCAAATCAAAAGCTTGGTAACCCTAAATATCTCTAATGGTGAATCCTTCCATGGTGCACGAAAACTTAATCAAACCATACAGTTAGCTTTAGAATTGAATAATGAATGGAAATCAAATGTTAAAAATTGTTAAAAACGTATGATTCATGATATAGGAATGCAAGACATTTTCTGTACAGGGTGCGATCATTCTCACGTTTCTGGGTGTGGAAGCTTATGGTTTTGATTCCAATTCCTTCCCTGAAGCCTCAGCAAGCTAATGGAATAGGTATTTTGACTTGAATCGCCCTCCAACTTAGTTTTCAGTATTGGAGTTTTCTTGAAAAAAATTCAAGTTTGCTTGTGGCTCTTCTGCGCAGCTGAGATTCCATCCTGAATAGGGTTAGCATGTATATGTATCTATGAACGATTAGGGTTGGAAAAGAGGTCCAAGGAATCAAAGAATTGATGGAGAGGATATTGATTTTCATGGCAAAATATTTTCTAATCTTTTAATGCAAACTTAGTTCAAATCATGGCCAATTAACAAGATTCTTACCAAATCTGATTATACACAAAATCTTGAGATTATTTCATGCACAAAAAGATTCAAAAAATTAGGTTTAGTATTTTTCATGTATTTATTTTAATTAAATGAATTATTGATAATTAAAAATCCAAATAAATAAAATAAAAATGATAAAAACTTCCCTTTGGGCCAAATGGTCGTGCACATGCCTTGGATGATGAATTGTGGAAGAAAAAGAGGCCCATTAGCAATTTTAGGTTATTTGAAGCAATGTTGACTTTTCAAAATATCCAAAAATTTCCCAACTTCCACAAGGCATAACTTGCTCAATTTTTAAGCTTTGCTCATGTTCTTGGACATTTTGGAAATGTCTTTGAGTCCTCTAACCAATGTCGTTGGTCCCATGTCATTTTGATTTACCAATCTCAAGTTATGGGCTTTGACTTAAAGTCCCTTTTTGTTGACTTTTGAAAATGACCTATAATGTTGAAATTGATAACTTTTTGTGAGAGCATTTATTGGACTTGAAGTATGAAGAGGAGTTGTAGGAAATGTCTTTCTCTTCAAAATGAGCTTTTGATGGAATTTTTCTGATAATCCATGTGGAAGTTATGCCATGGTCAATTTACAGTTGACTTTTTCAACTGTCCAAATATGGAAACTTTTGCATTTTGATGATTTTTGAGCCAAGCTTTGAGAATCATGATCAAGTATTGATCAAATGATGTTTGTGGCTTCAAAATGAAATGTTGACCAAAAATTTGAACTTTTGACTGCCAAATGACCATTTTGCCCCTATAGTTGACTGTAGTGCAATTAGGGTTTTGACTGTGCAATTTTGTGCTGAAAGTCTTGAAACTTGGTATGAGGATGCTTGACCATGTTTGTGAGCCTGTGGGACTTGATTGGACCCTTGGAAACTTCATTTACTTTGTCAGAACCAAAACCCTAATTTTGACTGTTAGGAGGCCCTTGAACTGTGCAACCCTTGGGGAGATTTTGAAGCTTTGACTTTGCAATTCTTGAAGAATATGGGAGGGCAAATTTTGGGGTACAACAGAGGGAAAATTTTGGGGTACAACAGTATGCATGCTAGGTATCTTGGCAAAACAAAAACAAAACAAAAGATCATAGTCCCTCGATGACGCTATCTTGGTTGCCTAAACAAAATGATCTAGTCCCAAAAAAAAACTTGCTAAGATACTTGCCAATATTGTTATCATGGTCATACAATGACCCACGCCCGTCCCGTTTAACATCCAAATACAAGGTTGTTTACCAAATACAATGATAAAACAACAATGTCAAAGGGTTAAAAATGTGTAGGAAAGATCTTTGAGTAGGGTAGACAACTCCTAGTTACTTGATCAATTTGCAAACCATCCTTGCTAATTTCAAAAACACACACACAATTTCAAAACCATTTCCCAAAACAAACTTTCAAACATTGAAACATTTTTCAAAAGACAAACACCTTTGTATACATTCAAACAAGAATTATTACAAAGGTTGCCTAGACAAAGGCCTCTTTTCAAAATACTTTGAAAACCACACACAAAGCACCATTTCAAACAATTGAAAAATCAAAGCAAGTGATCTAAACAAGTAACTAAGAGCCCATGGATAACCATGGATGAAAAGGGTGGTGGCACCTTCCCTTTTCATAATCTACCCCCCGAACCCAAGAAAACATCTCAAAGGTCTTTTCTGTGCTTTTTGACCTTTCCTTTGGATAAAATAAAAAGTCGGTGGCGACTCTTGCTAAACTGAAACATTTGCGAACACAAACGCAAAACCTCAAGTAAGTTCTCCCACCGTATCATAACGAGAAATACAAGTTTTTAAAAAAAGTTGACTTACTAATGCTTAGGGACTAATATAGTAAGTTTTGGTTTGATTTGATATTGTCTATTCATCTCAACCTAGGGGATGAATAAAATAAAGTTTGATAACACATCGCTGCATGGAGACTGACGCAATGGATTATGCAGATTTATTTCGCATATCTATCGCAACCTAGGGGATAGATAGTTGAAAAAGCTTGATAACTACATCGCTACATGGAGCCTGGTGCAATGAGTTATATCGCGGAAAAGGCCTGATAATAACATTGTTGCATAAAGACTGATGCAATGGATTATACATATGTATTCACATATTTATTGCAACCTAGGGGATAGATAATTGGAAAAGATTGATAACTACATTGCTGCAAGGAGACTGAGGCAATGAGTTATATTGCGAATTTTCACACATTGCTTTATGAAGACTGATGCAATTGCAGAAAAAGCTGTTTTTTGATGATCAAATTTTAGATAACTAAATCAAAGATAAGATCAGATTCTTTTATCGGTTGTGTCTCTTCTCAACTAAGGTAATTGTTTAGCATAAAAATGCAAGGTTTGAAGGTTGAGAGCAAAGTATTGTTGACGATTCCAGTTGCGTCTGTTCTCAACCTAAGCTATCAACATGAAGAAATGAACCCCAAATTTTCCTTATATATACATGCACCAAATGTTATGAATGATCTTGATACTTTGATATGGTTATATGTATGTCATGCTAGATGTAAGGCTTTTTAACGGGAAATCTATTGTCGACACTTCCAAGGAATCTACTGCCGAGATTCAATTGTGAATTACCTTCTGTCGAGGTCTTCTAGAAAATCAATCCCTGAGATTAACCAGAGGAATATACTGCCGAGATTCAATTGAATTACCTTTTTTCGAGGTATGCCAAAAAATCAATCAGACGAGATTAACCAGGAGAATCTACTACCGAGATTCTTTTGAATTACCTTCTGCCAAGGTCTTCCGGATAATTAACTGTCGTGATCAACCAGGGGAATCTACTGCGGATATTCAATATGGAATTACCTTCTGTCGAGGTCTTCTGGATAATCAACTGTCATGATCAACTAGGAGAATCTACTCCCGAGATTTGATTGTGAATTACCTTCTGTCGAGGTCTTCTGGATAATCATCTACCGCATCGAGATTCGTTTATGGGATACCTTTTGCCGAGGTCTTCTGGAATCATCTGCCGAGATTAACCAGGAGAATCTACTACCGAGATTTTGTTGGATAACCATCTGCCGAGGTCTTCTAGAAAATCAACTATCGTAATCAACCAGGGGAATCTACTGTCGAGATTCGTTTATGAGCTACCTTCTACCAAGGTCTTATGGATAATCAACTAATGTGATCAACCAGGGGAATCTACTGTCGAGATTCAATTATAAGCTACCTTGCCGAGGTCTTCTAGATAATCAGCTGTCGTGATCAACCAGAAGAATATACTGCTGAGATTCAATTGAAATACCTTCTGAGGAGGTCTTCTAGATAATCGAATACCGTGATTAACCAAGGGAATCTATTGCCGAGATTCAATTGGAATACCTTCTGCTGAGGTCTTCTGGATAATCATCTTCCGTGATCAACCAGGGGAATCTACTGCCGCGATTCAATGTAGAAATAACTTCTGTTGAGGTCTTATGGAAAACCATTTGCTGAGACTAACCAGGGGAATCTTCTGCCGAGATTCTGTTGAGAGATTACCTTCTGCCAAGGTCTTCTGGATAATCAACTACCATGATTAACTGGGTGAATCTACTACCGAGATTCAATTGTGAGCTACCTTATCGAGGTCTTCTGGATAATCAACTACCATGATCAACCAGGGGAATCTACTGCCAAGATTCAATTGGAATAACTTATGCTGAGGTCTTTTGGATAATCAACTGTTGTGATCAACCAGGGGAATATACTACCGAGATTCAATGTAGAAATACCTTCTACCGAAGTCTTCTGGAAAATCATTTGCTGAGACTAACCAGGGGAATCTTCTGCCAAGATTCAGTTGACAGATTACCTTCTGCATAGGTATTCTGGATAATCAATTGCCATGATTAACTAGGGGAATCTACTGCCAAGATTCGATGTAAAATTGATAACTTGATCGATAATGATGATTGTTTTCACATGCAACATGGTTTATGCTATGCATGTACATTTGATTGATGCATGAAAAGTAATGATTGATTAATGCATGAAATGTAATGATTGATTGATACATGTGGTGAGAGACTTGGATATGAATCAATGGATGTTGGAATTTTGATTTTCCAATGAGAATTAGGCTTAAGGGTAGACTCCAAGTGAGATTGGGCTCTTTGTTAGATCCATACTACCACAATTCGTCAAATGGATGAGATTATATGTATAACTTGTATTTGGATCGAAGTAACTTAATGAATGTAGGACAATGATTTATGTAGACTCGTATGCTTTTGATTGATGCCCCTATGAGGGATTACAGATGGTTAAGACGTGAAGAGGTTTCCTATGCAACACTGTTGCTTGTCACATGATGGTTGGATGTTATGCTAACATGATTTCCCGATACTCGATTTGAACTCGAAGATTGCTGATATAGGAGAATGACCCATTGGTGATTATGAAAGTATGTAGAGAGTTTTCCCCTTTGTGGAATGTCTTTCCCTAATTTGTTGATTTGTAGAGATTCTCCTTGATATGATCTCAAAATTAGTTTGATCATAAGATGAATGACCTTACTACCTTGAGTCATGCCCCCGATTAATGGACTCTTGAAGATATTTGGCTTTGATGAACCATTTTGAATCAACTCCTTTTGATCGAGCCTCACAATGGTATCCCCTAACATTTTCACTTCTTGAAAGGTATGCCCCCAATATCAATAATTTGAAGGAGGTACTCTTAGATCTCCATGATGAATTGCCCAAAGCATCGAATCTAGCAGAGTTTGTATCCAAAGTTGCTTGAAGGAGAACTTGAACCCTATATTTCGTAAGACAAAATTTGATATGCACTGCCCCAAAATTTGAGTCTCGAAGGTTTCCCCCTGATTTTTAAGGCCTCGAGAAATCGTCGAAAGAAGAAACTGAGCCCTACCATGTTGTGATAGGAACTTGATTAAGGAGTGCCCCTTCAAAGGGTATGCCTCATATTGAATAATGCTTTGAAATGTGATCCAAGTTGATTGAATCTTGGAATGTTAAACCCTAATCAATAGGATCTTCATGTTATATTCCCCTACAATCAATAGTCTTGCCTATGATTATGGGGTTCCTCTTTAGATGCTTTGCCCCTAGTTAGGAGCTTTCTGGAAAGGATCGATCTTGATTAAACCAATTTTTGAGATCTCTTTGATGCTAAGTATTGATTCATAGATAAAACTGTACCTTTTGAAAAGTAATTTTGTTCGATGCACATGCAAATTTTGAAATCAAAATTTTCATGGAGAAGAAATGGATGATTATAGATGGAGATTCAAAGAAGCATAATGATTAGCAATAAATTTAACAAACGTAGGAGTCAGTTTAACAAAATATTTGCTTAGTATACTTTCATAGTTAACCTAGCTTCAATTAGGACTTTTGAGGGTTGTATCATGGCATGATTCATGGTTTAAGAAACAAAGTATATAGGGATCAAAATTTATATTAACCCACCCCATTCTCCTTGATGTTCTTCGATCTTGAATCCAATTAATGAAATAAATGCGTTCAATTCTGCAAGAGAAATTTCATAGTCGCGCAAATGGTGAGAAACGTAGATAAAGTCCAAACACTAATGAGAAGCATTGATACTATCCAAACTTTGATGAGAAGCCTTGATGATTCTTGAGGTGTCAGTCACAAGTTTATTCTCCAATTTATTTGTTTTAAATCCCTTATTTTTGCATGGACCAATTCTTTTGAATTTTTTAGTCCATCTGGATGCCCTGGCTTTTTCCTAAGTCAAGTTTTTTTTCTTCGATTTTTACTTGATTTAGCAAGCTTTATTTTTCTTGAATTTCTTTTTGCTTTTTTCTTTTGAACATTTGTGACTGCCATGCTGATTATTGTGAGCCTTGTCTTCATTGTTCCCTCGATCTTGAATGATTTGTTGAGGAAGAATAAGTCTTGGATTTTGACTTTATTAATTTCTTCCTCAATCTTTGTTGATGTGCGAGGGAAATGATGTGCTTGAACCTTTGCTTAGATCATTTGATTCTCTTGAGAATAGAATGCATCATTGAATTAATTGAAAGACTACCCTGCCCCTAATTGAAATTAAGGTTTTTTAGAAAATAGAAACAACTCTAACTTCTGGCTCTTGGGGGGGGGGGGTTGACTATGTATTAACTCCTTATCTCTCCACTGTTTAGGGATTGAAATAATGCCTTACATCATCAGCTTGGTCTTACCATTGAAAGCATAGTTTAGAAAAATTTAGTTATTTAGTTTTCATCATTCTCCATCAGAGTTTGTTAAAGTTGTGAAATGGAAGATATAAAAGAAGAATAGAAATTCGTTGATTATTTATGGAATCAATCGATTTCAAAAACATGCATGCTTATTTTATTAGAATTACTGATCCAAAGATACAAATTTATAGCAAATGAAATTTAACAACTAAGAAATCACAAATTGAAATGATAAAGGCCTAATGATCTAGAGATAAGCCTCCTTGTTGATCCATTGACTTTAGGGGATTCTTCTTAGTCTTTGGAGTTGTCAAAGCAAAGGGTGACCATTCGCCAATGGGATCCCTTCTTCAAAATTCAATTGCTTATTGTCGATCAAATCTTGGACCTTGTACCTGAAAGCCCAATATTTTTCTATAGTATGCCCTGGAGAATTGGCATGATACTCGCACCTGGAATTTGCACCATGCTTAGGAGAGAGTGCTTCACTCGGAGGATTCAGTGGCTTCTGCTCTACCAAAAATGCCTTGAGTACATGTTGTAGCAGCTGACTATGCAGTATGTGAAGTGGATAAAATATCCTAGGTAGTAGCTTTTGTTTTTTCCTTTATTGGGCATATCCCTTCTGTTGATAGGGTTGTTGTAGTTGTTGTTGAGGTGGGGGAACTTCCCATAGTGGTGGCATCTATGGTACTGACTAAGCATGTGGTTGGGATGACGAAGGGGTACCTTCACTCCTCAATAACAATTGCATGATAAAGTTCATTTGAGCCTTCAATTGGTGGACCTCCTCCTTCAACAGTTCTTGGCCTCTTTTTAGTTCCTCCATGGCTTCTTGAGACATGATTTTGGGTTCACTTATGAGTATTGAGAATCTTGCTTGTTGGATCACAGTTGGATAAGGGTGGATGTTTTCTGTAAGTGGAAGAGATATGAGCTTTATGCAGATGGATGAAAATGGAAATGTATGAAAAATGCTTGGGTGTGCAAATTTTTTTTTTGGGTTTTAGGCACGCAAAAAGTTTCATGGATATGCAATACAATATAGATGTAGTATGAGGGTAGAGATTGGGGTACTCTATAAAAGTTTAATGGTAGATATTATGATATCTTACACTGACTCAGAGATTGAGACAGGCAGGAACTCCTTAAGGATTATGGCCAATGAAAGACGATGAGGAATCCCTGCAGGCTAGGGATTACGACATAGACGGAAGCCCTACGGGCTAAAGATAATAGTGGATGAAGGGATAACCCTTGCGGGTTTGCAGATTGTAATGGGATTTATGAAAGGTATCCTTAGAAGGTAGGTTCCTAGTTTTGGCCTACGAATATTCTACCCTCCCTACAAGGTGGTTTCCTTAAGGGTATCATGAATAACACTAGAGGGAAAGGCATAAGGGTCTCCCTTAAGCGGGGCCTCTTTACAGACCGAAACTTATGTATCTAGGTCATGAAAGGTCTCATTATGAGTTTTTTTGGTTTAAAAATCGTACAAAGAGCCATATGTGTCATTCCAAAGTCCTACTTCCCAAGAGGATGTCTCTTGAGAGGTATTCCTTTTGCGCAATTCCACCGACTCTAGGCGAAGTCGTCACATAAACTCATAGGGATGATGTATCCCCTTGGCTAATAGACGAACCTTCTTTCTAAGGTTTTTAAAAAAAAATTTGAAAATTTTTAAATCCCAACACAAATGAATAAATATAATGAAAAATAAAAATAAGCAGAATAAATGAATAAAGCAAAATAAAGAAAAACCAAAAAAATAAGCAAAACCCTAAAACCTAAAGGAAAAGATTCTAAACCTAGGTTTAAGTCCCTAGCTGTTGTAACTAGTTTTAAATTTGAGAGTCTCCACCATTAATTTTTATTCGAAGGAAGGGAATATAAAGGATAACCCTAAAATTTAGAGATTCTGGTTTTTTGGACTCGGTTCTAGATGAAGGGAAGGTGTTAGGCACCCCTCATATACCTTGTTCACAAGGATACTAGGGTTAGAAGCACGATCTTAAGAAATAGGGTTTTAATTTTTATTAGGGGAACTCGCCACGATTTTAGTCGTATGCCTACGTATCCTTTTATGAGGAATCAGAGTCCCAATTCGTAGTTCACAGTTGGTTTGTGTTTTTTATGGATTACGAAGATATTTAAATTTCCTGCATACTTAGTCTAGGTGTGTGAATAGCAGAGATATTTAGATAAAGCGCGCAGTTAATTAAAATGTGCTTCGTAATCCTTTTCAAAAATTAATTGTTGAATTACTTTAGTTATTGTAATACGGTGGAAGGACTGACTTTTTTGGTTTTATCCAAATATGCGGATAGCAAGAGTTGCCACCGACTTTTCTTTTATCCAATAAGGAAAGGGTGAAACGAACAGGAAAAACCTTGAAGATTTTGAGTTCGGGGGGTAGGTTATGTAAAGGGAAGGTGTTAGCACCCTTTTCATCCGTAGTTATCTACGGACTCTTAATCGCTAGCTCACTTTGTTTCGAAAGTTGCTTTGTGCCGTGTGTTTGAAAATATTTTGAAAAGTTTCCAATGTAAGGCGAAGCTTTGTAATGATTCTCGTATTTGTCCTTAAGAATGCGTACAAAGTATTTTGAAAATATTTCAAAAGTGTCTGCGTGAAATGTTTTTATTTTGAAATATTTGTGAGCATGTGATTAACAATGTTCTACCTACTCAAGGCCGTTCTTGTATTTTTCTCGTTTAGATAGTACTATCCTACCATTAGTTAGTAGGAATCCCTATCGTTAGATGTGAAGGGACATGCGTGGGTCATCGTACAGACATCGAAGGCAACTGGTAAGGATGCTTTAGGAGTTTATGGTTTAAGGGACTAGATCATTTACCGAAGGCAACGTCGAAAGGGTTATCGAGGGACTATGATATTTGTTTTCGAGGAACTTTGTTAAAGTGTCCCCACTCTCAAGGGACATGACTGTTTTGTAATCCAAAGGCAACAAGGGAGGTTACCCTAGAGGTGTAAGTGTGTAAGGTGTGTTGTGATTCATTTTCAGTTATGTTTATCTTTTTAGGTATAGCTACCGTTTGGTTTTATCTTGCCATACAAGCCTAATTACTCATAGTAATATAGTAAAATAGAAAAGCAGTAAATGTGCGGAAAATAAATGCGGAAAGAAAACCATAGACTATTACAATGCTTTGGGGCAGTTACATAAATAGGAGAATATGGGAAAGTAAACCTAATTACTATTACATCCCAAGAAACAGTTATAATAATAATGAAAAATGCGAGAAGACTAAACTACGCGAAGAGAATGTAAGAATAAACGAACAATGTTTTTTAGTGGTTTTGATGAAAAAGGTTTTTGACGATTAAATAAACCTAAAAAGTCTAATTAATTTTAATTAAAAAAAACGCAGTTGATTAATTAAATTAAAAACCTAAAAAACCTAATTTGATTAATTAAATAAAAAACCTAAAAAAACCTAATTTGATTAGGGTTTATGAAAAAAAAGGTTTTGAAAAAATAATAGGTTTTGAAAGAAATTAGGTTTTGTAAAAAAAGGTTTATGTTTTGATTTTCAAAGGAAAAGAAGGAAAAGAGTAAGAAGAATAGAGAATAAACCAAAATTTCCAGGGATGGGTGTTGAACTCACGCCCTTAACTTTTCCATCCAGCGTGTTCACCACTAGGTCAAGCGCGTTCTTGTGTCAAGGAATGGAAGCTAACGCGCTTAGTAATATGCAAAACATAAAATTATGAAAAAAATCTCAAAATGCCAAAAGTAGGGATCAAACCCGTGCCCTGGGACAATAATGACTTAGCGCACATGTTTTAACCACTGGGGTGGTGATACATCCATTGTTATCAGCGAAACAAAACATATATAATATAAAATCATATTGCATGACCGGAGAGACGCCGAAGCCCTAGCTCTGGTCGTCTTCTTCGGTGGAATTCTTTTTTCCCCTGTAAGATACACACATATTAGAAATCCAGAGGGACCCTACCCCTATAAATCAAGGCCTACGAATTCAATGGACCGGTTAGTTTGGGCTGAATCGCGCTAGTTTAGGAGCTACATCAAAAATTGCATGGATCGGTGTGGTTATGGAAACTCGTGATTTTGGTAGCATGAAGGTCATGTGCTCGACTTTCCTTGTATATGGATACCTTATGAACACATTAGCATGGTTAGTTTATCTTAAAACGTAAAGAAAATAAAAATAAAAATTCATGAGGGATTGAAAACCAATGATGCACGTAGTGGTGTTTCGAGCCTTTTGGATCATCAAGGATGATCCACTCTCACCCTAATGTGATCCAATAAGTGAATGGAAGGGTTAATATGCCTTGAGAGTGGCTTCAAGGGTTTTCTTCCAAGGGTTTGTCTGAATGCATGCCATATATAGAAGAGAATTAGGTCAAACAATAATGGGCTTGGACTTCTGTAAGAAACTTTTGTTTTATCCTTTTTTATTTTGACTTTTAAAACAATAAAAATAAAAATAAATATAATAAACCTAATGTGGTGTATGAACAAGTCTTGAGGTTCACTATGAAATGTATAACACGTTTGGACCTTGAAACATCAACCCAATAGCCTAAAATTCCAAATTTGCTCAATTTGAACTTCATGCATTTGCTCAAAATTTTCCAACTTGAACTAGTCTTAACTCTCTTAATTTTTGTCATTTTAAAGTGATCTTAGATTTTTTGGAAATATCAATATGTCCTCTACAATGTCTCTTTTGATAATTTTTGTATTTGGATACTTTATCTTGATGTAAGTTGCCTTGACAAAAAGTGTCTTTTTGTTGACTTTTGAAATGACCTATAATGTACTGGCTCATATCTCTCAAATGAAGCATTTTTTATACTTGAGCTTAGAGAGATAAAGTTGTGGAGAATTGAATTTACTTCACAATGAGCTTTTGTTGAGTAAAATCTGATGAAGCATGTGGAAGTTGTGCTTGGTCAAAGTTTTGTTGACTTATCCTTAGGAAACCCCTAATTTGGCCATTTTGACTTTTAATGATTTGAGATTTTTCTTGATGAATTATGATCAACCCTTTATAAAGTGATGAATATGACTTCAAAATATTTATGTTGACCAAAAATCTTGAAGTTTGACTATATGTTGACCACAATTGACTTTTTGTCTAATACAGTTAATTTCCAGTCATCTGAGCAACTGACTGAGCAAACTTGTGATGCAAGGTATGAAATTTGGTATGAGAATTCTTGGATACATATAAGAGACCATGAAATACACTTGAGGCCTTAGAAACCCAATCTTCCTCATGAAAAATGAAACCTTAGTTTTGACCCATTGCTTAGGAGGAGAATTTGTCTGATCAATTATTGAGCAACCTTGAGCATTTGAGAACCCTAGGAGAATGTCTTAAATAGATGGGAGGGAAAATTTTGGGGCACAACAACTTCCTATGTTCAATCTTCTTAATCCCGAGGAGTTAGATTGGCATGTCTTCCATTCGTGATCTGAAGGTAGAAGAGGATTGAACACTTAAGTGCCCAGAAATTTGCACTTTCATGTGCAAAAAGTAACGTTGTTGGTTGATAATATTGCTTGAATAGGCTTAAAGATGCCATTCAGAGAGGTGACAGAATGTCATTGGATATTGGCTTATAAATTCCATCAAAATAGTTGTTGATAGGAGTATCAGAATGAGTCTATGCTCGACCGTTATTTTAGGAATGCTTTCCAGAATGAACCTCTGAGGAAGGTGCTTAATTAGCTGCTTGTCAGATTTAGTCTCTGAGAGAAATGCTTGTCAGAATTCAGTTTCTGGGGGAAATGCTTGTCAGAATTCAGTCTCTGAGGGAAATGCTTGTCATGTAGATAGTCGCCCCATCCTGTTTCGAGAGGTGATCCACAGTCTATTTTTGTTGGTAAACCCATCCTGCTTCGGGAGTTCATACCACTTGGTCATGTCGATAGTTTCCATGTCCTGTTTCAGGAGTTAATCTTTTCCTGTTTATAAAGATAGTTTCACCGTCCTGTTTTGAGAGTTAATCTATGCCTGGTCATATAGATAGTTTCCCCGTCATGTTTCGGGAGTTAATCTAGGACCTGCTTTTTGTTGGCGAACCTGTCTTGTTTTGGGAATTCATACTGCCCGATTGTACATATAGTTTCCCCATCCTGTTTCTGGAATTAGTCTTGACCTGGTCATACAGATAGTTTCCCCGTCCTATTTCAGGTATTAATCTCAGACCTGTTTGAGAATTGTTGATGATATTAGTCTGTTTGTGAACTTTACCTGAAAAGATAATGTTAGTCTTTATTCAATGTCATGATGTATGTAATGCATTACGTAATGATGTTATCAAAGTAAATGAGGGTGTCATATGCGTGTCATATGCATAGGCTATGATACTTGTAAATGATGTGTGGATGTAAGATGTCGTAGAAGTGTATCGGTAGCTTTGTATGACATCTTTGACTGGGGAAAATAAATCGCTGACTGGATGTAAGATGTCGTATGAAGTATATAAATCTTGTTTAGAATGTCTCCGCCGGGGATTCCTGCTTTCTTCTTTGAGGATACTCCGCTGGGAATTTTTGACTTCTGCTTGGGGATAAAAGAGTTAAGGAACATTAGTCGTTCGTTGCTCTACTAGGGAATTTAATTCTTATATACCCTGACTGGGGGATAAAATAGATGAATAACCTTCCGAGGTGTTGTCTGACCGAGTTTCCGATATGGATGCTAACTCTTTTGGGGAGGACAAATTTAATGATATCTGGCCTGGTTTCTGATTCCGTAGAAACTCTCTAGGGATGACAATCTTGATTATACTTTGCTGGATAAAAGCATCCTACCATGGATTTGCAGTAATCAGAGAAATGAACTTTGTTGGGGAAATAAACCCTGCCAGAGCAATAAATTCTGCTGAGGAAATGAGCCTTGTTTGAGAAGAGAATTCTGCAGGGGATAATGTTTGAGAAATAAACTCTGCTGGAGGATTGAATTCTTGTGAACTATATTGAGGAATCATAATCTCTAATGAGGATTGGAATTCTGTAGGCCGTGTGGGGGAAGTTTCCACTATATGTGGGAGAAATGATCAAACTCATTTATCCGCTAGGGGGATCTGTTGGGAAGTATGGTTATGTGAACTATTGGAAGATCCCCCAATTTCTATTTTGAAGGCGTATTAGAATTGCTGGGGAATGTATCTCCATCGGGGATGAGCCTGTGCAGGTAGTTCTACGGGGATTTTCTGTGGGGATTCGTAGATGACTTGAACGTTATCCTAACTCCTAGAGTCTTTAGTAAATGCTTATTCCTGTTTTTATGCATATATTTGTTAACAGTAATCATCTTCATATGCATATGTTCATTCAATTTAGTCATTGGATGTTTTTGCAAATAAAACAGAAAAAGTAAAACAAAATTTAAATTTTGAACTTGTATTGATAATTGCATTGAAAAATTGCCTATAAACAGACAGTTTTGTACATAGAGACAAAAATCCTAGTAAGAGGAAATCATCATAAAATGAAAAGAGTACAAAAATCCTATATGGAAAAAATCCCATCGGGTTTCAACTCTACTATTGGCCCTATGTCTTATAGCATCTTATCCCTCCCTGTCGGAAGAAGCTGTTTGAATTGATCTGTACCGTTTGAACTTGACGTTGATAATAAGGCTTGTTGTATTTAGGTGATCCAACGGGACACATTCGTACGCCTTAATCCCTAACTTTTGTCTGGACCACACTTTTGGGTTTTCAGTGCACCAGGATACCCCTTTTTGCCCAAGTCGCCTTCTCAGGTTTTCGACTTGCCAGGTGTACAATCTTTATATTTATCCCTAATTTTTGCCCAAACCCTTTTGATTCACCGGGATGCCCTTATTTATTCCTAGGTCAGTCAACCTAGTGGGTCTCCTTCATGGTAGTATCTTTTGACTATGTCTGCGTTCACAGGGTGCGGAAAATCTTCACTGTCCATGGTGGTAAGTATCATTGCACCGCCAAAAAATATTTTCTTGATTACAAATGGCCCTTCGTAGGTGGGAGTCCATTTTCCCCTGGGATCACCGTGTGGTAGGATGATGCACTTCATTACCAAGTCACCAACCTAATATACCTGGTGCTTGACTTTCTTGTTGAAGGCTTTGATCATACGCTTTTGGTATATCTGACCATGACAAACAGCCACAAGCCTTTTCTTGTCGATCAAGTTTAGATGGTACAACCTAGTCTGAATCCCCTCGTCTTCTTCTAAATCCGCGTCTTTCATAATCCTTAGAGAAGGAATCTGGACTTCGACGGGTAGGACCGCTTCCATACCATAGACTAGAGAGAATGGGGTTGCCCTAGTTGATGTCCATACTGGAGTGCGATATCCATGAAGAGAAAATGGTAACATCTCATGCCAATCTTTATACGTCGTCATCTTCTGTATAATCTTCTTGATATTCTTATTGGCAGCTTCCACTACGCCATTCATCTTCGGTCGATACAGAGAAGAATTATGGTGCTTAATCTTGAACTGCATGCAGAGTTCCATGATCATAATATTGTTAAGATTAGTACCATTGTATGTGATAATCCTTTCGAGGATGCCATACTGACATATAAGATTATGCTTGATGAACTGAGCCACTACATTCTTGGTGGCAGAGGCAAATGAGGCGGCTTCGACCCACTTTGTAAAATAGTCAATACCGAAGAGGATGAACCAATGTCTGTTGGAAGCAGTAGGATTAATCTCTCCAATCATATCAATGCTCCACATTGCAAATGGCCAAGTAGCAGTCAATACATTTAGAGGAACCAGAGACACGTGTACTTTGTCGGTGTATATCTGGCATTTGTGACAGGTTCTGCAGTGATGATGGCAATCAGTTACCATAGTCCACCAATAGTAACCCGCTCTCAGAATCTTCTTAGCCATGGTATACCCGCTGGAATGAGTACCGAAGATACCATCGTGCATATCTTCGATAATTTTCTCAGCTTCCTTCTTGTGCACACACCAAAGTAGGGTCGAATAACGATTGCGTTTGTACAAAATTTCGTTGCTCAAGAAGAACTTAGCAGAGAGCCTCTGTAGAAATTTCTTGTCATTGATAGATGCCCCCTCGGGGTACTCTTGAGCCTCAAGGTATCTTTTTACTTCGTGAAACCAAGGCTTTTCCTCTACTCCATCAGTATCAACTTCGTAGCAATGTGTCGGTTCATCTAGTCTCTAAATAGTAATTTGAGGAGCCTCGTTGTCCCATCTGAATTTGAACATAGATGACATGGTTGCCAATGCATCTTCCAGCTGATTCTCTTCTCGTGGTATATGCTCAAAAGTGATTTCCTCGAAGTATGGATTAAGGTCAACACACGTTCCCGATAAGGAATGAGATTCGGGTGCTTCGTATCCCGTTCTCCCTTAATCTGACTGATGACTAGGTCTGAATCCCCATACACATCTAAGAACTTTATCCTCATGTCAATAGCAGCTTTGATACCCATGATGTACACTTCATATTCGACCATGTTGTTGGTATAGTCAAAGCAAAGTCTGGCGGTGAAGGGCGTATGGCAACCCTTGGGGGAAATAATCATAACACTGATTTTGTTACCAAGTGCGCTGGAAGCTCTATCAAAAACCATAGTCCATCAGGATCCTAGCTCAGGTCCTTCATACGGTCTAAGTTCTTCATAATTTGTAACTAGCATAATACTCTCATCCATGAACTCAAAATTCATAGATTAATAGGCGTTTACAGCTTGATGAGCCAAGTGGTCTGCTAGTACACTTCCTTTAATTGCTTTCTGAGTGGTGTACTGAATGTTGTATTCTATTAAAACCATTTTCCATCGGGCTATTCTTCCGGAGAGAGAGGATTTCTCGAATATATACTTTATGAGATCCATTTTAGAGATCAACAAGGTAGTATGAGTCAACATATATTGTCTTAGTCGGAGAGCAGCCCATGCCAAAGTGTAACAAGTTTTATCGAGGAATGAGTATCTTTTTTCACAGTCGGTAAATTTTTTGCTAAGGCAATATATTGCATGCTCTTTTCGACCAAGCTCATCATGTTGGCCCAGTAAACACCCCATTGAGTTCTCTGACACTGTTAGGTACATGATCAAAGGTCAACCTTCAACTGGAGGCCTCAAAATTAGAGGTTCTTGGAGGTACTACTTGATCTTGTCAAAAGCTATCTTATAGTCGCCGTTCCACTTCACTACTTGATCTTTCTTTAGCAACTTGAAGATTGGCTCACAAGTAGCGGTCAAATGAGAAATAAATCTGGCAATATAATTCAATCGTCCCAAGAAACCTCTGACTTCCTTCTCAGTATGGGGAGCTAAAATTTCTTGAATGGCTTTGACCTTGGCATGATTAACTTCAATACCTTTACCACTAACAACGAAACCTAGGATTTTACCGAATCTCACCCCAAAAGTGCACTTGCTCAGATTTAACCTTAGCTTGTACTTTTTCAACCTCTAAAACAGCTTGTGTAGATGGTCAAGATGTTCTTCTTCAGTCTGAGATCTGGCTATCATGTCATATAGGTAACCTTTATCTCATGATGAATCATGTCATGGAACAAGGCTACCATAATATGCTGATATGTTGTGCCAGTGTTCTTCAACCCGAAAGGCATAACCTTGTAGAAGAAAGTGCCCCACTATGTAAGGAAAGTAGTCTTCTCCATGTCTTCAGGCGCCATATTGATCTTATTATAAATTGAGAAACCATCCATGAAAAAGAATACCTTGTGCTGAGTGGTATTATCAACCAGAACATCAATATGTGGAAGTGGGAAGTCACCTTTAGGGCTCGCCCTGTCTAGATCCCTGTAGTGTACATACATACGTACTTTGCCATCCCTTTTAGGTACTGGCACCACATTTTCAACCCACTGAGGATATGATTTAACTGCTAAGAAACCTCCGTTGAATTGCTTTATAACCTCATCCTTGATCTTCTCTGACATCTCAAGACGCATATGGCGAACCTTATGCTTTATCGAAGAACAACCCTCTTTCATCAGTAGGCGGTGAACCACAATATCAGTATCGAGCCCTAGCATGTTTTCCTATAACCAAGCAAAGATCTCAACATAGTTGTTGTACCCCAAAATTTTCCCTCCCATTTTTCTCAAGACATTCTTTCAAGGCTCCTTAAAAACTCAAGACACTTAAGGGTTGACCAGTCAAATGCTCCTCCTAAGCCCAAAGAGCCTACAATTAGGGTTTTGAATTTTCTCAAGGAAGTTTGGGTTGCAAAGGTCTCAAGTGGCTTCCATGGTTCTTCATAGATCCTCAAAAAGTTTCATGTCAAGTTTCAAGTCCTACATCACAAGTTTGCTCAGTCACTGGCTCAAATGTTTGAAAATCAACTGTATTGGTCAAAAAGTCAACTATGGTTAACATACAGTCAAACTTCAAGATTTTTGGTCAACATCAAAATTTTTAAGTGATATTCATCATTTTATCAAGGGTTGATCACGATTCCTCAAGGAAATCCCTCAAATCATCAAAAGTCAAAAATGGCCAAATTAGGGTTTCCTTAGGAGAAGTCAACTGGACTTTGACCAGGCATAACTTTCACATTCTTCATCAAATTTTCCCCAACCAAATCCCATTTTGAATAAAATTCATTTCTCTACAACTTTTCTTTTATTCTCAAGTCCAAAAAATGCTTCATTTGGAAGATATGATCTAGTACATTATAGGTCATTTTCAAAAGTCAACAAAAGACACTTTTTGTCAAGGCAACTTATATCAAGATAATGTCTCCAAATGCAAAAATGATCAACAGAGAAACTGTAGAGGACATCTCGAGCTTTTCAAAAAGTCCCAAATTATCTTCAAAGGCAACTAATGAGGTGCACAAGTTGGGCAATTTTCAAGAAATGCATGAAATCTCAATTGAGCAAATTTTTATTTTAGGTTATTAGGCCTAAATTTTTAGAGTTCAAACATACTCATGACATATCCAAGAGCCTATAAACCTATCCATGCATTATTTTGATTTTTGTATCTATTTATTTGAATTTTTATTCATTTAAATACAAAAGAAATAAAGTGAAATATCAAGTAAATGGATCAATGCTTAAGTGGACTTCATTTGGATCATTCAAGGGCCCAATTATTCGTGCAAGATACACACAAATGGTCCAGGTTCATTGCAAGAGTAAAAGGGCAAGAATCACTCAAAAATGGCAACTTCTTAATGTGTTGGATTTTTGTCTCATGGCCATGAATGAGTTGTTTCCTTGCCATATTTATTTGTTTCCTTTCATTCTTCTATTTAAGCACAACAATGCAAGCTCAAAAGGATGAAAATCCTTGCATACAAGAGCCCTCTCAAAATTCTCAAAAATCAAAGAAAAGTTGCAAAATCTTTAACTTCACTTCCAGGCGTTATCAATCCAAACCAAGGCCATCAATACACTCTTGAGACCTCCAGGATTCATATCCAGTCCTCACATAGGCCTGAAGCACGCCAAAACCTCTCCTCCCGTTCACGCCGGTTGGTAAGTGTGGTGAAGATTCGAAACTTTGATCTCAAGCATTATTAACCATTGATGATATGATTAATCTGTTCATATGCATCATTAGAATGTATTTGACGTTTTACATGTAAGTATTGATACGAAAATAAGAATGTGCCATTGTTAGGGCACAAAGCGTTTAAAGATTCAGATCTCATGTTACAGGCGTCTTTAGGCCAAACTAATGGCATCATTAAGATCACAGGATCCAATATACTGGATCTAGAGTTTTTTTTTTGTTTGATTGATTTTGCAGGTTTTGAAGAAAAACCCCCATCGGAGATGGTGGTGTTTTCCATCCTCCATGGTGGTTTGAAAAATGCAGAGGAGGTCAACGCAGGCGTGACAAAATGAAATGTTATGATTGGCCCATTGCTTTTTTTTTTATTATTTGATTTGCATAACTAATATTTTCCTCTTTAAAAAATCAGTTTTATTTTAATAAACAAAAAATTATAAAATTATAAAATCACAAAAATATTAGATTTAAATTTTTATTAATTAAATTAATTTTGATTAATTATTTAATCATCCTTTTTTTAATTAATTGACTAATTATAATTAGATTCTCGTAATTTAATTATATTTCCAAATTAAAAACAACAAAAAAACATTTTTCCAATGCTTAGAACTCGTTTATGATTTTTCATCTTTTCCCTTTTCTCCTCCGCGCGTTTGTTTGCTTTATTCACATTATTTTCATGGATTATATAATTGTACAAAGGGATGTAATAGTTTAAACTAGGACTTTTTATATTTTTTCTTTTCCCCATTTCTGGTATGTATTCCCCCATCCCGAAGCGATGTAATAGCGTAGTTTAATTCTCGTATTTTATTTTCCACACTTGTACATATTTAACTGATAGATGTATGCTTAATAGGTTTGCATGATAAAGACTAAAACAAACGCTAGAAAACCTAAAACTCAAGATAAAAATAACTGAAACACAACACACTCGCACACGCGCACCACTAAGGTACCTCTACTCGTTGCCTTCGAAAAAATAGTCAAGTCCCTCGAACATGGGGACACTTTAGCAAAGTCCCTCCGATATAAAAAGATCGTAGTCCCTCGATGACCCTTCAATGCTGCCTTCGCTAAACGATCTAGTCCCTTACGATAAAATTGCTGAAGTACCCTACGAGTTGCCTTTTTGACTGTACGATGACCATCACATGTCCCTCAAACATCCAACGATAGGGCTACCTACTGACTAATGGTAGGATAGCACTATCTAAGGGAAATAAGGAAAAGAACAAAGACCATTTGAGTAGGTACAACTCGTAGTTTCTTGCTCACAAAAACAAACAAAACAATCTTTCACACATACACAAACCCTTTTCTAAATATTTTCAAAGACAAAAAGACACTTTGTATACGTTCTCAATGATACGAGAAACATTAGAAAGTTCGCCGCACTTAGGCCTCTTTTCAAAATATTTTCAAATGCACTTACACCAAAACGCATTTTCAAAGTGAGCTAGCAACTAAGAGCCCGTAGATAACTTCGGATGGAAAGGGTGATAATACCTTCCCTTTCTATAATCTACTCCCAAACTCAAAATCTTTAAAAACGTCTTTCATGTTCTCCTACCGTATTCCAGAACTGGCGACTCTGTTGGGGAGAACTAAAAGTTGGGTTACCTTAGAGCTAGATCATATTTAAAATGCTTAACTTGTTTGACTTGCTTGCTTTACATTTCGGGTTTATGTTTAGGTATTCTTGTATAGATCCTATACCCGGATTTGGGGCACATTAGGTAAGTAGCAATAGATCGTGGGGACTGTGCAACATAATACCGACATGGTTAAAGCGATGGCTATGTTAGTGTGACACATTTGTTGGTACTAGTATCCTTTATGTTGAATCAAGGAGAATACGGGACCGTTGTGTGGTGTCATGAAGCACTAACTGACCTTAGAACCTTAGTTGAACAAACTTGACCATTAGAAAGTAGTGGGATAGCCGGATACGGTGCAAAACTAAAGATTGGTTGATACTTGATACTACACTCATTGAGATCGTACTTTCGGGATATTTTGGATGCAAGAAAAGATTGATTGTGCTGAAACAATGCCCGATGAAGAAAGATCAATGATATTGAGATTCCTTAGAACCCAGTTACTTCTTTTAGGACAGGTTGAACCAACTAAACTTCAAGAGGGTACTTACCTATAAACTCCATGCAAGCTTGAACCTAAGGATACTTGTGTGACTTGTTTACATTCACTATCTAACAACTTGAACTCCTTGCAGGGCTTGTTTGTATTCATTATCTAACGACGTGAATTCCTTGAAAGACTTGTTTATAGTCATTATCCAATAACCTGGACTTCTTACAAGGCTTACTTGTTTACGTCACCTTTAACTTTTGTTTGGTGCATAACATATACATCATGACATCATGCTATAACATTTTCATTAACCATTTCAAGGATCTCAAAGGGCCTGTGATGCAGGTTATGATAAACCAAACATCTAGCAAGGGGCAAGGGGATTTATTTTCCACTAGCCAATGCCGTCAAAGCACGATGTCTTGAGTCAGTGGTTATGACCCACTCGACATGGTGAACTTGATTCTCGTAGAAGGACATTCAATGATACAAAGTTCTTCAATCAAAGCTGCAGTCAGACTCAGTTGCTAACATCTTCTTGTGTTTGCCCTGCGAGATCCTTGAAAACATTACATGCATGTCATTACATAACATATATTCTCAAGACAAGTTTCTCATTTTCTCGTTGTGATCGATGGAAAAGAGAACTGACTGTTTTTGGAATGCTGGTTCGCGTTTTGCGTTTGTTTTTGCAAAATGTCGCAGTAAGAAAGAGTCGCCACCGCCTTTTATTTTATCCAACAAGGAAAGGAAAAAAGCACAGAAAAATTCCTTTTTCGAGATGTTTCTCGGGTTTGGGAGGTAGATTATAGAAAGGGAAGGTGTTAGCACCCTTTCTATCCGTGGTTATCCACGGGCTCTTAGGTACTTGCTCATAGTGTTTTCAAAAATTGCTTTTCTTTGTGTTTGTGGGTTTGAAAAGAGTTTTTCTTTGAAAGGAGTGTAAGTGCGAAAAGTTTTGTTTTATTTTTTGAAAGGAGCAAGTGTTTAAGAACCATCTACCTACTCGAAAAAGGAATTAATCTGTGCAAATATCCTTTAGACAATGCTAGCCCACTATGAATGAGTAGGTAGCACCATCGTTGGAGTTTTAAGGGTCAATTCGATTAAGGGACGTGCGGTCACTAAAGCAATGTTAGGACGCCTTAGAGGTAACCCTAATGTCTTAGATCATTTTTCCGAGGCAACCGTTTCGAGGCAACTTATGATCTTTGGACAAAAGGGCGACCTCTAAAACTTCCTATACTCAATGACCACGTTCAAAGGCAACCAAGTGAGGTGTACCCTAAGAGTGCGCATGTGCGAGTGTGTTATTTCGGTTAAATTATCTTTGTACATGTCACGGGTGAGCTACGTTGATTTTAAGTTCATACATTGAATCATGTCATGCATTCCCTATTATCAAACATCTAACATTGTATAGTTGTGCAAATTAAATTTGCGGAAATTAAATCTAAACTATTACAAGGCGTCAGGTATTTACATCGCCAAAAGCAACCCTTTAATTTAAATTGCGGAAAGTAAAAGAAAGCGATAAATAATGTCCTAATTAAAAGCTATTACATACTGGAAGCAATTACAATATTGGAAATATGGATCGCGTGCGAGAAAATTAAATCGGGCGAGTTTTTAGGGTTTTGACCCTTTTTGAAAAGAAAACATGTTTTTTTTGTTATTTTTTGAATTAAACGGAAATTAAATTAGGTCAAAATTAATTAATTAATTAATTATAATATTTTTGGGTTTTTGAATATTTAAGGAAATAAAATAAAATGGATTAATGTTAATAAAAACCTAATATTCTAAATTGATTTTAATTATTGCAAAAGATGTTAAAAGTTAAACCTAATTAAATGCTAAATTGATTAAATTATATTTATTTACAAAAATAAATTCAAATTTAATTTTAATAAATAAAAAATAATATTTTGTGTTTTTGATTTTTATTAGGAAAAATGTTAATTGCATAGTTAAATAATCAAAATAATTAACAAAACAATTAAATAAAAGAAATATAGAAAAGAAAAGAAATAAACCAATGGGGGTTTGGGCCCCAATCTGGAGGTTTGACTTGCAATTCTTTGGCCCAATTGCAGCAAGCCAGGGCTGACTTTTCTAATTCTCCATGGCACGTTGACTATAGTGTAGGACGGATGTCCAATCTTGGCCCTTGGATTTGGCCTGAAGGCCATCTGGCGCCTGGATCTTTGAGGAGTATGGTGTGCTACGCCTTGGGAACCACATGCAATTATCTGAAGAAAAATGAAACAAATATATTGGGGGACCTGGGATTCGAACCTAGATCCCATTGGACTTTGAACAAACACACTAACCACCACGCCACCTTGTTGCTTTTGTTAGTATAACAGATGGCAATTATTATATTGGAAAACAAAACAAATGCCTGGAAAATAAAAAAAATAGCGCGAGATTTAAATCAACCAATAGGGAGAAGACACATGATCGTCTTCTTCGTTGAAAAACCTGGATATTTACTTGCGGATTTTATCCGCATCTAAATTCCTAGGTTCGTCCTAAAATTAACCCTAGGCTATAGAAATGCAATCCAAAGCCATGGTTCGCTTCGTCTCTCCTTCCTGAGCATCTCAATACCAATTATTTGTCCCAATTTTTCCTGCATAGCAAACGCCTAAAAAAAAGGAATGGGAACCCTAGGTTCGGGTGTTACGTTACAGGCCATAAAAACGAAATTAAATATTGCAGAATGCATAGAAATCACACAAGAGTCATGAATATACTAACGTTTTGTCAAAAAGATGCAAGAATCCAAGGTTACGATTCCATGTACAGGGAGGAGTTTCAAGCGACTTACAGTGTGTTTGGCGGTGTTTCAGGACTCGTGGATGGTTGCTTTAGCTCCAAAGGATGTCAGGCAAGAAGGCTACGTTGAGCTTTTGCCTTGAATTGGACTCCAAACAAGATTTTGATCTCCAACTTTTTCAAGCTTTTTTCAGTTTTGGTTTTGTGATTTGGGCAGCTTTCTGGTCGTGTTCTTGTATGCCTTGCCTTTTATGAGTAATAAGGAATGAATTAGGTTAAAAGTTGGGCCTTGAATCCATGTGAATTGATGATTCAAGATTTGATATGATTTCTCCATTAAAGGCTTCCAATTTCTTTCCAAATCCAAGATTTTGTGCATGATATGGCTTGGAACGAATTTGATTGTGTTCATGATGTCAATTAAGACCTGTAATGATCAAAAAGATATCGAGTTATTAAGATTTGGATTTTATTTTGATTTAAATTGATTAAAAATGAATTAAATCAATAAAAATCAAATAAAATGGAAAAATTAACAAATTGGCACAAGACTTAAGATATGACACTAGTGTGGTGTTACAAGATCAAATCAAGTGGAAAAAAGTGGGCCCATTTGACAAAATTTGAAGTTTTGGGGATAGTTGACTTTTGGCAATTTTGGAAAAATTCCCAACTTCAACAATGCATAACTTCTTCAATTTTGAATTTTTGGAGGTGTTATTGGACTTTTTAGAAACCTTGAGATTCCCTATAACCAAAAAATTTGGTATCATCGCATTTTGATGTTCCATTATCAAGTTATAAGCTTTGGCAAAAAAGGTGTTTTTGTTGACTTTCAAAAATGACCTATAATGTCCAAATTTGTAACATTTTGTGAGTGCATTTCTTGATCTTGGGGTGTGAAGATGGATTGTAGGTAATTGCATACGATTAAAAATGAGCTTTGGATGGGTCATTTCTCATAAAGTATGAGAAAGTTATGCTTGGTCAAAGTTTAGTTGACTTTTCCTACAAAACCCTAATTTAGCAACTTTTGAATCTTGATGAATCTTGAGCAATCCTTGATGAATCATGATCAAACCTTTATCAAATGATGAATTATCCTTCAAAATGAGAATTTTGGCAAAAAATATTGAGGTTTGACTGTTTGTAGGTCACAGTTGACTTTTGCCCTAGCACAGTCGATTTTTGGACCTCTTGAGCAATTGACTGACCAAACTTTCTATGCAAGGCTTGAAATTTGACATGGATATAATTGATAACATATTAGGATATTGGGGAGCATTTGAGGCCATTTGGATGTAAGGACCTTGATACAACACAAAACCCTAATTTTGAATTGACTGCCTTAGGAGGTGATTTGACTGTCCAACTCTTGAGATAACTTGAGTCACTTGGAGATTATTCTTGACATGTCTTGAGAAATATGGGAGGGAAAATTTTGGGGTACAATTGTTTCCCCTGTTCAATTTTCTTAAACCTGAGGATATAGATTGGCTTTCGAGCCTTTCGTGATCCGAAGGTGGAAGATAATTGAACACTAGAGTGCCCAGAAATTTGCACTCACATGGTGTAGTATCAGCATTGTGATGTCGGGAATGGGCTTACAGATGCCATTTGGAGATTGTTGGTAGGAGGACGGGCTTACAGATGCCATCTACAGGAGTGTCGATCATATAAGAGATTCCTTAGCGAGAACTTACATACCTGTTGTTGTAGAAGATTCCGCTGGGGAAGCCTAACTTTTGTTGAGATTTAGGAACTTGCTTGTACTTCAACTGAGAGAATGCCTCGGCTGAGTCTTAAGAACCTGTCCATAATTCAATTGGGGGGAAACATCTTCATCAAGATCTAGGAACTGTCTAGTCTTCAACGTAGTATACCGTTGAGATTGTAGAACTCGTCCACACTTTGACGGAGGAAAACATCAAGATCTAGGAACTGACTAGTATTCAACATAGTATACCGTTGAGGTTATAGTAATCGTCCACACTATGACATAGGGAAACATCTTCATCAAGATCTAGGAACTGTCTGGTCTTCAACGTAGTATACCGTTGAAATTACAGAACTCGTCCACACTATGACGGAGGAAAACATCAAGATCTAGGAACTGACTAGTGCTTAACGTAGTATATCGTTGAGGTTATAGCACTCGTCCATACTATGACGTAGGGAAACATCTTCATCAAGATCTAGGAACTGTCTGGTCTTCAACGTAGTATACCGTTGAAATTAGAGAACTCGTCCACACTATGACAGAGGAAAACATCAAGATCTAGGAACTAACTAGTGCTCAACGTAGTATACCGTTGAGGTTATAACACTCGTCCACACTATGACGTAGGGAAACATCTTCATCAAGATCTAGGAGCTGTTTGGTCTTCAACGTAGTATACCGTTGAAATTAGAGAACTCGTCCACACTATGACGGAGGAAAACATCAAGATCTAGGAACTGACTAGTGCTCAACATAGTATACCGTTGAGGTTATAGCACTCGTCCACACTTTGACGTAGGGAAACATACTTATCAAGATCTAGGAACTGTCTGGTCTTCAACGTAGTATACCGTTGAAATTAGAGAACTCGTCCACACTATGACGGAGGAAAACATCAAGATCTTGGAACTGACTAGTGTTCAACTTAGTATACCGTTGAGGTTATAGCACTCATTCACACTATGACATAAGAAAACATCTTCATCAAGATCTAGGAACTGTCTGGTCTTCAACGTAGTATACCGTTGAAATTGTAGAACTCGTCCACACTATGACGGAGGAAAACATCAAGATCTAGGAACTGACTAGTGTTCAACGTAGTATACCGTTGAGGTTATAGCACTCGTCCACACTATGACGTAGGGAAACATCTTCATCAAGATCTAGGAACTGTCTGGTCTTCAACGTAGTATACCGTTGAAATTGTAGAACTCGTCCACACTTTGACGGAGGAAAACATCAAGATCTAGGAACTGACTAGTATTCAACGTAGTATACCGTTGAGGTTATAGCACTCATCCACACTATGACGTAGGGAAACATCTTCATCACGATCTAGGAACTGTCTGGTCTTCAATATAATATACCGTCGAAATTAGAGAACTCGTCCCCACTATGACGGAGGAAAGCATCAAGATCTAGGAACTGACTAGTGCTCAACGTAGTATACCGTTGAGGTTATAGCACTCATCCACACTTTGACATAGGGAAACATCTTCATCAAGATCTAGGAACTGTCTGGTCTTCAACGTAGTATACCGTTGAAATTATAGAACTCGTCCACACTATAACGGAGGAAAACATCAAGATCTAGGAACTGACTAGTGCTCAACGTAGTATACCGTTGAGGTTATATCACTCGTCCATACTATGACATAGGGAAACATCTTCATCAAGATCTAGGAACTGTCTGGTCTTCAACATAGTATACCATTGAAATTAGAGAACTCGTCCACACTATGACGGAGGAAAACATCAAGATCTAGGAACTGACTAGTGCTCAACGTAGTATACCATTGAGGTTATAGCACTCGTCCACACTATGACATAGGGAAACATCTTCATCAAGATCTAGGAACTGTTTGGTCTTCAACATAGTATACCATTGAAATTAGAGAACTCATCCACACTATGACGGAGGAAAACATCAAGATCTAGGAACTGACTAGTGCTCAACGTAGTATACCGTTGAGGTTATAGCACTCGTCCATACTATGACGTAGGGAAACATCTTTATCAAGATCTAGGAACTGTCTGGTCTTCAACGTAGTATACCGTTGAAATTAGAGAACTCGTCCACACTATGACGGAGGAAAACATCAAGATCTAGGAACTGACTAGTGTTCAACGTAGTATACCGTTGAGGTTATAGCACTCGTCCACACTATGACGTAGGGAAACATCTTCATCAAGATCTAGGAACTGTCTGGTCTTCAACGTAGTATACCGTTGAAATTGTAGAACTCGTCCACACTTTGACGGAGGAAAACATCAAGATCTAGGAACTGACTAGTATTCAACGTAGTATACCATTGAGGTTATAGCACTCGTCCACACTATGACATAGGGAAACATCTTGATCAAGATCTAGGAACTGTCTGGTATTCAACGTAGTATACCGTTGAGATTGTAGAACTCGTCCACACTTTGGCATAGGAAAATTGTCGAGATTGAGAACCTTATCTGAAATTCAACCGAGGATAATTCAATTGAGATTTAAGAATCGGTCAGGTCTTCGACGTAACTGATAACTTTAACTGTATCTTTCCTGAAAGGTAAATGTCAGTCGTATGCAATGCATGGTTTATATCAAGCAATGATGTTCTCAAAATAAATGAGATTGTGTTGTATGATGTGTATATGCATGTATCATGATGTATGGAAATGTGATGCTTTAGCTGGGGAAAATAAATCCCAGAGCTGCTGGAGAATTGAATTGAATTCTTCGTTTCTGCTGGGGATGGTGAACGAAGGTGATAAACTTACAGGAGAGGAGAATAACTCCATCGGGGAATTACTCTGTGGGGGAGAGATGCTCTGCTGAGGATTTTAACGATAAACTCCGCTGGGGATTCCGCTAATAAGCTCCGCTGGGGATTTCAACGATAAATTCCGTTGGGGATGGATTACCGTTGCTGGTGATATTGAATCTGTTGAGGATTGAAGTCCTGCTTGTGCAAGGAAAGAACTGTGTTGGGGATGATCTTTCAGTTGCAATCTTGCTGGGGATAACCCTGTTAGACTCTTATGGGGATAAACCTCTGAGTTTTGCTGGGAATGATCCTTTGAACTTGGCTGGAGAGATTTATTTTGTACTCTGCTGGGGATAAACTTCCAGAGTCTACTGGGGAAGATGATTCAACTCTGTTGGGGAAGCTTTTTTTTTCTTCAGACCGTGCTGGAGAATATTGATTCCACTGGGGGTATCTTGTATTCTGCCGGGGAACATTCTTATACTCCGTTGAGGAATATTAAGACTACCGGGGATGCTCTTATACTTGCTGGGGAATATCTTTATACTCCGCTGGGGAATATTAAGACCTTCTGGGGATACCAAGCCTTTTTAGGGATGATGGTAGATTAACTCTGCTTGGGGAGAGCATTGCTGATTCATTCACGGTCGCAAGTCTCAGCTGGGAGAGCTACCATTACTTGTCTTACTCTGCGGAGAGTGAAAGTACTTTGGTCATATTCTTCAAATGAATTTACCTTGTACCTGGTGGACAAAGTAACTATACAGTTCGGACAATTCTTATTGCCCCTATTTCTGCGGGAGAAGGTGCCTGCGGAGGCCCTGTGGATCGAGTATTATCCCCCCTATGAGGTGCTTGGTATCTTTCGGTCAAAATGAAAAGTCTTCTTCTTGTAGGCCAGTGGCGAGATGACGAGACATAGTCGTACACTTTGATCCCTAATTTTTTCCTGGACCGCCCTTTCGGGTTTTCAGTCCACCGGGATACCCTTTTTTGCCCAAGCCGCCTTTTCACGTTTTCGACTTGCCGGGTGTACAATTTTTCATTCTCATCCCTAATTTTTTTGCCCTTATTTTTGCCTAGGCCAGTCAACCTAGCGGGTCTTTATTCATGCGCGGTATCTTCTGACTATGTCCATGCTCTCAGGATGTAGGGAGGTGTCACTATCGCTAGTGTTGTGTTGCCATACTACCAGAATATCTTCGTTTGATCATGCAAGATTCGTCACTGGAATTCATGTCCAATGCCCCAAATGATTCAGATGGAGATTTGCCCCTGGCTATTTGGTATTTTGAGAGATTCCTTGAATCTTGACTTAACTGCCCCAGATGATGGAGAATGCTCATGCCGTGCCCCTTGGTTGGAAGTGTTTTTTCCACTTGAGGTGACCCTTTTTATTGAGAAGGTTTTTGTTCACTAGATATTCTTCGTGCAAACTTCTCTGCTGTTTGAATAAATAGTCATATGCAAACAATGTTATTTAAAGAATGCAAAGCTTATGTCTGTCTTGAAGTTTTTGAAAATGCAGTTTTCAATAAAACAAGCGAATTTTTGTAAAATGTGATGTCAACTCAGGATTTTACAGCGAGCCCTACAGGAGTCAGGATACTTTTTGTAACAGTATGCTTTTGAACTAACCCATGCTTCAGCTAGGACTTTTAAGGGTTATAACGTGGTCTGGTTCACGGTTTAAGAAACAAAGGATAAAGGCTCAAATTTTATCTGTACCCACCCGTTCTTCGTGATGTTCTTCGATCCTAAACTCAGCTAATCATGCATTAGATCTTGTTTGAGTCTTTGCTCTGATATACCAGTGATGGTTCGGATACTGACAAATTATTTTTGGACAGGCAGTCATTTTGCTGAGAGTTTGCAGGATCTCTTTCTTTTTGGTTTTTATTATCCCTTTTTTTTGCCTGAACTGTTTCTTTTTGTGATTATAGTCAGCGGGATGCCCCAATTTTTCTTAAGTCTCCTTCACAGGTTTTGACTTAATGGGCTTTTATTTCTGGGAGATAATGACTGCCTGTCCTGACGATTATAAGGAACCATCACCGTCTCTTGTTTTGGAAGGACGTCTTCGATGCCATTCATTGTGCATCTGAATTAATTGAGAAAACTACCCTGCCCCGGGTTGTGATTAAGGGTTTTAATTTGTGAAAAGAAAAACTCCAACTTCTTTGGCTCAAAGGGGTTGATTAGGGATTATCTTCCTTATAACTCCACTGTTTAGGATTCGAAACAATGCCTGTACATCGTCAGCAGGGTCTATTCAAAAGCATACTGTAGAGATTTTGGTATCATTTTCGTCATCCTCCCTCTAAAGGCTTAGAAATTTTTTTAGTCGAGAGTTGATCATCACAAAAAAATGAAAGCAATTTGAATATAGTGAAATACGAATGGATTGATTCAAAACAGACATATGCAATGCATTGGTAAAGTAATAAAGTTTGACATGAATATATGTTTGAACAGTTAAAAGAAAATTACAACTTGAAAATTCTAATGAGAAAAACCCTCTTAGTTCGAACTAGTCATTTCAGGTGGAGAACCCTCAGCGGAAGATTTTCATCTCGTGATTCGGCATGAATTCCAGCACTCTTCTGTCAATCAAGTCTTGGATCTTATTTTTCAAAGCCCAACAGTCGTCGGTGTCATGTCCAGGACTATAGGAGTGGTATACACAAAATGCATTGGGGTGATAGCCAGGATCAGAGGTATTGGGATTCCGGAGAGAATCCTTTAAAGGAATCAGATTGACCTCCAACAAGCGTTTCAGTATTAGAGATGATGGTATATCAGTCTCAGAGAAATGTCTTCCAGATGTATTTTGCTTACGCCGATTACCCCGTTGACGCTGGCGAGGTTGTTGTTGGGCTTGTGACCCTGAAGCAAGCTGGGGAGCTTTTCCCTTGTCTTCTTGTCTCAAAGGAGGTTGAATGATAACTTGATCTTCAACCCTAGTTGTTTGCCCCATTTGGTTATTTTGAAGTAGTTTGTTGACAAGGACCCTGAGCTCTTCTTGTCTTTGAGCCAGGTCTTAAATGAGAGCCATCTAGCCCACCAGCTGTCCCATCATTTGGATCTTCATTGTTGCCAATTCAATTTGTAGCCCTTCCAACTGATCATTCTTGATGCTGCCTGGATTCCCTAGGACTAAGCCCCTTGTGAGGAGAGCTTTTATTTCTTCCTGCCCCTGGGATAGGTTCAAGGACATTTCTTGAAGTTGAGCGTTTTGAGCCTAGATATCTTCGACAGTTCTCTCTAGGGCCATCTTTACTGAAATAAACAGTAGGAGAATAAGGAAACCTGAAAGGGAAAACCTGTCATGATGTGGATGCATGTTATGTGGATGCATGTTTTCAAGAATCTCTTGGGGTAAACAAGAAACTTGTTAGAATTTGAATCTTGTAGCTTTGATTGAAGAAACTTCATGTTGTTAAGAGTCCTTCTTCAAGAGTCAAGCTCACCATATCGAGTGGGTCATAGCCCCTGACTCAAGTTATCGTGTTTTTATTTCTAGACAACCTTGGCTAGAGGAAAATAAATCTCCTTTGCCCCTTGCTAGACATTTGATTTACCATAACCTGCATCACAAACCCTTGAGATCCTTGAAATGGTTAAGGAAATGTTAAGGCATGATGTTATGATGTGTATGCTATGCGTTTAAGAAAAAGTGTGAAGTGATATAAGTGAACCCTACAATAAATCCAAATTATTGGATAAGGACTGTAAACAAAACCTGCAAGGAACTCATGTTGTCAGATAACAACAATGTGCAAGTAGTTCAAGTTTGAAGGCACACAAATCACACAAATAGCCTTAAGTTTAGGTTGGCATGGAGTTTAGGTATTACCCTCTTTCAGTTTAGTTGGTTTAAACCTGTCCTAAAAATAGTAACCGGGTTCTAGAGGATCTCAATATCATTGACTACCCTCGATCGGTCATAATTCCAGTTTAGCAACCTTTTCTTGCGGCCAGAATCATCGCGAGAGTTTAGTCTCAATGAGTGTAGCATACTGCTACTGTTCTATGGCCAAGTTGGTCAATTTACGGTTCTAAGGTCAGTTGGTGCTTAATGACCCCTTAGAAGACCCATATTCTCCTTGTTCAAACACAAGGGAAATCGGTACAGACTAAAGTGCCACACCAATGTAGCTACTGCTTCAACCGTGTCGGTTTACACCGGACAGTTCCCTCACAGTTTATTGCTACTTACCTAAAGGGTACCCCCAGATCTGGGTTAGGATCTATAGAAATCCGATACAAGCCCACAAAGATAAATTATACAAAGCATACAATTGAAAACACAATGATCTAATCCTAAGGTACACCCCTCTTATTAAGTTTCACCAGCAGAGTCGCCAGTTCTGTGATCGGTGGAAAAGAGAACTGACTGTTTTTGGAATGCTGGTTCGCATTTTCCATTTGTTTTTGCAAAATGTCGCGGTAAGCAAGAGTCACCACCGTCTTTTATTTTATCCAACAAGGAAAGAAAAAAAGCACAGAAAAATTCCTTTTTCGAGATGTTTCTCGGGTTCGGGAGGTAGATTATAGAAAGGGAAGGTGTTAGCACCCTTTCTATCCGTGGTTATCCACGGGCTCTTAGGTACTTGCTCATAGTGTTTTCAAAAATTGCTTTTCTTTGTGTTTGTGGGTTTGAAAAGAGTTTTTGTTTGAAAGGAGTGTAAGTGCGAAAAGTTTTGTTTTATTTTTTGAAAGGAGCAAGTATTTAAGAACCATCTACCTACTCGAAAAAGGAATTAATCTGTGCAAATGTCCTTTAGACAATGCTAGCCCACTATGAATGAGTAGGTAACACCGTCGTCAGAGTTTTAAGGGTCAATTCAATTAAGGGACGTGCGGTCACTAAATCAATGTTAGGACGCCTTAGCGGTAACCCTAATGTCTTAGATCATTTTTTCGAGGCAACCGTTTCGAGGCAACTTATGATCTTTGGACAAGAGGGCAACCTCTAAAACTTCCTATACTCAATGACCACATTCGAAGGCAACCAAGTGAGGTGTACCCTAAGAGTGCGCATGTGTGAGTGTGTTATTTCGGTTAAGTTATCTTTGTACATGTCACGGGCGAGCTACGTTGATTTTAAGTTCATACATTGAATCTTGTCATGCATTCCCTATTATCAAACATCTAACATTGTATAGTTGCGGAAATTAAATTTGCGGAAATTAAATCTAAACTATTACAAGGCGTCGGGTATTTACATCGCCAAAAGCAACCCTTTAATTTAAATTGCGGAAAGTAAAAGAAAGCGATAAATAAAGTCCTAATTAAAAGCTATTACATACTCGAAGCAATTACAATATTGGAAATATGGATCGTGTGCGAGAAAATTAAATCGGGCGAGTTTTTAGGGTTTTGACCCTTTTTGAAAAGAAATCATGTTTTTTTTGTTATTTTTTAAATTAAATGGAAATTAAATTAGGTCAAAATTAATTAATTAATTAATAAAAATATTTTTGGGTTTTTGAATATTTAAGGAAATAAAATAAAATGGATTAATTTTAATAAAAACCTAATATTCTAAATTGATTTTAATTATTACAAAAGATGTTAAAAGTTAAACCTAATTAAATGCTAAATTGATTAAATTATATTTATTTACAAAAATAAAGTCAAATTTAATTTTAATAAATAAAAAATAATATTTTTTGTGTTTTTGATTTTTATTAGGAAAAATGTTAATTGGATAGTTAAATAATCAAAATAATTAACAAAACAATTAAATAAAAGAAATATAGAAAAGAAAAGAAATAAACCAATGGGGGTTTGGGCCCCAATCTGGAGGTTTGACTTGCAATTCTTTGGCCCAATTGCAGCAAGCCTGGGCTGACTTTTCCAATTCTCCATGGCACGTTGACTATAGTGTAGGACGAATGTCTAATCTTGGCCCTTAGATTTGGCCTGAAGGCCATCTGGCGCCTGGATCTTTGAGGAGTATGGTGTGCTACGCCTTGGGAAGCACATGCAATTATCTGAAGAAAAATGAAACAAATATATTGGGGGACCTGGGATTCGAACCCAGGTCCCATTGGACTTTGAACAAATGCACTAACCACCACGCCACCTTGTTGCTTTTGTTAGTATAACATATGGCAATTATTATATTGGAAAACAAAACAAATGCCTGGAAAATAAAAAAAATAGCGCGAGATTTAAATCAACCAATAGGGAGAAGACACATGGTCGTCTTCTTCGTTGAAAAACCTGGATATTTACCTGCAGATTTTATCCGCAGCTAAATTCCTAGGTTCGTCCTAAAATTAACCCTAGGCTATAGAAATGGAATCAAAAGCCATGGTTCGCTTCGTCTCTCCTTCCTGAGCATCTCTATACCAATTATTTGTCCCAATTTTTCCTGCATAGCAAACGCCTAAAAACAAGGAATGGGAACCCTAGGTTTGGGTGTTACGTTACAGGCCATAAAAACAAAATCAAATATTGCAGAATGCATAGAAATCACACAAGAGTCATGAATATACTAACGTTTTGTCAAAAAGATGCAAGAATCCAAGGTTACGATTCCATGTACAGGGCTGAGTTTCAAGCGACTTACAGTGCGTTTGGCGGTGTTTCAGGACTCGTGAATGGTTGCTTTAGCTCCAGTGGATGTCAGGCAAGAAGGCTATGTTGAGCTTTTGCCTTGAATTGGACTCCAAACAAGATTTCGATCTCCAACTTTTTCAAGCTTTTTTCAGTTTTGGTTTTGTGATTTGGGCAGCTTTCTGGTCGTGTTCTTGTATGCCTTGAATCCATGTGAATTGATGATTCAAGATTTGATATGATTTCTCCATTAAAGGCTTCCAATTTCTTTCCAAATCCAATATTTTGTGCATGATAAGTCTTGGCACGAATTTGATTGTGTTCATGATGTCAATTAAGACCTGTAATGATCAAAAAGATATCAAGTTATTAAGATTTAGATTTTATTTTGATTTAAATTGATTAAAAATGAATTAAATCAATAAAAATCAAATAAAATGGAAAAATTAACAAATTGGCACAAGACTGAATATATGACACGTGTGTGGTGTGACAAGATCAAATCAAGTGGAAAAAGTGGGCGGATTTGACAAAATTTGAAGTTTTGGGGATAGTTGACTTTTGGCAATTTTGGAAAAATTCCCAACTTCAACAATGCATAACTTCTTCAATTTTGAACTTTTGGAGGTGTTCTTGGACTTTTTAGAAACCTTGAGATGTCCTCTAACCCACTCTTTTGGACTCATCGCGTTTTGATGTTCCATGCTCGAGTTATAATCTTTGGAAAAAAAGGTGTTTTTGTTGACTTTCAAAAATGACCTATAATGTCCAAATTTGTAACTTTTGTGAGTACATTTCTTGATCTTAGGGTGTGAATATGGATTGTAGGTAATTTCATCCTCTTCAAAATGAGCTTTTGATGGGTCATTTCTCATAAAGTATAAGAAAGTTATGCTTGGTCAAAGTTGAGTTGACTTTTCCTACAAAACCCTAATTTAGCAACTTTTGAATCTTGATGAATCTTGAGCAATCCTTGATGAATCATGATCAACCCTTGATAAAATGATGAATTATCCTTCAAAATGATAATGTTGGCAAAAAATCTTGAGGTTTGGCTGTTTGTAGGTCACAGTTGACTTTTGCCCTAGCACAGTCGATTTTTGGACCTCTTGAGCAATTGACTGACCAAACTTTCTCTACAAGGCTTGAAATTTGACATGGATGAACTTGAGAACATATTAGGACATTGGGGAGAATTTTAGGCCATTTTGATGTAAGGACCTTTATGAAACACAAAACCCTAATTTTGAATTGACTGCCTTAGGAGGTGATTTGACTGTCCAACTCTTGAGCTAACTTGAGTCACTTAGAGATTATTCTTGACATGTCTTGAGAAATATGGGAGGGCAAATTTTGGGGTACAACACTCGCTATTTATTTCATCAAGGAAGATGGCTCCCGAACATAATGACAGAGATCTCCAAAATCAAGATGCTCAATTCAAGGAAATGTTCCTGAGTCTATCCAAGGGGCAAGAAGAATTGAAAGCACTCCTCGTTGGGAACTTGACCAAGAAAAATCCCGATGATAACATGGATGACCTGTTGGAAAAACTGCAAGCTGATATGGAATGGATGAGTGTTGTACCCCAAAACTTTCCCTCTCATATTTCTCCAAACATTGCAAGAAAAATCTCCAAGGGGCTCAAGATTGCTCAAGAGTTGGACATTCAAGCTATCTCCTAAGGCAGTCAACCCCAAATTAGGGTTTTGTGTTTCATCAAGATCTTTGGGTCCAAATGACCTCAAGTGCTCCCCAATGTCCTAATATGTTCTCAAGTTCATCCATGTCAAATTTCAAGCCTTGCAGAGGAAGTTTGCTCAGTCAATTGCTCAAGGGGTCCAAAAATCGACTGTGCTAGGGCAAAAGTCAACTATGACCTACAAATAGTCAAACTTAAAGATTTTTTGCCAACATTATAATTTTGAAGTATATTTCATCATTTGATCAAGTCTTGATCATGATTCATCAAGGATTGCTCAAAATTCATCAAGACTCAAAAGTTGCTAAATTAGGGTTTTATAGGAAAAGTCAACTCAACTTTGACCAAGCATAACTTTCACATACTTTATGAGAAATGACCCATCCAAAGTTCATTTTTAAGAGGATTAAATTTCCTACAATCCATATGCACACCCCAAGATCAGAAAATGAACTCACAAAAAGTTAAAAATTTGGACATTATAGGTCATTTTTGAAAGTCAACAAAAACACCTTTTTTTCAAAAGCTTATAACTTGAGCATGGAATATCAAAATGATATGAGACAAAAAGGTTTGGTTAGAGGACACCTCAAGCTTTCTAAAAAGTCCAAGAACACTTCCAAAAGTTCAAAATTGAAGAAGTTATGCATTGTTGAAGTTGGGCATTTTTGTAAAATTGCCAAAAGTCAACTATCCCCAAAACATCAAATTTTGTCAAATGGGCCCATTCCTTTCCACTTGATTTGATCTTGTCACACTACACACGTGTCCTAGCCTCAGCCTTGTGACCATTTATCAATTTTATTATTTAATTTTATTTTTTAATGAATTATTTCATTTTAAATCAATTTAAATCAAATAAAATCCAAACATTGATTATTTGATCTCTTTTTGGCTATTTCAGGATTGAATCATCATCATCAAGTGTATCAAATTCGTATCAAACATTCCATGTGCAAAAAGATTGGATTTTTGGCAAAATTGGAAAGCTTTTAATGGAGGATCAAATACAATCTCAAGGCATTGATTTGGAAGGATTCAGCCCACATTTGTTGACCTAATGCATTGCATATTACTTATATAAGCCAAAGCACACGAGATCAAGACCTAGAGGCTGCAGAATCATCAAGAACCAAACTTGAAAAAAGGTGAAAAAGTGTGAAACTGAAATCGTTCTTAGAGGAAAATTCAAAGGCAAATCTCAACACTAATCCATTGCTGGACAATCACTGAAGAAGAACCACCCCCTAACAAGCTCTCATACGCGCCCTAAAGCACTGTAAGCATCCCACGGATCTGCCATGTTCTTGGATTCACAAATCTTTATTCTTGCATCCATTCTAAAAAATGATTGCATATTCTGATTCCTCACATCATTTGTGAACTTTCTGCAATAATCAATTTCATTATTATGCTGTGTATCGTAAAACACCATTGTAGGTTTTTCTAGGGTTTTTTTAAGGGGTTTTTATTACAGGAAAAATTGACCAATAAAAGAGGCATGGTTGAGACCGGGATAAGGAGGCGAGTATGACTATGCCTTTGGATTGCATTTTTGTGGCTCGTAGCAGATTTTGGAGATGGCATGGCTTATAGCTACGGACTGTTGTCTGTTGGTATAGGTTGAGAATTTTTTAGCCATGGTCCCAACGACAGGGACGATGGCGCGTCACGCTCTAATTCGCCTATTTGAATATAGCACGCTTTATTTTGTTTTTTCTGATCCATTAATTTGTTTTATCTTATTATTATTAGTTTCCAATACACTAGCAACTAAAGCGCGTTGGTTGAGTGGTAGAGACATTGTCCAATGATCAACAGGACCTGGGTTCGAATCCTAGGTCCCCCATGCATTTGTTATGTTTTTTCTACAGATATTCCAGTGCATACGAGGAACAACAATGCATCATACACCATCACCAAATGCTTGCTAGATGGCCCCAGGCCATATCTGGTGGTCCAGATGTGATGTCCACCATACGCCATAGTCAAAGTGCCATGCTGGATTCCAAAAGTCAGCCAGGCCTGCATGCTAATGGGCCACAAAATTGCCATTCTCACCCCCTAATCAGGCCCAAACCCTAACTCTCTCTATTTTCTTTTTTTATTTTGCTTATTTGTTTATTATTATTATTTCTAATAATTAACTAACCATTCAAAACTTTTTTCCTCATAAAATTAAAAAACCAAAAAATATATTGTTTATTAAATTAATTTTCAGCACTTTATTTTTGTAAATAAATATTAATTTAATTAATTTAGTTTTAATTAGGAATAACTTTAATATTTTTGCAATAATTAAAATTAACTTAGACAATTAGGTTTTTATTAATATTGACCAAATTTATTTTTATTTCTTTAAATATCAAAAATCCAAAAAAAATATTTATTTTCATTAATTAATTAATTAATTTATTAATTTAATAATTAACTTAGATCTAATTTCTTTTTAATTCAAAATAACCAAAAATCCTTTCTTTAATCAAAGGGTCAAAACCCTAAAAAACTTGCGCCCGATTTAATTTCTCGCACGCGATCCATTTTTATTTCAATATTGTATCTGCTTCCGGAATGTAATAGATAATTAGGACTATTTTTACCGCTTTATTTATTTTCTGCATTTTAATTTCAAGGGTTGCTTTTGGCGATGTAAATACCTGACGCCTTGTAATAGTTAGTTTAATTTCCGCAACTTATAAACTGTTAGATGTTTGATAATAGGGAATGCGTGACAAGATCGAATGTTTAACCTAAAATCAACATAGATCACCATTGACAAGTACAAAGACAAAATAAACTGAAAACAACACACTCGCACATGCGCACTCTTAGGGTACACCTCACTTGGTTGCCTTTGAACGCGGTCATTAAGTATAGGAAGTTTTAATGGTCGCCCTCTTGTCCAAAGATCATAGTTGCCTCGAAACGGTTGCCTCAGAAAAATGATCTAAGACATTAGGGTTACCGCTAAGGCGTCCTAACATTGCTTTAGTGACCGCAGGTCCCTTAATCGAATTGACCCTTAAAATCCAATGATGATGCTACCTACTCATCAATAGTGGGATAGAATTGTCTAAAGGACATTAGCATAGAACGATTCTTTTTTTCGAGTAGGTAGATCGTTCTTAAGTACTTGCTCTTTCAAAACAAAACAAATTTTCACACTTACACCTTTCAAACGAAAATCTCTTTTCAAACCCACAAACACAAAGAAAGCAAATTTTTGAAAACACTTTGAGCAAGTACCTAAGAGCCCGTGGATAACCATGGATAGAAAGGGTGCTAACACCTTCCCTTTCTATAATCTACTCCCCGGACCCGAGAAACATCTCGAAAAAGGAATTTTTCTGTGCTTTTTTCCTTTCCTTGTTGGATAAAATAAAAGACGGTGGCGACTCTTGCTTACCGTGATATTTTGCAAAAACAAACGCAAAACACGAACCAACATTTAAAAAACAGTCAGTTCTTTCTCACTGTATCACAGAACTGGCGACTCTGCTGGGGACGCTTAATAAGTAGGGTGTACCTTAGGATTAGATCATTATGTTTTCAATTGTTTGCTTTGTATGCTTTATATTTGTGGGCTTGTATCGGAGTTACTATAGATCCTAACCCGGATCTGGGGGATATACTTTAGGTAAGTAGCAATAAACTGTGAGGGAACTGTACGGTATAGACCAATACGGTTGAAGCAGTAGCTACGTTGGTGTGGCACTTTAGATTGTACCAATATCCCTTGTGTTGGAACGAGGAGAATATGGGTCATCTAAGGGGTCATTAAGCACCAACTGACCTTAGAACCTTTAAATTAACCAACTTGGCCATAAAACAGTAGCAGTATGCTACACTCATTAATTCTAAACTCTCGCGATGATTCCGGCTGCAAGAAAATGTTGCTAAACTGGAATTATGACCGATTGAGGGTAGTCAGTGATATTGAGATCCTCTAGAACCCGGTTACTATTTTTAGGACAGGTTTAAACCAACTGAACTGAAAGAGGGTAGTACCTAAGCTCCTTGCCAGCCTAAAATCTAAGGGCTCTCTGTGTAACTTGTGTGCCTTTACCATGTATGCTATTTGTGGATACTTGTGATGTGATTTCTATCATGACATCGTGACATCATAACATTGCATACATCTTGCATTAGACTAACCTATTTCAAAGACATGAGGGATTCATATTTGTTCTATTTTATAGGTCATGATGCCCATGCGTAAGAATACCATCCGGATCAACTTTGTCCAAGTTCCCACTATGCTTAAAGAATTGGTTGCAAAGATGCCTGATACTACCTCCTTCATCAGAAGACATGGGTATCTTCTCAGTTTGGTCACCTCCAAATTGGACAAGCAAATGATGAGTGTCCTAGTCCAGTTCTATGACCCGCTGTACCATTGCTTTACTTTTCAGGACTACCAGTTGGTTCCCACCTTAGAAGAGTTATCTGATCTGCTCGGTATCTCTATTCTGGAGCAGACTCCGTTTACTGGTTGGGAGAAGATTCTTAGGCCGAAAGAGATTGCTTAAGCCCTTCATATGACCAAAGATGAGGTAATGGCTAATTGGGAGACTAGAAGTGGAGCAAAGGGCTTTCTGACTAAGTTCTTGGTTGGTAAGGCTAATTATTTCTGGGATAGTCTAGACTTCAAGGCATTCGAAGATATTCTGGATCTTCTGATATATGGCTTGGTATTGTTTCCGAATCTTGACTCCTTTTTTGATGTGAATGCGATGAAAATCTTCATCTCTCGTAATCCTGTACCCACTCTCTTGGGTGACATTCTTCATCAGCTTTATGCCCATACTGCCCGAAAGTGGGGAACCTTAATGTGTTGTGCTCCATTATTGGCGAGGTGGTTTATTTCACACCTCCCCAAATCAGTGCTGAAGAACAAAGAAGGCATGGGTTGGGCCTATAGGGTTATGTCTCTCTCTCATAATGACATCATCTGGACTATCAAGGGTATGGATGAAGTGGCTATTATTGATTGATGCGGGGAATACCCCAATGTTCCACTGATAGGAACCAATGGAGGGATTACCTACAATCCATGCTTGGCCTTACGTTAGTTTGGGAGAGCTAGAAGAGAAGGTCCACATGAATTTCTAATGCCTAGTATCATCTTTGATTTTCAAGGGGATAGCGACGAGCAACGTTGCAGATTCATAAGGGCTTGGGATAGAGTTCACAGATCTGATCCACATGAGCTGGGTCCAAAGACTTCTCTTTCAATGGAGCCATATCTCAGATGGGTCCGTACCCGTGCCCAAAAGCTAGGTACGCCATATGAAGTCGTCCTGCCTATCATTGTTGAAGTTGCTAATGAAGAGGGGGTTCTTACTACCATCCTCCATCCTTACATGCCCACTGACATTGGGGCACTGAAAAGGTCTTGGATGCAGCTGAGAGAAGAACGAGATGCTTACCGAGAGAAGTTTAACGAGCAAGAGCAGAAGATCCAGAAGTTGACTAGGCAGCTGGAGAACGAGCGGATTCTCAATGACTATGTCCGCACCGACAAGAAGCGACCATGGGAGCACTGATTGTCCTTTGATTATTTCCTTTCCTGTTTTTATTTCCTTTTCAGTATTTCCATTCTTGTAACGCCTTAAGGGCAATTTGTTGAACAATTTGAATTTCAAAGTTTACCTAATAAAAGTGTGTTTCATTTCTTGTTTACGAATTTGAATCTCTCGATTGTCTTTGAAATCATGTCATACGCATTTCATCCCATGCACTTCATAACAGGTACCCATTACAGGTCTCTTATCTTCTTCACTGTTTATTTCAGCACTCATCATGTCTGCTGAACCATCAACTGAGCAAGCAATCAAGGCCCTACAGGCCCAGAATGCCCAATTCTGAGAGCTGTTCATGAATCTAGCTAAGGGTCAGCAAGATCTGAAGACCCTAATTCTGAAAGAGAAGAAAAAGAAGAAGAAGAGGACAGTCCTATTTAACACAGGTCACAGGTTTAGAAACAGGCTATGGGATGAAGTTGATTTGACCACCTCATCTGGAGGGAAAGATAGTCAGGAGGAAAGGAGGGCTCCTAGCCCTGTGGTCTCAGACAACGAGACGGACTTTGACGAAGACCAGTATCCTCCTGCTGAGGATAGATACAAGAAACTGGAAGACCGGTTGAGTGCGATGGAAGTTCAGAAAGTGCTTGGTATGGACTTTGGTGATCTGGGTCTATCATCTGGGGTGGTAATTCCCCACAAGTTCAAAGCACCAGCCTTTGCTAAGTATGACTGAGTTTCTTGTCCGAAGCTGCACCTTCGGTCATATGTAAGGAAGATTCAGCCGTACACCACTGATAAGAACCTTTGGATCCACTTCTTTCAAGACAGTCTCTCAGGGACTCAGCTTGAATGGTTTTACCAGTTGGACGGAGCCAGTATCCTCAGTTGGGAAGATTTGGCTACTGCTTTCTACAGGCAGTACCAATACAATTCCGACCTCGCTCCCACGTGTACCCAACTCTAGGGTATATCAATGGGAATGGGCGAAGGTTTCAAAGATTATGCTCAGAAGTGGAGGGACCTCGCCGGAAGAGTGCAACCACCCTTGGCTGATCGGGAGCTTATGGATATGTTTGTGGGGACCTTGTCTGGTCCATTTTTCAACCATCTGATTGGAAGCTCTTCGTCTGGGTTTACAGAGCTAATTATGACCGGTGAGAGGATTGAGGCTGGTATTAAGGCTGGTAAGATACAAAAGGGTGCTTCACCAAGCACTAAGAAAAAGCCTTTTAAGAAAGAGTCCAGTGCTGTCTACAGTTAGAAAAGCCAGAATAGACCTGAACACCGCCAAGCTGTTAATGCGGTTGTTATTTCAAGACCTGCTGGTGCTCTTCAGCACAACAATCAACAAAAGGCTGAGATAACTCGAAGGCAATTCACCCAACTCAACATGACTCTGTCTCATATTCTGCCGCAATTATTAAAGACCAATCTAGTGATTCCAAGGGAAGCCCCGAAGAATCCAAATATAACATCACCGAAGTACAACCCTAATGCCCGCTGTGCTTTTCACTCTGATAGCCTGGGGCATAATACAGATGATTGTTGGTCTTTGAAGAACAAAATACAGGACTTAATTGATGCTAAGGAGATTGAGTTTGAGGCGCCCGAAAGGCCTAATGTTGTGACTGCTCCTATGCCCAAGCATGGAGTAAATGCTATAGATGAAGACTCGTTTTTGGTTTCTGTGAACGACATTGTTACCCCTCTGATGACTGTAAAGAAGAACCTTCTGCTAGCCGGTTTATTTCCGGGCTGTGATGGAGGTTGTCGTAGGTGTTCTATTCTACCTACCGGTTGCCATCTTTTGAAGTCAGGTGTCCAACGCCTGATGGATAGTAAAGAAATTCTGTTTGAGAAGACTGTTGTTCCTTTAGTTCGTACTGAAGAAGTTGTTATTATTACCATTTTCGACAATTCTTCCAAGGCTCCCTCGAGGAAGCCTGTTAGAATTACATCTGTTCTGTTGTACCCTAATTTTTGACCTAAGATCCCATATTTATTTTTGCATTTTTAAACATAAGCCAAGGTCACGAAATACGGTTGGTTTTAACCTCTCACCTTCGAGCTTTGACTATGTGAAGATTGTCAAGTGTTTTGAACATTTTTAGCCTATGTATCACTAATTTCTAATCGCATACAAAGGTGTATGTTCATGTTTTCTTTTGCAGAGACAGGTCTGAATCAAGAGCATCAGGTGTCGTGCCTCAATTAAAGTTTTGAGTCTCCCAAGCCCGAAGTACGGTTGATTGTGGATTCTCGAAGACTGATTCATCAAGGCACACCGTTGCACCCTTAATTTCGCCCTTAATTTTTCAGTCGCACATTCATACCATATTTTGTCATTTGGTCACAATCATTAGTAAATATCTTCATTCGTCACATTTTGCATCATTAGTCATATTTAAGTTGACCATAAAAAGTCAGTTTAAATCAAAGTTTGCATCGTCTTTCAGTTGTAAAATACCCGACATTTCACTTCATGCATTTTTATCTGTTTACTATTTTCTTACATCGCTCCAAGTTGTTTACATGTCGATAATAAAAATATTTTGGTTTTATAGACAGATTGTTAAAAGCGATTCAACAATGTGCGAAAATTAGTAGCGAGAAAATATTTCAAGTTTTCACCTTTTTACCGATCATTTTATGAATCTGCGTTTCGCGTAGATTATGACGGTATGCTCGCTTTATTTTTTCGGTACAGTACGAAGTCTCGTTTTTAACCTTAAACGTCTGTTTAGTCTGATATTTTTATTATTATTATTTTATTTTTGATTTTTTTGACTTCTTGAATATTTTTTCTTTAATCTTTGTGACATGTAGATTATTTTAATGTGTTCATTTTATTTTTCCGGATAAATTTTCGTCCGTTTTTTATCATTTTCGGTCATTTTGGGTCTTTATTTTTTATTCATAAAATATTCAAAAAAATTATTTTTAATTGAGTTAATTTAAATACTTTCTGTTTTTTATTTCATTTTATCATTAAAAGGGCTTTTTAGTCACAAAATATATTATTCACACAATACTCTATTCCTATTGGCTGTTGGATGAAATTGAGGATCGATACACACACAATACTCTATTCCTATTGGCTGTTGGATGAAATTGAGGATCACCTTCACCATTCACCTATTGGTTGTCACAAAAACCACCTACACCAAAAAAAAACAACTAACAAAAGAATCCCTCCTCTCTTTTTCATACACAGTAAATAAACCCCTTCAATTCCCTCCTCCACTGTCAACTTTTTTCATTTTACTACCCAAACCATGACTCATCAATCCAATTCCCTTTCATTTTCATCACAATCATCATTACCCTTCACCCTCTGTTTCTATTCCCAAATGCCACCCACATTGGGGCTTAAAGAGTTGAAGGAGTCTACCGTCGCATTGGCTTCAAGTCATGGATACATTGATGCTCCTGTTGATGAAATCTTCTTTGATGTGAATAAGGATGTTGATGACCTTATGCCAGTCGAAGTTAAAGAGCAGCGCCTCAGCAATCTATTGCAGGCATCAATGGTTGCGGCTTGTGTTGCCGCTATGCCTCTTTTGAAGAAGATACCAACTTCAGTGCTTTGGGGTTACTTTGCCTTCATGGCTATTGAAAGCTTGCCAGGAAATCAATTTTGGGAGAGAATATTGTACCTTTTCACTGCTCCAAGTCGAAGATACAAACCGCTGGAGGAACACCATGCAACTTTTGTTGAGACTGTGCCTTTGAAAGAAATTGCTCTGTTTACACTGTTCCAGACAGCTTACTTGCTTCTCTGCTTCGGCATAACCTGGATACCAATCACTGGGGTCCTCTTCCCATTGTTAATCATGCTTCTTGTCCCGGTTCGACAATATTTTCTTCCCCATTTTTTCAAAGGAGCCCATCTTCAAGAGTTGGACGCCACATCATACGAGGAAGCACCTGCCATTACTTTCAACATGTCCTTTGATGATCTAAGTAACCACGGAACAACGGCCAATGTCAGTGGTGGAGAAATTCTTGATGAGATTATCACGAGGAGTCGTGGAGAGATACGTCGCACTCAAAGCTCTAAAGCATCTAGTTCATCTGCAACACCAATATCAATTGGCCAAATCCCTTTATTCCACAAATGCACAACAACCTTCTACTCACCGTAATTACCCTCCATCAGTTTTCATCATCCCCATCCCAGCAGATACACCCAAACTTCCGAACAGCCTTCTCCACTTTTATCTAGCTGCTACTCTCACCAAATGGAGCTGCCTCTGCCGGCACCCGGTACAATGTGCCATTAATCAACTCCCTTGTACTGCATGTTGGAATGCAGGCAATCGAGCAGCTCAAGGCTCGAGCTCCTCATGAACAGTCACCACAAACTACATATGGGCTGGCTGTATTTTCTGTTGGTGCTGCTTTGGATATTTTCCAGACTTTAATCGTTGACTTGGATACAGAAGGGCGCTACCTTTTCCTAAATGCTGTTGCTAACCAACTGCGTTATCCCAACACTCACACACACTACTTTTCCATCATCATCAACAATTACACAGTCTGCAATTTCATTTCTTGACATTGTTCAGTTGTTTCAGGTAAATCTGAAAAGAGGGTGGAGGACGAAGAATAGACACATACGCAGAAGAAGAATCGCTGCAAAGCTTCTTCTGACGACAACCAAAGAAATGTCGTGATCTCTATCCTTGATCAAGCTCCGACTGGCTGCACGCAAGCCACGAAGCCGCCACCGGATCCACCTCACGACACCCACAACACCACGACACCCACAACACCGCGGTCTCACCCACAACAACCTCCAACAACCCACCTTCATTCAACCTTCAACAATTGGTCTCACCGCCATGCTCTATTGTTGGTACCCATCTTTTCTAAGATTTTGCTGTTATTTTGTTTGGATCTGTATTGTTTGACCAAATTGATATGTTTATGTTTAAATATGCAATTGAGTGAGAAGAATAGAGTGAGTTTTTGTTTTATTTTATTTCTCTTTTATATAATTTCCTGGGCCTTTCCCTTATTCTAGTCATTCCGAATTCCTATCATTACACCCCCTTTTTTGGTTTGATACCCCCATGCTATTTATTTTAGTTTTATTTCCTTAGTTAAATTTATTTAAATTAGGTTAGTTAGTTTCTTAGAAAGAAACATGTAGTTTCAATTAGACAAATTTTAATAATTTTGGTTTAGAATTATTTTAGTAATTTTAAGTTCATTTAGGATTATTTTAGTAACTTTAGAATTATTTGTAGTTATTTTAGATTTAACTTAATAACTTTAGAATTTTAATTTAGTTTATATCTAATTTAGTGATTTTAGAATTATTCTTTATAACCTTAGAATTCGTTCAGAATTATTTTAGTAAGTAATCTTAGAATTTTAATTTAGATAATTGGTTCCATTCTCTTTTAAATGTCTTTGTCATTTTAATTTTTTGGGGTCTTTCGATTTATTTCCTTGTGAATTTTCGAATGTTCATATTTTGACATCCATTTTATTTTGTTCGTCCGTCTAAACTCCAAGGGAAACGTTCTAACTTTGTTGACTTCATGTCATCAAACACATGTTATACGATTAAGCGAATACCTTCTTTCATTTTTTGTTTACTATTTTGCTAAACTCAAGATAATTTTCCCAAAAGACTCCATTTTTAAACTCACACCTTTTAAGTCAAAACTTCGACACTAGGTCGTCGTATCTTCAAAATCTCTCCAACACCTATTTTTAGCCAAACAAATCATTTTAATCAAACAAACAATTTTAAACCAAAAAACAGATATTTCAAAATGTTCCTGCGGAGTACCGCAGATGCATTGGGTGCTAATACCTTCCCACTGTATAAACAACCCCCGAATTCTCGATCTCTTTCAAAAAACGCATTGTATTTTTATTACTTTTAAGTATTATTTTACATTGCATATTTTAGGGTTTTATTTCGCTCTTTTCCCTTTTCCCTTGGAAATAATAAAGCGCGGTGGTGACTCTTGCTTTTGTGAGTCAAGTTAATTAATAGCTTGATCTCCGATTTTCACCGCTACAGAATTGGCGACTCTGCTGGGGAAAGATTGACCTCTTGCTGGTCCATCCCTAAGTGGGTTAAGCCTAATTTGTTTTATCTGTTTTATCATTATTTGATTGTTTGATTATATGTATATATTATGATTATTTGGGTGTTGATAATGTTTACAAAGGACAAGTCCTATACCCGGACTAAGTTACACTTAGGAATAGGACGGGTGGTATAGTCATGTTAACTTTGAGGGAGTAATCCCGAAGAAGAAGGCATGAGATCCCCCACTCAGTGGAAGGCCCTTTTGAATGTAATATTTGTTTACCGAGTAATCGGGAAGACATTATTATTTTCGACCTGGGAGCCAGAGAAGCTGGGAACCGTAGAACCCTAACCCATCTTGGCCTTTTAGGTGTAGCGTGAAGATTATAACGGAGTAATCCGGAAGTAATTGTTACGCGATGCTACGCTCGGATGAGTTTCTCTTGAGAATATTACTGATTATTGAGTAATCAAGACGTTGGTAATATCCGAAGGAGGAATGTAGACTCCGGGAACTCTTAGAACCTTGTTCTACAGGTGTGATTAAACCGTTAGTACATACCTTGGGGGTGTTCCTTACCTTGACTCCATGCTCGTGACGTTGAACCTTTCGACTTTATTTGTGACCTTGCTTGTGGTTGTTGCATAACCATGCATTCATGCACCCATAAAACCCTTTTCACTTGACTTTGAAGGAATTTGGAGGTCTTTCTTTGTAAACATCACAAGTTTCGTCAAGCTCAATGGATCTTGGGTGTTGATAGGGCGAAAACCCTAATCCACCAAAATGGATGATTGATCTTGATGATAACTTGATCAATGTTTGGAGCCAATTTAAAATTCATCTTCTATCTTCATACTTTGATGTTTACGACTTAATATCTTGAGCTCCTTGAAAGTCAAATAAAAACTCTCTTTTGCATATCATGCATCATTCTACATTTGTGGTTTCACTTTCAAAGGTCTTTTTCCGGGTCTTATTTTTCCTTTGGTCTCACCAGTACAACACTCACGCTAAGAGAACAATGGAGAATATCAAGCAAGAGGTTTCTGAACTCCGTAGAGAGATGACTATTTTGAATGCTGGTATGGATCACTCGACTGTTTTGGTTGAAATTTTGGTTGCTGCCCAAGTCAATCCTTCTAAGAAGGAGGAAGCGATGATAAAAGTATTCACTGAAATTCTAAAATCATTCCCTCATGAGAAGGTGATGGTTAGTGCACCTAATGACTTTCCTGACAAGGGGAATGTGGGAGTGCGTCTAGAAGAAGATGTTGGGAAGGGATGTTCATATGAAGATGGTAGCTCAGCTAATGGTGTGAAGGAGTTTGATAACAACTTTTCCAAGAAGAGAACCAAAGGAAGAAATAATCATTATCAGAATCATCATGTTTCTCCTATTCATCAACAGAATCAGCAAGTTCCTAATCAGAGGAAAACCCAGTTTGATCCAATTCCAATTACCTATACAGAGTTGTTCCCTATCCTGATGCAGAGGAATTTGGTTCAGACCCGACCTCCACCGAAGGTTCCCGAGAAGATACATTGGTACTACAAAGCTGATTTGGCTTGTACCTTTCATCAAGGTGGGCATGACTTGGAGGGTTGCTTTGCTTTGAAGTTTGAGGTTCAGAAGGTGGTCAGAAGTGGTATCTTGTCATTCAAGGACGTTGGTTTTGAAGTTCAAATCAAGCATGCGCCGAAGAGTAAACACGATTGATAGTGACTTTGATTTTTGAAGGATGTTTTCGGTAATTCAAGTCCAGAGGGAAAGCCTTCCCAGATTATTAACTTATTTCTGCTTGTTGCAATTTTCTTGTTTATCAAAACATTGTTTGCATCTGTATGATTATCTTAATACAATGAGTATGTTTGTCTTGAAGAAATTCATTCGTTTCACTCATATTTGTTTTCAAATTTTAAAATTTCTTTTGGCATTATGATACTAACTTGTTGCCCAGTCTCTTGCCTAGGCAGAGATCGAAGGGAGGATGATGATCTAAAGAACACAAAATCTCTGGTTGCATGCTTTTGGATAATCTTGTTGATGATGTACAGGCATTGTTTCAAATCCCTAAACACCGGAGATATAAGGAAGATAATCCCTTGCTAACCCCTTTTGAGCCTTTGAAGTAGAAGTTTCTTTTCTATACGAAAAACCTTGAATTTTAACCTGGGGCAGGGTAGTTTTTAGTTAATCTGACTGAGTGTTCGAAACTCATAAGGAAGATGTTTTTTGAAGAGAAACTACGAGGGCTATCCTTCATGTATAATGAATCTAGAGGATGTGGAACCACAATGTTATCCCTCATTCATCAAGAAACGAGGCAATCACAATCCTCTCAACAAGCAAAGACAAGCTAATGTCACACGTTTTGTTCAAAAAGTCAAAAATCGAGAAAAGAAAAGCCTGCTAAGTCAAAAACATGAAAACGTGTGACTTAGGCAAAATTAAGGCATCCCGCTGGACTATCAATTCAAAAAAAAATTAGTTCAGGCAAAAATTAGGGAAAATAAAAATTGCAAAGAAAGGACTACAAAGAAAAGTCCTCAACAAAGAGCAAATTGGTGACTACAAACACGAAGACATGAGGGTGGTTTCTACTCCGAAAGCCTCGTCGTTTCCTTGACCGTCACAAAATCCTTTTGAGAGATGAACATTCATGTCGAATTAACTGAACATAGGGTTGGAGAACATCATGAAGAATGGGTGGGCACCAAATATTTTGAGCCTTAAAATCTTTTTTCTAAAAACCATGAACCAGACCACGTTACAACCTTCGAAAGTCCTAATTGAAGCAAGGTTATTTTGAAAGCATACTTCAATGAGATGGTGTTCCTGACTCCCATGAATGTTTGTTAAATAGTTATGTTGGTATCATATGCTTTTGCTATACAAAAATTAATGGTGCTCTAACTCGCAAAATTTGTGCGATATCTTTTCAAAATCTTCAAGACTTACATAACTGTTGCATTAGAATTTTCATTCTCATTGTAAACTTTTTCTAACTACAAAACATTTGTTTGATATCAAGGAAGCTCACATAAGCACCAGTGATGAGTTTATTCTTTTAAGGCTTGAAACTATGTTGAGTAATTGGCGAATCACGTCAAGAAAAATCATATCCAGGGGCATGTCACCTGAAGACCTTAAGCACGGACATGTCGCTTCTCCTAATTAATGCTTTCCCAACTTGTTTACTCTTTTGGGGCAAAAATTTGAAGACTTTGTTGTGCCAACTACAGTCAATCCGGGGCAATCACGTAGAGATTTGATGAATCTCTCTAAGAGTTTGAAGACACCAGAGCATGGTGAATGCCAGGTCTTTTGTAAAATCCTCTTGAGACGATTTCTCCTCATTAACCATATAGCTCGGGGCATTTTAGAGGTGAATCTATTCACAAGAATTGTCGTGCATCACGCAACTTATCAGCAGTAGACTTGGGGCATCCAAAATTAATCCCAGGGGCAATCCATATTTGTCAAGATATGTTTTTCATACATTATCAGAGGGTGGTGTTCCCAGTATCTCCAGCTAAGCAAGACTTCTTTCCAGCTGAAACTTTGTTTGTGTTGTTATCCTTTCAATGGATTGTTTGCATTAGAAGATTGGACTTTGGGTTTTCTACCAAAAATATCTTCCTCTCCAAAGAGCTTCAAGCCTTGTAAAAGGACTTTACTCCAATGATGACTTTTGATCTATCTCCAGTAATGTTCCCCTTTTGTTGAGATTAGCTGAGTGTCGGGTTGTACTGGGACGTCTTATCTCCCCTGTCTATTTTGTCAACATATACATGACATTCATTCATTCGTTCATACTTGCATCATGCACGCGCAGTTGTATTTGTTGATGTCATTGAGTTTGTATACCTTGGTTGTGTCTATTCAAATAGCGTATTTGATCTTTCCAAATAGAGTGTCGACTTAAGCATAAAGTGTGCCTTCTTTCTAATTCCCCACTGAGTTAACTCTCGTGGAAGAATCTTGCTTTAGCTTTCCTTTTCCATCTCTGGATAGGATAAATCCCCATTTGAGTTATTTCCTCATTGGGTGGAGTCTTGTTTGACTGTTTTCTCTCCAGTTTATTCCTGGATTGAGCTGTGTCTCTTGTGAACGATACCCTGTGAATATCTCTAGGCTGTGAAACCTAGATGGAGAGTGCATTTATTTTGCAATGTAAATACTTGGTCTCCTCAAGAAGGATTTACTCATGGTTCCCCATTGAAGATGAACTTTATTCCCTAGTAGTGTTATCACAACCTTCTTCTGGAATATCGACGTGACAACAAGCGACTGACTCTTTATTTGAGCAGTTTAATTATTTCTGATTTCTCTACGACAAATGGCGGTCTCTTCATGAGCAGTTTGTCCATCCTCAATGAAATTATTGATTCTCACCTCCAGCAATATCTTCACGATATTTTATGGGTATCTTTTTGGGAAACAGCAAGCGGCAGTCTCTTCATGAGCAACTTGTGTGTTATGGATACTCTTGACAAACAGCAAGTGGCGGTCTCTTCATGAGCAACTTGTATGTTATTGTCACCTTTGAAAACATCAAGCGGCGGTCTCTTCATGAGAAACTTGCGTGTTATGGATATTCTTGACAAACAGCAAACGGCAGTCTCTTCATGGACAACTTGTATGTTATCAACACTTTTAAAAACATCAAGCGGTGGTCTCTTCATGAGCAACTTGTATGTTATTAATATCTTTGAGAAACAGCAAGCGACAGTCTCTTCATGGACAACTTGTATGTTATCAACACTTTTAAAAACAGCAAGCGGCAGTCTCTTCATGGACAACTTGTATGTTATCAACACTTTTAAAAACATCAAGCGGCGGTCTCTTCATGAGCAACTTGTATGTTATTAATATCTTTGAGAAAAAGCAAGCGGCGGTCTCTTCATGAGCAACTTGTATGTTATTAATACCTTGAAAGAAACAACAAGCGGCGGTCTCTTCATGAGCAACTTGTATGTTATTAATATCTTTGAAAAACAACAAGCGGCGGTCTCTTCATGAGAAACTTGTATGTTATTGATACCTTGAAAGAAACAACAAGCGGCGGTCTCTTCATGAGCAACTTGTGTGTTATGGGTAATTTTGAAAAGAAAACAACAAGCGGCGGTCTCTTCATAAGCAACTTGTGTGTTATTGGTAATTTTGAAAAGAAAACAGCAAGCGACAGTCTCTTCATGAGCAACATGTCTGTTATTGTCACCTTTGAAAACGACAAGTGGCAGCTTCTTCATGAGCAGCTTGTACATTAGTATTTTTGGAAGACAGCAAGTGGCAGCTTATCTATTTGAGAAACTTGTGTTATTATTCTTTGAAGACAACAAGTGGCAGCTTCTTTATGAGCAGCTTGTGGGTTTTTGGCAACAAGTGGCAGACTCTTCACGAGTAGCTTGTGTGCTTTAATATTCTTTGAAGATGGCAAGTGGCAGCTCTTCATGAGCAGCTTGTGGTTTATTGGCAACAAGTGGCGGACTCTTCATGAGTAGCTTGTGCGTTTTAACATTCTTTGAAGACGGCAAGTGGCAACTCTTCATGAGCAGCTTGTGGGTTATAAGCAACAAGTGGCAGTTCTTCATGAGCAGCTTGTGTATTTTAATATTCTTTGAAGACAGCAAGTGGCGGCCTCTTCATGAGCAGCTTGTATGTTACTGACACCTTTGAAAGGAAGCAAGTGGCGGCCTCTTTATTGGAGCAGCTTGTGTATCCCCAACAATGATGTCTACTCAGCAAATGGCATCCCTTTCAGAAAAGTCCCGTGGAGGAGTTTGTTATTTTATCCTTTTCAAGCGATATCTTGGTTAAAGAAGAAATGTGTTACCGTTCTTGGTAAATTTCAGAAATCAGAGATGTTTATCTCCAGCCACAGTGCTGATGTCAATCATTTTGTTTTCCAGCCACAATGCTGATGTCAATCATTTTGTTTTCCAGCCACAGTGCTGATGTCAGTCATTTTCCAGTCACAGTACTGATGTAAATCATTACCTTTTCCAGTCACAGTACTGATGTAAATCATTACCTTTTCCAGTCTCAATACTGATGTAAATCATTCAAGAGTCTCTCATTTGAAGTCTATGACTTTGTTTCCCCAGTGGAGTTACAACCTCTTCCTCTGTGGGACTACTGTGTAATGTGCTTGTTTTCTCCAGCATAGTCTGTCTCGTATGGCGTCATTCCCCATAAAATTCAAAACATCACATTCATATCATATCATAAACATAATTGCGGTATCTTAAGGCCAAAAATTGTGTATTCTATATTTAAGTCCCTTCAATCTCGTCGAAATGAAGATCCCAATCTTCATATCTCCAAATAGAAGAAACTTAAATAGGGGCAGCTGTTGTACCCTAATTTTTGACCTAAGATCCCATATTTATTTTTGCATTTTTAAACATAAGCCAAGGTCACGAAATACGGTTGGTTTTAACCTCTCACCTTCGAGCTTTGACTATGTGAAGATTGTCAAGTGTTTTGAACATTTTTAGCCTATGTATCACTAATTTCTAATCGCATACAAAGGTGTATGTTCATGTTTTCTTTTGCAGAGACAGGTCTGAATCAAGAGCATCAGGTGTCGCGCCTCAATTAAAGTTTTGAGTCTCCCAAGCCCGAAGTACGGTTGATTGTGGATTCTCGAAGACTGATTCATCAAGGCACACTGTTGCACCCTTAATTTCGCCGTTAATTTTTCAGTCGCACATTCATACCATATTTTGTCATTTGGTCACAATCATTAGTAAATATCTTCATTCATCACATTTTGCATCATTAGTCATATTTAAGTTGACCAGAAAAATTCAGTTTAAATCAAAGTTTGCATCGTCTTTCAGTTATAAAATACCCGACATTTCACTTCATGCATTTTTATCTGTTTACTATTTTCTTACATCGCTCCAAGTTGTTTACATGTCGATAATAAAAATATTTTGGTTTTATAGACAGATTGTTAAAAGCGATTCAACAATGTGCGAAAATTAGTAGCGAGAAAATATTTCAAGTTTTCACCTTTTTACCGATCATTTTATGAATCTGCGTTTCGCGTAGATTATGACGGTATGCTCACTTTATTTTTTCGGTACAGTTCGAAGTCTCGTTTTTAACCTTAAACGTCTGTTTAGTCTGATATTTTTATTATTATTTTATTTTTGATTTTTTTGACTTCTTGAATATTTTTTCTTTAATCTTTGTGACATGTAGATTATTTTAATGTGTTCATTTTATTTTTCCGGATAAATTTTCGTCCGTTTTTTATCATTTTCGGTCATTTTGGGTCTTTATTTTTTATTCATAAAATATTCAAAAAAATTATTTTTAATTGAGTTAATTTAAATACTTTCTATTTTTTATTTCATTTTATCATTAAAAGGGCTTTTTAGTCACAAAATATATTATTCACACAATACTCTATTCCTATTGGCTGCTGGATGAAATTGAGGATCGATACACACACAATACTCTATTCCTATTGGCTGTTGGATGAAATTGAGGATCACCTTCACCATTCACCTATTGGTTGTCACAAAAACCACCTACACCAAAAAAAAAAACAACTAACAAAAGAATCCCTCCTCTCTTTTTCATACACAGTAAATAAACCCCTTCAATTCCGTCCTCCATTGTCAACTTTTTTCATTTTACTACCCAAACCATAACTCATCAATCCAATTCCCTTTCATTTTCATCACAATCATCATTACCCTTCATCCTCTGTTTCTATTCCCAAATGCCACCCACATTGGGGCTTAAAGAGTTGAAGGAGTCTACCGTTGCATTGGCTTCAAGTCATGGATACATTGATGCTCCTGTTGATGAAATCGTCTTTGATGTGAATAAGGATGTTGATGACCTTATGCCAGTCGAAGTTAAAGAGCAGCTCCTCAGCAATCTATTGCAGGCATCAATGGTTGCGGCTTGTGTTGCCGCTATGCCTCTTTTGAAGAAGATACCAACTTCAGTGCTTTGGGGTTACTTTGCCTTCATGGCTATTGAAAGCTTGCCAGGAAATCAATTTTGGGAGAGAATATTGTACCTTTTCACTGCTCCAAGTCGAAGATACAAACCGCTGGAGGAACACCATGCAACTTTTGTTGAGACTGTGCCTTTGAAAGCAATTGCTCTGTCTACACTGTTCCAGACAGCTTACTTGCTTCTCTGCTTCGGCATAACCTGGATACCAATCGATGGGGTCCTCTTCCCATTGTTAATCATGCTTCTTGTCCCGGTTCGGCAATATTTTCTTCCCCATTTTTTCAAAGGAGCCCATCTTCAAGAGTTGGACGCCGCATCATACGAGGAAGCACCTGCCATTACTTTTAACATGTCCTTTGATGATCTAAGTAAACACGGAACAACGGCCAATGTCAGTGGTGGAGAAATTCTTGATGAGATTATCACGAGGAGTCGCGGAGAGATACGTCGCACTCAAAGCTCTAAAGCATCTAGTTCATCTGCAACACCAATATCAATTGGCCAACTCCCTTTATTCCACAAATGCACAACAACCTTCTACTCACCGTAATTACCCTCCATCACTTTTCATCATCCCCATCCCAGCAGATACACCCAAACTTCCGAACAACCTTCTCCACTTTTATCTAGCTGCTACTCTCACCAAATGGAGCTTCCTCTGCCGGCACCCGGTATAATGTGCCATTAATCAACTCCCTTGTACTGCATGTTGGAATGCAGGCAATCGAGCAGCTCAAGGCTCGAGCTCCTCATGAACAGTCACCACAAACTACATATGGGCTGGCTGTATTTTCTGTTGGTGCTGCTTTGGATATTTTCCAGACTTTAATCGTTGACTTGGATACAGAAGGGCGCTACCTTTTCCTAAATGCTGTTGCTAACCAACTGCGTTATCCCAACACTCACACACACTACTTTTCCATCATCATCAACAATTACACAGTCTGCAATTTCATTTCTTGACATTGTTCAGTTGTTACAGGTAAATCTGAAAAGAGGGTGGAGGACAAAGAATAGACACATACGCAGAAGAAGAATCGCTGCAAAGCTTCTTCTGACGACAACCAAAGCAATGTCGTGATCTCTATCCTTGATCAAGCTCCGACTGGCTGCGCGCAAGCCACGAAGCCGCCACCGGATCCACCTCACGACACCCACAACACCACGACACCCACAACACCGCGGCCTCACCCACGGCAACCTCCAACAACCCACCTTCATTCAACCTTCAACAATTGGTCTCACCGCCATGCTCTATTGTTGGTACCCATCTTTTCTAAGATTTTGCTGTTATTTTGTTTGGATCTGTATTGTTTGACCAGATTGATATGTTTATGTTTAAATATGCAATTGAGTGAGAAGAATAGAGTGGGTTTTTGTTTTATTTTATTTCTCTTTTATATAATTTCCTGGGCCTTTCCCTTATTCTAGTCATTCTGAATTCCTATCATTACACCCCCTTTTTTGGTTTGATACCCCCATGCTATTTATTTTAGTTTTATTTCCTTAGTTAAATTTATTTAAATTAGGTTAGTTAGTTTCTTAGAAAGAAACATGTAGTTTCAATTAGACAAATTTTAATAATTTTGGTTTAGAATTATTTTAGTAATTTTAAGTTCATTTAGGATTATTTTAGTAACTTTAGAATTATTTGTAGTTATTTTAGATTTAACTTAATAACTTTAGAATTTTAATTTAGTTTATATCTAATTTAGTGATTTTAGAATTATTCTTTATAACCTTAGAATTCGTTCAGAATTATTTTAGTAAGTAATCTTAGAATTTTAATTTAGATAATTGGTTCCATTCTCTTTTAAATGTCTTTGTCATTTTAATTTTTTGGGGCCTTTCGATTTATTTCCTTGTGAATTTTCGAATGTTCATATTTTGACATCCATTTTATTTTGTTCGTCCGTCTAAACTCCAAGGGAAACGTTCTAACTTTGTTGACTTCATGTCATCAAACACATGTTATACGATTAAGCGAATACCTTCTTTCATTTTTTGTTTACTATTTTGCTAAACTCAAGATAATTTTCCCAAAAGACTCCATTTTTAAACTCACACCTTTTAAGTCAAAACTTCGACACTAGGTCGTCGTATCTTCAAAATCTCTCCAACACCTATTTTTAGACTAACAAATCATTTTAATCAAACAAACAATTTTAAACCAAAAAACAGATATTTCAAAAGGTTCCTGCGGAGTACCGCATATGCATTGGGTGCTAATACCTTCCCACTGTATAACCAACCCCCGAACTCTCGATCTCTTTCAAAAAACGCATTGTATTTTTATTACTTTTAAGTATTATTTTACATTGCATATTTTAGGGTTTTATTTCGCTCTTTTCCCTTTTCCCTTGGAAATAATAAAGCGTGGTGGCGACTCTTGCTTTTGTGAGTCAAGTTAATTAATAGCTTGATCTCCGATTTTCACCGCTACATGTTCCAAGAACCGCACCATTGATCATCACTGTTCCTGGGCCTATCCCCTACACTTCTGATAAAGCTGTCCCTTGGCATTATGGGGCCGATGTTTATTTTCATGGAGTTAAACAAGATTTAGATGCTGATACTGACGTTAGCAATATTGTTGGACCTGCTAAAGTCACCCGCAATAGAAGACTTTTCTCACCTGATATCTCTCCGCCAACTGCCCAAAAACCTGTTGTTATTACACCTGCCAGTGTACCTGTTACTAGTCCTGTTCAAGCTCTCATTCTTACCCCTGTTGCCGAGTCATCTAATACTCGGGGTAAAGGGACCACTGATGAGCCTGCCCAGACGAAGGCACCAAAGACAATTACTGTTGAAGCTTCTAGACAAGAAATGGAAGAGATTCTGAAAATCATCAAAAAGAGCGACTACAATATAGTTGAATAGTTGGGGCAAACCCCGTCCAAAATCTCTATGTTGTCACTGTTGCTATGCTCAAAGGCCCATGCCAAGGCTCTGATTGCATTCCTGAAGACTGCACACGTACCACAAGAGACATCAGCTGATCAATTTAAAGATTGCGTGGCCAGTCTGACTGTTGATAATGGGTTGGGTTTCTCTGACGCCGACCTGACTGCTAAGGGGAAGAATCACAACAATGTCCTGCATGTCTCCATTGAATGCATGAGCACCACTCTTGCTCATGTATTAGTGGATACTGGTTCCTCATTGAACGTTTTGCCTAAGAAAGCTCTAGACCGGTTGGATTGTGAAGGGTTAGAGCTGAAACCAAGTAACATCGTCGTCAGGGCCTTTGATGGGTCTAAGAGGATGGTGCACGGAGAAGTTGATATCCCGATTAAGGTTGGTTCTCAGGTTTTCAACTCTACATTCTATGTGATGGACATTCGACCATCTTATTCTTGTTTGCTGGGTCGTCCATGGATCCACAAAGCTGGGTCTGTAACCTCAACGCTCCACTAGAAATTGAAGTACCCAGTGAAAGGGAAGATTGTGATAGTACAAGGAGAGAAAGAGTACATGGTGAGCCACCTCGACTCTTTCCGATATGTAGAGATGGATGGGGAGTTCATTGAGACCCCATTTCAGCATTTTGAAGAGGTTCCCCAGACACTGGCATCAACTGAGACTGTTGTTGAAGATTTTCCTATGAAGATGGCTTATTTTAAGGATGCCCGGGCTGTTGTCGAGAAAGGTGGGTGTGTGAATTGGGGACAACTCCCTGATTTTACACAAAAGACTAACAAGTTTGGTTTGGGTTTCACTGCAGAAGCTCAAAGGGCTGTTCAGAATGCACGGACCGGAAGACCTCCCGTGTTCATCAGTAACTCGGGAGTGAATGCCATTGAAGACGATGTGGAAGAGTCTGAGTTCGACAGCTGGATCTATCCTACGAACGACGGTGGACCAAGCAACTGGACAGCAAAAGACTTCATCCCCATTTCTTTTGTTACCCAGTAATGAAACTTTTTGTTTTGAATTTGTAACAGACAATGTTTTAAACTTTATGGCCGTTGTCTTACCCGGGGCACTGTGGCTTCATTTGTGAGGGCTTTATGTGTGTCATTTTCATATATCATTAATAAAAGCATTGGACGTTTCTTGCATTTCAAATCTTGCGCTCCTTGTTTTTCTTTTATTATATATTGCAAAACAACTATTTTACACACACTCACATATACAGGTCTACATCCACTCTGGATATCACTTGTAACGACTCTGCTACTGCTAGTTATGACTTCGAAAATCCGATCAACTTAGCCGAAGACAAAGGTGAAGATGATTGCGAAGTGCCTGGTGAACTTGCAAGACTGTTACTTCAGGAAGAGAAGGTTATTCAGTTGCACGAAGAGCCGGTGGAATCAGTAAATCTGGGTACAGAAGAGGACAAGAAAGAGGTCAGGATCGGTGCAAACCTGGAGCTTAGTGTGAAACAACGGTTGATTCAGATGTTGCGTGACTATGTTGAGATCTTTGCCTGGTCTTACAAAGATATGCATGGGTTGGATACCGACATTGTGGTTCACCGCCTGCCTACCAAGGAAGACTGTCCTCCAGTGAAACAGAAGGTCCTCCGAATGCGCCCAGAGATGTCTTAGAAAATCAAGGCTGAAGTTATGAAGCAATTCGACGCCGGTTTTATAGCAGTTACTTCTTACCCTCAGTGGGTGGCCAACGTGGTTCCTGTGCCGAAGAAAGATGGTAAGGTTCGAATGTATGTCGACTATAGGGATCTGAACAGGGCAAGTCCCAAGGATGATTTCCTTCTACCTCATATCGATGTTTTGGTTGACAACACCGCTCAGCACATGGTATTCTCCTTTATGGATGGTTTCTCCGGTTATAATCAGATTAAGATGGCTCCCGAAGACATGGAGAAGACAACTTTTGTTACTCAGTGGGGTACCTTTTGCTACAAGGTCATGCCTTTTGGATTGAAGAACGCTGGGGCAACGTATCAGCGTGCCATGGTTGCTTTGTTTCATGACATGATCCATCATGAGATTGAAGTATATGTCGACGACATGATTGCGAGGTCCCAAACTGAGGAGGAACACCTTGACCACCTTCAGAAGCTATTTGACAGGTTGAAGTTGTACAAGTTGAGGTTAAACCCGAACAAGTGCACCTTCGGGGTGAGGTCTGGTAAACTATTGGGTTTCTTCGTAAGCGATAAAGGTATTCAAGTGGATCTGGCAAAAGTGAAAGCTATACAGGAAATGCCCGCTCCCAGAACAGAGAAAGAAGTCAGAGGCTTTCTGGGACGTCTGAACTACATTGCCCGATTCATCTCGCACCTAACTGCTACTTATGAGCCAATCTTCAAGCTATTGAAGAAAGATCAAGTAGTACGTTGGAATGATGAATGTCAGGCCGCTTTCGAAAGGATCAAAGAGTATCTCCAAGAGCCACCTATTATGATGCCTCCAGTTGAAGGGAGACCTCTGATCCTATACTTGACAGTACTCGACAACTCAATGGGGTGTGTGCTGGGGCAGCATGACGAGTCTGGCCAAAAAGAGCATGCTATTTATTACCTTAGCAAAAAGTTTACCGACTGTGAGACCTGATACTCGCTGCTCGTGAAAACTTGCTGCGCTTTGGCATGGGCTGCTCGCCGGCTGAGACAGTATATGCTAACTCACACTACTTTGTTGATATCAAAGATGGATCCAATCAAGTATATCTTCGAGAAGTCGGCCTTATCCGGAAGAATAGAAAGATGGCAAATGATCTTGACTGAGTATGACATCCAGTACACGACCCAAAAGGCAATCAAGGGAAGTGTATTGGCAGACCATTTAGCACATCAGGCAGTGGATGATTACCAGTCTATGAACTTTGAATTCCCGGATGAGAATATCATGTTGGTAACTGATTGTGAGACACCTGGACCGGATGAAGGACCTGAGGAAGGATCTCGATGGTCTATGTACTTTGATGGAGCTTCGAACGCTTTGGGTAATGGCATTGGCGCCGTGATCATACCTCCTAAAGGCTCTCATACTCCGTTTATCACCCGATTATGTTTCAACTGCACCAACAATATGGCGGAGTATGAAGCATGCATCATGGGTCTTCGAGCAACAATTGACTTAAGGATTAAGTTTCTAAGTGTCTTCGGAGATTCCGCTCTCGTGATCAGTCAGATCAAAGGCGAGTGGGATACGAAACACCTAAATCTTATTCCTTACAAGGAGTATGTGTTGACTTTGCTTCCCCACTTCGAAGAGATAACCTTTGAGCACTTCCCTAGAGAGGAGAATTAGTTGGCGGACGCGCTGGCTACGATGTCTTCTATGTTCAAAGTCAATTGGGACAACGAGGCTCCCTGGATTATCATTGAAAGATTGAACGAACCTGCACATTACTGTGACATTGAGACTGAGGAGGTAGCAGATAAACCCTGGTTTCATGAGGTGAAGAGATACCTTGAGGCTCAGGAATACCCCGAGGGTGCATCTGTTAATGACAAGAAGTTTCTGAGGAGGTTCGCAACGAAGTTCTTCATCAGTAATGGCATCTTTTACAAGCGTAACCATGATTCAACCTTACTGCGATGTGTGGATAAGAACGAGGCAGAAAGGATCATGACAGAGTTGCATGAGGGTACTTTCGGAACTCATTCCAGTGGACATACCATGGCAAAGAAGATCCTTCGGGCAGGATATTATTGGTCCACTAGGGAAGCCGACTATTATCAGCATTCTCGGACATGTCACAAGTGCCAGGTCTATGCTGATAAGGTGCACATACCTCCAGTTCCTTTGAACGTCTTGATGGCACCTTGGCCTTTTGCAATGTGGGGCATTGATATGATCGGCGAGATCAGACCTACGGCATCCAACGACCATCGTTTCATCCTGGTAGCAATTGATTACTTTACGAAGTGGGTTGAAGCAACTTCCTTTGCTACCGTAATCAAGAACATCGTGGCACGGTTCATTCGGCACAATCTGATCTGTCGATACGGTGTGCCAGAAAGGATCATTACGGACAATGGTACCAATCTCAACAACAAGATGATCACCGAGCTCTGCGAGCAATTCAAGATATAGCATTATAACTCTTCTCCCTACCGGCCGAAGATGAATGGGGCTGTCGAAGCGGCTAATAAGAACATTAAGAAGATTGTGCAGAAGATGACAGTGACATACAAAGACTGGCACGAGATGTTACCATTCGCTCTTCATGGGTACCGTACCTCAGTGCAGACGTCAACAGGGGCAACACCCTATTCCTTGGTATATGGTATGGAGGCAGTCTTGCCCATTGAAGTTCAGATACCCTCTCTTCGAATCATGAAGGATGCAGGTTTGAGCGAAGATGACTGGATTCAGACTCGGTTTGATCAGTTGAATTTAATCAACGAAAAGAGACTTACTGCTATTTGTCATGGTCAGACGTACCAAAAGCGGATGATCAAGGCATTTAACAAGAAAGTCAGACGACAAGAGTATCAAGTTGGGGACCTAGTAATCAAGCACATTATCCTACCTCAAGGTGATCCCACGGGAAAATGGACCCCTACTTACGAAGGGCCATTTGTGGTTAAGAACATTTTCTCAGGAGGAGATATGATTCTAACCACCATGGATGGTGACGACCTTCCTCACCCCGTCAATGCAGACATAGTGAAAAGATACTACGCATAATCAAAGACCCGCTAGGTTGACTGGCCTAGGCAAAAATAAGGGCTTCCCGGCGAACCAAAAGGGTTCGGGCAAAAATAAGGGATGAAAATGAAAAAAATCTGTACACCCGGCAAGTTGAAAAACTGAAAAGGCGGCTTGGGCAAAAAAGGGTATCCCGGTGGACTGAAAACCTGAAAGGGCGGTCCGGGAAAAAATTAGGGATCAGCATAACACTGTCTCATTGGATCACCTTGCATCCAGATTTCGGTATCGACTATCAAGCTCGGAAGGCACTAATCAATCTGATCTACCTTCAACCAAGTAGCAAAGTGATGATATGCTCGAGGACATAAAGGCAATAGCAGAGTTGGAACCCAGTGGGATTATTCACATAGCTGTTTTATTTAGTTTTTCACAAATTGTGTAAATTCTATTATTCGGCGGTGTTCTCTTACTAGGACGTCAACCTCTTGTACAAAAACGCCTATTTACAGGCCAAACTTCAAAATCAATACAATTCATTTTCAAAGAAATTTCAAACTGTTTTTCCTTTATCTGTTTTGTTTTGCAAAGAACGTCCAATGTTCATTTTTGATATATGCATTTGACATTAGTTGCTGCTCATGAATATTTACATGCGAAACAAAAGACGAATTACTGGTAATATCAGAAACAGGGGGCAATAGAATTGTTCAAGCTGTATAGTTGCTCTGTCCATAAGGTATAAAGGTAGATTCAGCTGAAGAATATGGCTAAGATGACTTCACTCCCCGCAGAGTAAGACAGTAATGGTAGCTCTCCCCCATCTGAGACTTTCAATTATGAATGAATCAGCAATGCTCTCCACAAGCAGAGTTGATCTACCATCAATACTAGAAGGGCTTGATATCCCCGACAGTCTTAATATTCCCTGGCAGAGTATGAGAATGTTCCCCGGCAAAATACAAGATACCCCCAGTGGAGTTAAAATTTTCCCAGCGCAGTCTGAAAAAGCTTCCCCAACGGAGTTGGGAGAATCATCCCCAGTAGACTCTGGAAGTTTATCCCCAGTGGAGTACAAAATAAATCTCCCCAACCGAGTTCAAAGGATCCTTCCCAGCATAACTCAGAAGATTATCCCCACAAGAGTCTAACAGGTTATCCCCAGTAACATCACCACTGAAAGATCATCCCCAACGAGGTTATTTCCTTTCACAAACAGGAATTCAGTTCCCCAATAGGATTCAATATCACCAGCAACGATAATTCATCCCGATGGAATTTATCAGTGGAATCCTCAACAGAGCACCTCTTCCCCACAGAGTAATCTCCTCATCAGTTTATTCCCCCAACGGAGTTATACTCTCCTGCAGGTCTATTCTCACAATCATCTCCGTTCACCATCCCCCGGCGGAAATGAAGAATCCATCTCTATTCTCCAGCAGCTATCCAGGATTTATTTTCCCCAGCTAAAACATTACATTTCCATACATCATGATACATGCATATACACATCATATAATACAATCTCATTTATTTTAAGAACATCATTGCTTGATCCATATCATGCATTGCATATAACTGACCTTTACCTTTCAGGAAAGATGTAGTTAAATTCTCAGCTATATCAAAAGACCTCCTCTGGTTCAGTCAGATCGACGCGAAATCTCCCTGATTCATATTCCAGTTGAAGTTATTCCAAGACTTTCGTCTGGTTCAGTTAAATCGATTCAAAGATTTTTCTGATTCTTATCCAGTCAAAGTTAATCCAAGACCTCCTCTGGTTCAGTCAGATCGACGCGAAGATCTCCCTGATTCATATTCCAGTTGAAGTTATTCCAAGACTTTCGTCTGGTTCAGTTAAATCGATTCGAAGATTTTTTTGATTCTTATCTAGTCAAAGTTAATCCAAGACCTCCTCTGGTTCAGTCAGATCGACGCGAAGATCTCCCTGATTCGTATTCCAGTTGAAGTTATTCCAAGACTTTCGTCTGATTCAGTTAAATCGATTCGAAGATTTTTCTGATTCTTATCCAGTCAAAGTTAATCCAAGACCTCCTCTGGTTCAGTCAGATCAACGCGAAGATCTCCCTGATTCGTATTCCAGTTGAGGATATTCCAAGACCTCCTCTGGTTCAGTCAGATCAACGCGAAGATCTCCCTGATTCGTATTCCAGTTTAGGATATTCCAAGACTTTCGTCTGGTTCAGTTAAATCGATCCTAAAGATTTCTCTGATTCTTATCCAGTCAAAGTTAATCCAAGACCTTCTCTAGTTCAGTCAGATCGACGATAAGATCTCCCTGATTCGTATTCCAGTCGAAGTTCAGACCACCTATCAGCAGTCTCCAAATGGCATCTGTAAGCCCATTCCCAATATCACAAGGCTGATACCACTTCATACGAGTGCAAATTTTTGGGCACTCTAGTGTTCAATCATCTTCCACCTTCGGATCACGAAAGGCCCGAAAGCCAATCTATATCCTCAGGTTTAAGAAGATCGAACAGGGGAAACTGTTGTACCCCAAAATTTTCCCTCTCATATTTCTCCAAACATTGCAAGAAAAATATCCTAGGGGCTCAAGATTGCTCAAGAGTTGGACAATCAAGTTATCTCATAAGGCAGTCAACCCCAAATTAGGGTTTTGTGTTGCATCAAGATCTTTGGGTCCAAATGACCTCAAGTTCTCCCCAATGTCCTAATATGTTCTCAAGTTCATCCATGTCAAATTTCAAGCCTTGCAGAGGAAGTTTGCTCAGTCAATTGCTCAAGGGGTCCAAAAATCGACTGTGCTAGGGCAAAAGTCAACTATGACCTACAAATAGTCAAACTTCAAGATTTTTTTGCCAACATTCTAATTTTGAAGGATATTTCATCATTTGATAAAGGGTTGATCATGATTCATCAAGGATTGCTCAAAATTCATCAAGACTCAAAAGTTGCTAAATTAGGGTTTTGTAGGAAAAGTCAACTCAACTTTTACCAAGCATAACTTTCTCATAATTTATGAGAAATGACCCATCCAAAGCTCATTTTGAATATGATGAAATTTACTACAATCCATCTTCACACCCCAAGATCATAAAATGCACTCACAAAAAGTTACAAATTTGGACATTATAGGTCATTTTTGAAAGTCAACAAAAACACCTTTTTTTCCAAAGCTTATAACTTGAGCATGGAATATAAAAATAAGATAGACCAAAAGGGTTGGTTAGAGGACATCTCATGCTTTCTAAAAAGTCCAAGAACACTTCCAAAAGTTCAAAATTGAAGAAGTTGTGTATTGTTGAAATTGGGCATTTTTGCAAAATTGCCAAAAGTCAACTATCCCCAAAACTTCAAATTTTGTCAAATGGGCCCATTCCTTTCCACTTGATTTGATCTTGTCACACTACACACGTGTCCTAGCCTCATCCTTGTGACCATTTATCAATTTTATTATTTAATTTTATTTTTTAATGAATTATTTCATTTTAAATCAATTTAAATCAAATAAAATCCAAACATTGATTATTTGATCTCTTTTTGGCTATTTCAGGATTGAATCATCATCATCAAGTGTATCAAATTCGTATCAAACATTCCATGTGAAAAAAGATTGGATTTTTGGCAAAATTGGAAAGCTTTCAATGGAGGATCAAATCCAATCTCAAGGCATTGATTTGGAAGGATTCAACCCACATTTGTTGACCTAATGCATTGCATATTACTTATACAAGCCAAAGCACACGAGATCAAGACCTAGAGGCTGCAGAATCATCAAGAACCAAACTTGAAAAAAGGTGAAAAATTGTGAAACTAAAATCGTTCTTAGAGGCAAATTCAAAGGCAAATCTCAACACTAATCCATTGCTGGACAATCACTGAAGCAGAACCACCCCCTAACAAGCTCTCATACGCGCCCTAAATCACTGTAAGCATCCCACGAATCTGCCATGTTCTTGGATTCACAAATCTTTATTCTTGCATCCATTCTAAAAAACAATTGCATATTCTGATTCCTCACATCGTTTGTGAACTTTCTGCAATAATCAATTTCATTATTATGCCGTGTATCGTAAAACACCATTGTAGGTTTTTCTAGGGTTTTTTCAGGGGTTTTTATTACAGGAAAAACTGACCAATAAAAGAGGCATGGTTGAGACCGGGATAAGGAGGCGAGTATGACTATACCTTTGGATTGCATTTTTGTGGCTCGTAGCAGATTTTGGAGATGACATGGCTTATAGGTACGGACCGTTGTCCGTTGGTATAGGTTGAGAATGTTTTAGCCACGGTCCCAACGACAGGGACGATGGCGTGTCACGCTCTAATTCTCCTATTTGAATATAGCGCGCTTTATTTTGTTTTTTCTGATCCATTAATTTGTTTTATCTTATTATTATTAGTTTCCAATACACTAACAACTAAAGCGCGTTGGTTGAGTGGTAGAGACGTTATCCAATGATCAACAGGACCTGGGTTCGAATCCCAGGTCCCCCATGCATTTGTTATGTTTTTTCTACAGATATTCCAGTGCATACGAGGAACAGCAATGCATCATACACCATCACCCAATGCTTGTCAGATGGCCCCAGGCCATATCTGGTGGTCCAGATGTGATGTCCACCATACGCCCTAGTCAAAGTGCCACGCTGGATTCCAAAAGTCAGCCAGGCCTGCATGTTAATGGGCCACAAAATTGCCATTCTCACCCTCTAATCAGGCCCAAACCCTAACTCTCTCTATTTTCTTTTTTTATTTTGCTTATTTGTTTATTATTATTATTTCTAATAATTAACTAACCAATCAAAACTTTTTTCCTCATAAAATTAAAAAACCAAAAAATATATTGTTTATTAAATTAATTTTCAGCATTTTATTTTTGTAAATAAATATTAATTTAATTAATTTAGTTTTAATTAGGAATAACTTTAATATTTTTGCAATAATTAAAATTAACTTAGACAATTAGGTTTTTATTAATATTGACCAAATTTATTTTTATTTCTTTAAATATCAAAAATCCAAAAAAATATTTATTTTCATTAATTAATTAATTAATTTATTAATTTAATAATTAACTTAGATCTAATTTCTTTTTAATTCAAAATAACCAAAAATCCTTTCTTTAATCAAAGGGTCAAAACCCTAAAAAACTTGCGCCCAATTTAATTTCCCGCATGCGATCCATTTTTATTTCAATATTGTATCTGTTTCCGGAATGTAATAGATAATTAGGACTATTTTTACCGCTTTATTTATTTTCCGCATTTTAATTTCAAGGGTTGCTTTTGGCGATGTAAATACCTGACGCCTTGTAATAGTTAGTTTAATTTCCGCGATTTAATTTCCGCAACTTATAATCTATTAGATGTTTGATAATAGGGAATGCATGACAAGATCAAATGTTTAACCTAAAATCAACATAGATCACCATTGACATGTACAAAGACAAAATAAACTGAAAACAACACACTCGCACATGCGCACTCTTAGGGTACACCTCACTTGGTTGCCTTCAAACGCGGTCATTAAGTATAGGAAGTTTTAAAGGTCGCCCTCTTGTCCAAAGATCATAGTTGCCTCGAAACGGTTGCCTCGGAAAAATGATCTAAGACATCAGGGTTACCGCTAAAGCGTCCTAACATTGCTTTAGTGACCGCACGTCCCTTAATCGAATTGACCCTTAAACTCCAACGACGATGCTACCTACTAATCAACAGTGGGATAGAATTGTCTAAAGGACATTAGCATAGAACGATTCTTTTTTTCGAGTAGGTAGATCATTCTTAAGTACTTGCTCTTTCAAAATAAAACAAATTTTCACACTTACACCTTTCAAACGAAAAACTCTTTTCAAACCCACAAACACAAAGAAAGCAAATTTTTGAAAACACTTTGAGCAAGTACCTAAGAGCCCATGGATAACCATGGATAGAAAGGGTGCTAACACCTTCCCTTTCTTTAATCTACCCCCGGACCCGAGAAACATCTCGAAAAAGGAATTTTTCTGTTCTTTTTTCCTTTCCTTGTTGGATAAAATAAAAGACGGTGGCGACTCTTGCTTACCGTGACATTTTGCGAAAACAAACGCAAAGCGCGAACCAACATTCCAAAAACAGTCAGTTCTTTCCCACCGTATCACAATGAGAATCCAGATGAATAGTCAGATGGCTCTTATCTAAAATTTAGTTAGGGGACAAGAAGATTTGAGGATTCTCATCAGCAGGCTTCTTCAGGACAAATACGACCAACTGGGGCAAACTACTAGAATTTGGGGTCTAGTAAATGATCAACCTCTCTTGGAAGACAGGGAATTAGGTGACATCTTCATGTGGGAACATGTTGAAAATAAACTCAGGAGCGGTGAAATTCAGGGGACTTCATCTTCAAGTAATCATAATATATCATACAACGGAAAGAAGGAGTCCAGTATTGTGTACGACCAGAAGGATCGTAATAAGAGTGATCTCAACCAATCTATAGGGGCAGTGCGGACCTCTAATCCACTACCAGTGCAATAACAACGACAAGGTAATCAGCATAAACATGACACACCCAAAAGGAAATTTACCAAAATTAACATGTCCTCGGCTCAAGTATTGCAACACATGTTGAGGATGGAGTTGATTACGTTGAAGGATCCTCCTCAGAATCCCAACACCTCATCTCCTCGGTACAATCCTAATGTGAGATGCGCTTATCATTCCAATAGTCCTGGGTATGCAACTAATAGCTGTTGGACATTGAAAAATAAGATTCAAGACTTGATCGACGAAGGAGTGCTGGAGTTCACACAAGATGGTCAGACTGGATTCTTTTGTCATCCCTCAAAGGCACACCATCTGAAGTGACAAGTTCAGACGAAAAGGCTTTTTTGTTCATTAGGATTTTCAAATTGTAATTTTATTTTGATTGTTCGAACACTTATTTTATGTCAAACTTTGCTATTCCATTAATGCATTGCATATGTTTGTCTTGAATTAATCCATTCGTTTTCACTATACTGAAACTATGCTTTTACTTATTTTTTTGTGATATTCAACTCTCGATTAAAAGCTATAGTAAGCCTTTAGAGGGACGATGAAAAAAACAATACCATAATCTCGTACAATATGCTTTTGAACAGACCTTGCTGACGATGTACAAGCATAGTTTCAAATCCTAAATAACGGAGTTATAAGGAAGATAATCCCCAGTCAACCCCTTTGAGCCTAAGAAGTAAGAGTTTTCTTTTTCATGCAAATTGAAACCTTTAATCATAACTTGGGGCATAGTAGTTTCTCAGTTAATTCAAATGTGCATTCAGTCGCAAGGTCTACCTTTATACACGACAAATAGTGTAGAAGATGCTCTTCTAAATCAAAAGACAATGATGGTTCCCCGTAATCACTAAAACAGGCAGTCATTATTTTTAAAAAGAAAAGCCCGTAAAGTCAAAACCTATGAAGGAGACTTAAGAAAAAAATGGGGGCATCCCGCTGACTGTAATTACAAAAGAAACAATTCAGTTAAAATGTAGGGTTAATAAAAAAAAGAGGTCGTTAGAAATCCTCAACAAAAGAAAAAATGTTACAAAAAAAAGACTGCCTTCTCAAATAAACTTTCGGTATCTGAACCATCACCAGAATATCAGGGAAAAGATTCCAGACTCAATTAGGATCTAAACGCACAATTAACTAAGTATAAGACTGAAGAATATCATGAAGAACATGTTGGGTACAAGTAAAGTTTGATCCTTTATCCTTTGTTTCTTAAATTGTGAACTAGGCCACGTTACAACCCTTAAAAGTCCTAACTAAAGCATGGGTTAGTTCGAAAGCATACTGTTACAAAAGGTATCCTGACTCCCATAAGGTTTACTATAAATCCTGAGTTGAATTCATCTTCTTACAAAATTCTGTTTGTGTACTAAAATTCATTTATAAAACTTCAAGACAGACATAAGCTTTGCATTTTCAAATGTCATTGTTTGCATATGACTAATTGTTCGGCAACAGAGAAATTCACATGATGAATATTCAATGAACGAAAATCCTCTCAATGAACAAAATCACCTTAGATGGAAAGACATTTCCAGTAACAGGCCTTTCATAATCAAGGGGCATGACATGGTGTCTAACTGATCTGGAGGCAGTCGTGTCAAGATTCAAGGAATCTCTCAAAAGTGCCGAATAGCCAGGGGAAGACCTCCATCTGAATCACTTGGGGGCATTGAACATGAATTTCAGCAACGAGCCACGTACGATCAAGCAAACATTTTCTGGCAGTGCTACAACACTTACTACTATGGACAATGATAATTCTCCACACCCTGTGAACACGGACATAGTCGAAAAATACTACGCATGAAAAAAGTCCCGCTAGGTTGACTGGCCTAAGTAAAAATAAGGGCATCCCGACGAACCAAAAGAGTTTGGGCAAGAATTAGGGATATATAAATAAAATTGTACACCCGGCAAGTCGAAAACCTAAAAAGGCAACTTGGGCAAAAAAGGGTAACCCGGTGGGCTGAAAATCTGAAAAGGTAGTCCAAGAAAAAGTTAGGGATTAAAGCGTACGACTATGTCCCGTCATCTCGTCACTTGACTATCGGTAAAAGACTTATCGCCCTGATCAACATTCACCAAGGGATCTAGAAGTAGAGGTATGTTCAAGTCTCCACAGATCCCCAAATAGCCACTTCCATGAGATTATCCCCATAGAGTAATCTTCAAAAGTTCATACATTCCATGCAATTTCCACGACAGATCACTCTGGCAAATAAAGGAGCATGATCTTCCTCCCGACAATGTCACCAACCTACGGAATTTCAATCAGTACAGTTCATGAAGTTTCTCTTCCCTAACTAATCTTGTTCCTCTAAGGTCGTAAAACCCCCTTTCAGACTTCTGTTCTCCAACAGAGTTCATTTCCTTAACAAGGGTGTTTCCTCAACAAGAGTATTTTCCCAATAGGGTTTATTTCTCCAACAGTTTATCATCTTCTAGATACAGTTCAGATACAATCTAGATATAGATTTATTTTGACACTCATTCTAGATTCTCTTCTAGATACAATTCAGATACAATCTAGATATAGATTCATTCTGACACTCATTCCAGGATCTCTTCTAGATACAATACTGATACAATCAAGATACAAATTCATTCTGACACTCATTCCAGATCCATTTCTAGATACAATTCAGATACAGTCTAAATATAGATTCATTCTGACACTCATCCCAGATCCACTTCTAGATACAATGCAGATACAATCAAGATACATATTCATTCTGGCACCTATTCTAGATTTCTCTTCCAGATACAGTTCAGATACAATTAAGATACAGATTCATTCTGATACTCATTCAGTACATCTTCCAGATACATTTCATATACGATCAAGATACAGATTCATTTTGATACTCATTCAGTACATCTTTCAGATACGGTTCAGATACATTCAAGATATGGATATCATTATGATACCCATTCAATACATATTCCGATACAATCAAGGCATAGACACTCCCCATCTTGAGTATGCTTTTACCATAAATCACCGGCTAAAATCCTCTCCCCAGTGAAGTTTCCACTATCCCCAGAGAGTTGCTATGGAACCTGGAATCAAATCAAATACCAGTCAACCTTATCTTCCCCAAATAAGTCGGAAGGTTATCCACCTCATCCATCCCTAATCAGGGTATAAATTCTCCAATAGAGCAATGAACAACCAATGTTCTTGAATTCTTCTCCCCAAACAGGAATTAATACTCTCCAATCGAGTTTCCTCAAACAAAGAGCAAAAATCAATGTTCCCCAGCGGAGTTTCCTCAAAACAGCAAGCAGGAGTCCCCAATAGAAACAATCCCTAGAATATCAAAGACACACATACTCCTCAGTGATAGTCATGGATTTATTTTCCCCATAAAAATATACTGCTCAAGTTTGCAAATGCACTTCAAAAACATGTCGCATTCATACATCATTTACGAACGTCATAACATATGCATATGAATCGCATATAGCACAATCTCATTTATTTTGAGAACATCATTACGCAATGCGTTTCATACATCATGAAATTTCATATAGCTAACTCTTTACCTTTTTAGGAAAGATCAATCAACAAACATCATCAACTACTTATATGACCTGACAATCTTCTTAAAGACTACATCTGACGAAGGGCTATTTCAACATTTTCCTCAGAAGGTCTTTCTCAAAATATATTTGCTCGTTCAGTTTAAATCGACCAATGTTTATCCTGATTCTTTTCCGGTGGACTCTTTCTCTGGTTCAATTTAAATCGACCCAATCATTTATTCTGATTCTTATCCAATTAAAGACAATTAAAGATCTCTGCAGGTTCAGTTTAAATCGACCAATGATTTATCCCGATTCTTTTCCGATGGACTCTTTCTCTGGTTCAATTTAAATCAATCCAATGATTTTTTCTAATTCTTATCTAGTCAAAGACAATTCAAGATCTTTGCTGGTTCAGTTTAAATCGACCAATGATATATCCTGATTCATTTCTGGTAGATACTTTCTCTAGTTTAGTTAAATCGACCCTAAGATTTTTTGATTCTTATCCAGTTAAAGACAATTCAAGACCTCTGTTGGTTCAGTTTAAATCGAAAAATGATTTATCCTGATTCGTTTCCGGTAGATACTTTCTGTAGTTCATATAAATCGACCCTAAGATTTTTCTGATTCTTATCCAGTTAAAGACAATTCAAGACCTATGCTGGTTCAGTTTAAATCAACCAATGATTTATCCTGATTCGTTTCCGGTAGACACTTTCTCTAGTTCAGTTAAATTGACCCTAAGATTTATTCTGATTCTTATCCAGTCAAAGATAATTCAAGACCTCTGCTGGTTCAGTTGAAATTGACCAATGATTTATCCTGATTCGTTTTGGATAGATACTTTATTTGGTTCAGTTAAATCGAACCTAAGATTTTTCTAATTTTTATCCATTTAAAGAAAATTCAAGACCTTCGCTGGTTCAGTTTAAATCGACCAATGATTTATCCTGATTCGTTTTTGGTAGATACTTTCTCTGGTTCAGTTAAATCGACCCTAAGATTTTTCTGATTCTTATCCAGTCAAAGACAATTCAAGACTTCTGCTGGTTCAGTTTAAATCGACCAATGATTTATCCTAATTCATTTCCAGAAGATACTTTCTCTGGTTCAGTTAAATCGACCCTAAGATTTTTCTGATTCTTATCCATTTAAAGATGATTCAAGACCTCTGCTGGTTCAGTTTAAATCGACCAATGATTTATCCTAATTCATTTCCGGTAGACACTTCTCTGGTTCAGTTTAAATCAACCCTATGATTTATTCTGATTCTTATCTATTTAAAGACAATCAAGGACATTTGTTGGTTCAGTTTAAGTCGCCCAAAGATTTATTCTAATTCTTCTTCCAGTCGAAATCAACAATTACTTTGTATGGCATCTATAAGCCCATCTGCGACGACTCTCTGTCACCTCTCCAAATGGCATCTATAAACCCATCTCTGGCGACTCTCCGTCATCTCTCCAAATGGAATATATAATCCCATTCCTGATACAATCAACCAACAACGTCACTTCTTGCACAAAAGAGTGCAAATTTCTGGGCACTTAAGTGTTCAATCATCTTCTACCTTCAAGTCACGAATGGAGGGCATACCAATCTAACTCTTCAGGTTTAAGAAGATTGAACAGGGGCAGCTCTTGTATCCCAAGATTTTCCCTCCCATTTTTCTCAATACATTCTTTTAAGGCTCCTCGGAAACTCAAGACACTCAAGGGTTGACCAGTCAGATGCTCCTCCTAAGCCCAAAGAGCCTACAATTAGGGTTTTGAATTTTCTCAAGGAATTTTGGGTTGCAAAGGCCTCAAGTAGATTCCATGGTACTTCATAGATCCTCAACAAGGTTCATGTCAAGTTTCAAGTCCTGCATCACAAGTTTGCTCAGCCAATGGCTTAAATATTTGAAAATTAACTATATTGCTCAAAAAGTCAATTGTGGTCAACACACAGTCAAACTTCAAGATTTTTGGTCAACATCAACATTTTGAAGTGGTATTCATCATTTGATCAAGAGTCGATCATGATTCCTCAAGTAAAGCCCTCAAATCATCAAAATTCAAGAGTTGCCAAATTAGGGTTTCGTTAGGAGAAGTCAACTGAACTTTGACTAGGCATAACTTTCACATGCTTCATCAACTTTTCCCCTACCAAAGCCCATCTTGAAGAAAATTCAATTCTATACAACTTTTCTTTTATTCGTAAGTCCGAAAAATGTTTCATTTGGAAGATATGATCTAGTACATTATAGGTCATTTTCAAAAGTCAACAAAAGACACTTTTTTGTCAAGGAACTTACATCAAGATAATATCTCCAAATGCAAAAATGATAAAAAATAGAAAGTGTAGAGGGAATCTTGAGATTTAAAAAAAGTCAAAGATCATCTTCAAAGGATGAAAATTGAGTAAGTTATGAGGTGCACGAGTTGGGAAATTTTCAAGAAATGCATGAAATCTCAATTGAGCAAATTTGTGATTTTAGGTTTTTAGGCCTAACTTTTTAGAGTTCAAACATACTCGTGACATATCCAAGAGCCTCTAAACCTACCCATGCATTATTTTGATTTTGATTTTTATTTATTTGAATTTTTATTCATTTAAATACAAAAGAAATCAAGTGAAATATCAAGTAAATGGATCAATGCTTAAGTGTGCTTCATTTGGATCATTCAATGCCCAATAATTCGTGCAAGATACACACAAATGGTCCAGGTTCATTGCAAGTTAAAAATGGCAAGAATCACTCAAAAATGGCAACTTCTTAATGTATTGGATTTTTGTCTCATGGCCATTGTTGTACCCCAAAATTCGCCCTCCCATTTCTCATTGATTTCTCACCACAAAGCCCTTGAAGCTCAAGATCCAGTTAGGGTTTCATCTGCTCAAGACCTCTCCTCGCACTGTTGACTCAAATTAGGGTTTGTGTTTGCACAAAGATGCTTTGACCTAAAATTCCTAAGATGACTTTCATGCTTCATATTGGACTCCCAAGTTTACCCATATCAAGTTTCAAGTCTTGATTCCAAGTTTTGCCCAGTCAATTGGACAGTTGACCTAGAAATCAACTGTATTGGGGAAAAAGTCAATTGTGGTCAATTGACAGTCAAACCTCATGAAATTTGACCCACATCAACACTATGAACTCATATGAACCATTTGATCAAGTTTGGATCATAATTCCCCAAGAAATTTGACCAGATCACCAAAAGGGCAAAATGGTCATTTTTAGGGTTTTGACTGCACAAAGGCAATTTTTGACTGTTTGACCTAGACCATGGCAAACCAAGCTCACACATGGACTCAAGGACCCCATGGAATTATCTTGACATGCTCAACAAGCTCAAAAGATCCCAAGTACACAAGGTTGACAGTTGAATTTCCCAGTCAACTGATCAATTTTGACTGTATACTGAAAAGTCAAACTTTGACTTTTTGGTCAAAATCAAGAGTCAAGATTCATTTTTCATCAAAACATGCCAAATAATGAAACTTGTTCATAAAGAAACCAAGAAATGCAAATTAGGGTTTAAAATGGAATTTTTCATAACTTAGAATTTTTCTAAGTTATGGAAAACCCTAATTTTTTCCCAACTTTGCCCCACTTTTTCACCAAGATTCATTTAGATTCAAACAAAAGTCAAAACATGAAAGTTGTAGCTTGTTGCATAATCTACAACTTTGATTCACAAAGTTTTCTCATTTGAAGCTTGTATCTCAAGTTACAAATTTTTGAATAAGGGCACTAAACCATTCTTAACTTAGTGAATTTTTGACCTATTTTGACAAGGTTTTCTACCCCACTTCAAGGCCATTTTCCATACACTTCCACTTGGAATTTCAATTTGCATTTCAAAGATGGATTGTAGTACACATTCCAAGCTTTCCAAAATGTCCAAGAACTCATCAAACAACCTCATAACTTGAGAGAATCGAATTTCACCATATGGCAAAAATTCACTTTTGTTCTTGACCAAAACATGATTCATAACACTATGCATTTTCAAAACTCAGCATGCCCCTTGATTACAGGCCTTTTATCTCAATTACACTCATAAATTTAATGCATATTCTTTGTGCCAAGACCATGTTCTTTGTGTTCTAGCATTGCATGGTAGATTAATCTCAAAGTAGATAAAGTACTTTATCCATTTTTGTAAAAGCAAGCTTTATGTCAAATTAAAATCCAAGCAAGTACAGTTAGGATCTCATGGGCACAAGTTTATGTGTTAATTACACTGATCAAGGGGGATAGTTGCAGCTTACTTGAGGGGCCTGCATAAGCCTAGAATACCAACTTGCATTTTGTTGCTTAAGTAAGAAGAAATATAGCATAACTGTTGACAACTCTCATATCAGCTACCATACACAAAAGCAAACTTATAAGACACATCCAAGAGATCACAACCAAGCTAATACACGACCCTTGCACCTCTCAAACACTCCCATTACCATAATCACTCTCAAACGGCACAAACAGGGCAAAGCCTGCAGTTTGAGTGCTATCTCCCATTTCTCTCAAGCTTTCTTGCCCAAACCAGTTCATACACATCCCCTAGCATCTATGCAAGCTAACCATGACCTGAAGCACGACCTGTAATCCCTCTAACCACTTCCACCATTTTCAATTTCTTGTTTTGCAGGTGAAGTGCTCTAGCACGATTCAGAAGCTTTCAAGACAAAGTAAACATTGGAATAGCATCCCTGAACCTCAAGGAAGCTTTTCCAATCATCACCTTGCACTGAAAGCTCCCCCATTGCAAGATAGAACTTCAGCTGAACAGGTATCTTGGTGAACTCATATCTCTCTTATTATGCATCATTAGCCTTAAGTTTGTGAATAAACAATGTCCTACTCATGCCACTGAACATGTAGATTCTTTTACTTTTCATTTCTTTTGCCTGAGCTGTGAGAATTTGGAGTTTGAAAATGGCATAAAATTTAGGTTAGGATTTGGGATTGTTAAAATTCTCTCTCATTTTTTAGAGTTAGGAGTTGTTCTTTATATATTTGGAATCGTAGTTTCATGCTTAACATCTTTTGTGTTGGAAGTTTGTTCAAAAAATCAAGGAATCAGGATATTCAAATGAAGCTTGCAGGCGTGCGTTTTTTGTTCAGAGGTTGAAGAAGAAGTAATCTGGGCTGGGCTTGTGTTGCATTTTCTTTTCACACCACATTTCTAAGTTCACACCCCCTGAGCCCATTTGTTTGATTTTCATGATTTTTTTGATTTTTCTTTTTCATGTTGGCTTATTTATTTTTGCTTATAATATAAAAAAATAAAAAATATATTTTTATACCATTTTTCTATTTTTTTAGCATTTATTTGTTTATAGGAGTTATTTACACATAAATATAGATATATAGTATTTAGGATAAATAGAAAAAATAATACAAATATATTTGTTTTTTTTCTTTCTGATTTTATTGCATTTTCCCTTCTGAAAATATTTTATACAAAACATATTTTTTTTATAAATATTAATTATTATTTATATATTATCTAGTAAATATTATATGATATATATATATATATATATATATATATATATATATATATATATATATATATATATATATATATATATATATATATATATATATATATATATATATATATATATATATATATATATATATATATATATATATATATATATATATATATATATATATATATATATATATATATATATATATATATATATATATATATATATATATATATATATATATATATATATATATATATATATATATATATTAATATACTTAGGAGAAAATATCAAAAATGTGCATTTTATTTATTTATATTTAATACTAAAAAAGGGCCTTTTTTACAAATATACCATATTTATTTTATTTTTGTATGTAAATCATAAATATTTATTTGCATTAATTAATTGATATCCATTTTGATTAAAAAATTAGGGTTCTTACCCTAAATTTGAAAATACCTCAAAAATAATACCTTTTTATTTTCTTTTTTTTACTTGACATAAATAATACTTTTTTTCATACATATAAAAATTCCTTTTGCATTCTTGCATATTTGTTTTATTCACCATTTAAATTATACATTTATTTATCTTGTAAATATTCATAGAAAATGATGTAATAGCCTAGATTCAATTTCTTGTCAAAATATCTCCCCATTTGAACATTGTACCCCCCTCCCTATATTATTGTGATGTAATAGCGTAGGAATTTAAATTTCGCACTTTATCGCTTTCTAAACATACTATGCTAGAATTAGGGTTTGTATGCGAATAAAACGAACAAAAATAGTTGGACCTAATCTCAAGATAAATAAGCATGAAAATGGACAACACATTTCACACTTTCACCCCTAGGGCATTCCACTTTGTTGCCTTCAAATAATTGGGCCATATTGCATGTTGAACTTCTTTGGGTAAAACAAACAGTCAAATGATCATAGTCCCTCAAAATGTTGCCTAAATAAATGATCAAGTCCCTTTTAAAGAAACATTGCCCAAAGACCTTTAACACTATTGCAATTATGGTCTAAACAATGACCCGCGCCCGTCCCTTTCACCTCCTAAGACAAGATTGTCCACCAAATGCAATGGTGGAATAAAATTGTCAAAAGGTTTAAAACATAACAAAAATCTTTGAGAAAACTTTAGGGTAGATAAACTCTTAAGTACTTGTCAACTTTCCAAGAAAACACTTGCCTTATTTCAAAACCCACTTCACAAACACTTTCAAAATCAACTTTCAAAAAACCTTGAAACATCTTTTCAAAAGACAAAACACCTTTTGTAAAACATTCGAGTAAAGAATTGTTACAAGGGTAGCCTATACAAGGCATCTTTTCAAAACATTTTCAAAACCACACCCCAAGCACCATTTCAAACAATTGAAAACCAAGGCAAGTTGATCTAAGCAAGTACCTAAGAGCCCATGGATAACCATGGATAGAAAGGGTGCTAATACCTTCCCTTTCTATAATCTACTCCCCGAACCCAAGAAAAATCTCAAAGGTTTTTGCTGTGCTTTTTAAACCTTTCCTTAGGATAAAATAAAAAGTCGGTGGCGACTCTTGCTCAACCGAAACATTTGCGAAAACAAACGCAAAACCCTAGTCAGTTCTCCCACCGTATCACAGCCATGAATGAGTTGTTTCCTTGCCATATTTATTTGTTTTATTCCATTCTTCTACTTAAGCACAACAATGCAAGCTCAAAAGGACGAAAATCCTTGCATACAAGAGCCCCCAGGGTACTCTTGAGCCTCGAGGTATCTTTTTACATCGTGAAACCAAGGCTTTTCCTCTACTCCATCAGTATCAACTTCGTAGCATTGTGCCGGTTCATCTAGTCTTTAAATAGTAATTCAAGGAGCTTCGTTATCCCATCTGACTTTGAACATAGATGACATGGTTGCCAATGCGTCTGCCAGTTGATTCTCTTCTCGTGGGATATGCTCAAAAGTGATTTAGTCGAAGTATGGGATTAAGGTCAACACACCTTCCCGATAAGGAATGAGATTCGGGTGCTTCGTATCACGTTCTCCCTTAATCTGACTGATGACTAGGTCTAAATCCCCATACACATCTAAGAACTCAATCATCATGTCAATAACATCTTTGATACACATGATGCATGCTTCATATTCGGCCATGTTGTTGGAATAGTCAAAGCAAAGTCTGGCAGTGAAGGGCGTATGGAAACCCTTGTGGGAAATAATCACAACACCGATTTTGTTACCAAGTGTGTTAGATGCTCCGTCAAAAACCATAGTCCATCAGTATGATGGCTCATGTCCTTCATATGGTCTAGGTTCTTCATAATATGTAACTAGCATAATATTCTCATTCGAGAACTCAAAATTCATAGATTGATAGTCGTCTACAGCTTGATGAGCCAAGTGGTCTGCCAATACACTTCCTTTAATTGCTTTTTGAGTGGTGTACTGAATATCGGATTCTGTTAAAACCATTTTCCATCGGGCTATTCTTCGGGAGAGAGCGAGTTTCTCGAATATGTACTTTATGGGATCCAATTTAGAGATCAACAAGGTAGTATGAGTCAACATATACTGTCTTAGTCGGAGAGCAGCCCATGCCAAAATGCAACAAGTTTTCTTGAGCAGTGAGTATCTTGTTTCACAGTCTGTAAACATTTTTCTAAGGTAGTATATTGCATGCTCTTTTCGACCAGACTCCTCATGTTGGCCCAGTACACACCCCATTGAGTTCTCTAACACTGTTAGGTACATGATCAAAGGTCTTCCTTCAACTGAAGGCATCAAAATCAGAGGTTCTTGGAGGTACTCCTTGATCTAGTCAAAAGCTATCTGACATTCGTTGTTCCACTTCACTACTTGATCTTTCTTTAGCAACTTCAAGATTGGCTCACAAGTAGCAGTCAAATGAGAAATAAATCTGGCGATATAATTCAGTCGTCCAAAAACCTCTGACTTCCTTCTCAGTACGGGGAGCTGGCATTTCTTGAATGGATTTGACCTTGGTAGGATCAACTTCAATACTTTTGCCACTGACAACGAAACCTAGGAGTTTGCCAGATCTCACCCCAAAAGTGCACTTGTTTAGATTTAACCTTAGCTTGTACTTTTTCAACCTCTCAAACAGCTTGTGTAGATGGTCAAGATGTTCTTCTTCAGTCTGAGATCTGGCTATCATGTCTTCAAGGTAAACCTCTATCTCGTGATGACTCATGTCACGAAACAAGGCTACCATAACACACTGATATGTTGCGTCAGCGTTCTTCAACCCGAAAGGCATAACCTTGTAGTAGAAAGTGCCCCACTGTGTAACGAAAGTAGTCTTCTCCATGACTTCAGGCGCCATCTTGATATTATTATAACTTGAGAAACCATCCATGAAATAGAATAACTTGTGCTGAGCGGTGTTATCAACCAGAACATCAATATGTGGAAGTGGGAAGTCATATTTAGGGCTTGCCCTGTCCAGATCCCTGTAGTCTACACACATACGTACTTTGCCATCCCTTTTAGGTACTGGCACCACATTTGCAACCCACTAAGGATATGATGCAACTGCTAAGAAACTTGCGTTGAATTGCTTCATAACCTCAACCTTGATCTTCTCTGATATCTCAAGACGCATACAACGAAACTTATGCTTTATCGGAGAACAACCTTCTTTCATTGGCAGACGGTGAACCACAATATCAGTATCGAGCCCTAGCATGTCTTCATACGACCAAGAAAATATATCAACATAGTTGTTGTACCCCAAAATTTTCCCTCCCATTTTTCTCAAGACATTCTTTCAAGGCTCCTCAAAAATACAAGACACTCAAGGGTTGACCAGTCAGATGCTCCACCTAAGCCCAAAGAGCCTACAATTAGGGTTTTGAATTTTCTCAAGGAATTTTGAGTTGCAAAGTTATCAAGTGGCTTCCATGGTTCTTCATAGACCCTCAACAAGGTTCATGTCAATTTTCAAGTCCTACATCACAAGTTTGCTCAGTCAATGGCTCAAATGTTTGAAAATCAACTGTATTGGTCAAAAAGTCAATTGTGGTCAACATACAGTCAAACTTCAAGATTTTTGATCAACATCAACATTTTAAAGTTATATTCATCATTTTATCAAGAGTTGATCATGATTCATCAAGGAAAGCCCTCAGATCATCAAAAGTCAAGAATTGCCAAATTAGGGTTTCCTTAGGAGAAGTCAATTGAACTTTGACCAGGCATAACTTTCACATGCTTCATCAAATTTTCCCCAAATAAAGCCCATTTTGAAGAAAATTCAATTCTCTACAAATTTTATTTTATTCTTAAGTCCAAAAAATGCTTCATTTGGAAGATATGATCTAGTACATTATAGGTCATTTTCAAAAGTCAACAAAAGACACTCTTTGTCAAGGCAACTTACATCAAGATAATGTCTCCAAATGAAACAATTATAAAAAGAGAAAGTGTAGAGGACATATTGAGCTTTTAAAAAAAGTCTAAGATCATCTTCAAAGGATGAAAATTGAGCAAGTTATGAGGTGCACAAGCTGGGCAATTTTAAAGAAATGCATGAAATCTCAATTGAGCAAATTTGTGATTTTAGGTTATTAGGCCTAACTTTTCAGAGTTCAAACATACTCATGACATATCCAAGAGCCTCTAAACCCATCCATGAATTATTTGATTTTTATTACTATTTATTTGAATTTTTATTCATTTAAATATAAAAGAAATCAAGTGAAATATCAAGTAAATGGATCAATGCTTAAGTGGACTTCATTTGGATTATTCAAGGGCCTAATAATTCGTGCAAGATTCACACAAATGGTCCAGGTTCATTTAAAGTTCAAAAGGGCAAGAATCACTCAATAATGGAAACTTCATAATGTGTTGGATTTTTGTCTCATGGCCATGAATGAGTTGTTTCCTTTCCATATATATATATATATATATATATATATATATATATATATATATTTGTTTCCTTCCACTCTTCTATTTAAGCACAATAATGCAAGCTCAAAAGGAAGAAAATCCTTGCATACAAGAGCCCTCTAAAAATTCTCAAAAATCAAAGAAAAGTTGCAAAATCTGTAACTTCACTTCCAGGCGCTATCAATCCAAACTAAGGCCATCAATACACACCTGAGACCCGCAGGAGTCATATCCAGTCCTCACATAGGCCTGAAGCACGCCAAAACTTCTCCTATTCACGCCAGTTAGTAAGTGTGGTGAAGATTGGAAACTTTGATCTCAGGCATTATTAACCATTACTGACATGACTAATTTGTTCATATGCATCATTGGAATGTATTTGATGTTTTACATGTGAGTCTTGATGCAGAAATAAGAACATGCCATTGTTAGGGCACAAAGCGTTTAAAGATTCAGATCTCATGTTACAGGCGTCTTTAGGCCAAACTAATGGCACCATTGAGATCGCAGGATCCAATATACTGGATCTAGAGTTTTGCTTTTTTTTTTGTTTGAATTATTTTGCAGGTTTTGAAGAAAAACCCCCATCGGAGATGATGGTGTTTTCCACCCTCCATGGTGGTTTGAAAAACACAGAGGAGGTTAACACAGGCGTGGCAGAATGAAATGTCATGATTGGCCTATTGCTTTTTTTTATTATTTGATTTGTATAACTAATATTTTCCTTTTTAAAAAATCAGTTTCATTTTAATAAACAAAAAATCAGAAAATCAGAAAATCACAAAAATATTAGATTTAAATTTTTATTAATTAAATTAATTTTGATTAATTATTTAATCACCTTTTTTTAATTAATTAACTAATTAGAATTAGATTCTCGTAATTTAATTATATTTCCAAATTAAAAACAACTAAAAAACATTTTTCCAATGCTTAGAACTCGTTTATGGTTTTTCATCTTTTTCCTTTTCTCCTCCGCGCGTTTGTTTTCTTTATTCGCATTATTTTCATGGATTATGTAATTGTACAAAGGGATGTAATAGTTTAACCTAGGACTTTTTACATTTTTTCTTTCCCCCATTTCTGGTTTGTATTCCCCCATCCCAAAGCGATGTAATAGCGTAGTTTAATTCTCGCATTTTATTTCCCGCACTTGTACATATTTAACTGCTAGATGTATGCTTAATAGGTTTGCATGATAAAAACTAAAAGAAAACGCTAGAAAAACTAACACTCAAGATAAAAATAACTGAAACACAACACACTCGCACATGCACACCTCTAAGGTACCTCCACTTGTTGCCTTCGGAAAAATAGTCATGTCCCTCGAACGTGGGGATACTTTAGCAAAGTCCCTCTGATACAAAAAGATCGTAGTCCCTCGATGACCCTTCGATGCTATCTTCGGTAAATGATCTAGTCCCTTACGATAAAATTGCTAAAGTGCCCTACGAGTTTCCTTTATGACTGTACCATGACCCTCGCCTGTCCCTCAAACATCCAACGATAGGGCTACCTACTGACTAATGGTAGGATAGCACTATCTAAGGGAAATAAGGAAAAGAACAAAGACCATTCGAGTAGGTAGACATCTCGTAGTTGCTTGCTCATAAAAACAAACAAAACAATCTTTCACATATACACAAACTCTTTTCTAAATATTTTCAAAGACAAAAAGACACTTTGTATACGTTCTCAACGATACGAGAAACATTACAAAGTTCACCGCACTTAGGCATGTTGTCAAAATATTTTCAAATGCACTTACACCAAAAAGCATTTCCAATGTGAGGTAGCAACTAATAGCCCATATATAACTACGGATGGAAAGGGTGATAATACCTTCCCTTTGCATAATCTACCCCCCCGAACTCATAATCTTTAAAAAGGTCTTTCTTGTTCTTTTCACCCTTTCCTTGTTGATAAAATTAAAGTCGGTGGTGACTCTTGCTAAACTGCAACATTTGCGATAAAATGCCAAACCAGTAAAGTCAGTTATTCCACCGTATTACAATAGTCATGCAACATATGGATTAACCTGTTCTTGACACTGTCCTCCTGATTGGAACATATCTTGACTTCTTTGTTGTCCTCTTAGGTACCCAAGTTCACAACCTCGACTGGATCTTCATGCGGTTGTATAGCCTTTTCCTCTTGCACTAATATTCTGGCAAGTCCTCCAGGTATTTCACAATCTTCTTCACCTTCCTCCTCGGCTTGGTAGATTGGATTTTTAAAGTCATAAGTGGCAATAGCAGAATTGTTATCAACGAGATCTAGAGTGGATGTGGATTTGCAATTTATTATGTGGGTGTGTGTAAGAACACATAGCTATTTGAAAGTGATAAAAATAAAAGAAAGACAAAGAGCAAAAAAATTGAATGTAAAACGTCCAGTGCGTTATTAAATGAAAATATGTTTATGAAATGACAACCCTAACAAATGAACCGTTGTGCCCTGGGTAAGACACAAGGTTTAAAGTCATTGTTTAAAGATTACATAACCAAAAATTCGAAACCAATCAAACAGAAAATAGAAATTACTCCTGACTAAAGGAGATTGAGATAAGTTCTCTGGTCTTCCAGTTGCTGAGTCAGTTGCCGATGGTAGGAAAGATTCAGCTGCCGAGGTCATAATCACTGTCAGCATCTTCTATAGCGTTGACTCCATTGTTGCTAACGCGAAATAGTGGTCTTCTGGTACGAGCACGACGAAAAGTATTTTGAGCCTCTGCAGTAAAAACCAAACCAAATTTGTCAGATTTGTACGGAATGTCAGGAAGTTGACCCCAAGTAGTACAACCACCTTCTTCTACAACATCCCTAGCATCCTTCAAAGAAGCCATTCTGGGTGGTACCCTGATAATCTTAGGAACAACAGAAACGTCTTCAGTAGTGGTAGGAGGGATTACTTCAAAAGTATGGCTGTGAGTTTCAACGAATTCGCTGTCTATGTCAACATACATGAACGAGTTTAAGTGACTCACCATATACTCTTCTTTGCCGCAGACTGTAATAACCGTTCCTTTCATAGGATATTTCAGCTTTTGGTGTAGGGTTGAAGTAACAGCGCCTGCCTCGTGAATCCAGTGGCGTTCGAGTAGACAAAAATAAGTCGGTCGGATATCCATCACATAGAAGGTAGAATTGAAAACCTGCAAACCCACTTTAATTGGGAGATCCACCTCTCCTTGAACCATCCTCTTTGACCCGTCAAAGGATCAAACTATAATATCACTAGGTTTCAGCACAACCCCTTCACAATCAAGCCTGTCCAGAGCACCCTTCGATAGAACATTCAGCGAGGAACCCATATCAACCAATACATGTGCCAAAGTTGTGCCCCTGCATTAAATAGAGACATACAGGGCCTTGTTGTGGTTCCTTCCTTCAGGGGTCAAATCAGAATCAAAAAAGCCTAGCCCATTATCAATATTTAGGCTAGAAACATAACTTCCAAATTGATCGGCAAAAATTTATTGCAGTACATGAGAGGATTTTAAGAACTTCACCAAAGCCTATGCATGGGCTTCTGAACACAGTAACAAGGATAACATGGAGGTTTTAAAGGGAGTCTGTCCCATCTGTTCAACAATATTGTAATCACTTTTCCAAATAATTTTCAATACCTCCTCTAACTCTTGCTTGGAGGTATGTTCAGTGGTAACTTCTTTAGGTGCCTCTGTCTGGGAAGACTCCATCATTTTCTCTTTGCCCCGAGTCTCATTAGTTAACTCGGTCGCGGTAAACGAACCGGTGTAGCAACAATATTTTGAGAGATTTCCGGTGAGAAAACCCTTCTGCTTCTAGTAACCTTACTGGTCCCAATAATATTGTCATTGTTGGGATCAACAACTTCAGTATCTTAATATTCAGTAGTCAGTAGTTCTTGCTTGATGACATGGTAGTAGACGCTGACTCCATAGTTCCAAGTGTAATACAGTGGGAGAATCGACTTGGTTTTGCGTTTTATCGTAAATGTTGCGAATAGCAAGAGCCGCCACTGACTTTTCTTTTATCTAATAAGGAATGGGTTAAAAGAACATGAACGAGTTTCGAGATTTTTGAGTTCGGGGGTAGATTATGAAAAGGGAAGGTGTTAGCACCCTTTTCATTTGTAGTTATCTACGGGCTCTTAATCGCTAGCTCAATTTGTTTTGAAAATGCTTTGTGTTGTGTATGTTTGAAAAATATTTTGAAAATTCCAACTGTAAGGCAATACTTTGTAATGATTCTCGTTTCTGTTATCGAGAATGCGTACAAAGTGTTTGGTTTTGAAAATATTTTTGTAGTGAAAGATGTTTTTGTTTTGAAATGTTTGCGAGCAAGCGATTACGAGCGTCCTACCTACTCAAGGTCTTTATTGTGCTTTTCCTCCTCCTTTAGATAGTACTATCCTACCATTAGTTAGTAGGAAGCCCTATTGTTGGATGTGAAGGGACAGGCGCGAGTCGTCGTAGAGTCATCAAAGGCAACTTGTAGGACGTTTTAGCAATCTATCATTTAAGGGACTAGATCATTTACCGAAGGCAACATCGAAAGGGTCATCGAGAGACTATGATATTTATTTTCGAGGGACTGTGCTAAAGCTTCCCCACGTTCGAGGGACATGACTATTTTTCCCGAAGGCAACAAGGGAGGTTACCCTAGAGGTGTGAGTGTGCGAGTGATTCGTTTTCAGTTATATTTATCTTTGCATTAGGATTTACTACCGTTTGTTTTTAATCTTTCCATACAGAACTAATTACAAGCAGTAATAATATATCAATAATGAAAAAACAGTAAAGTGCAAAAAATAAATACAGAAAATAAAACCTAAGCTATTACACGGCTTTGGGAGAGGTACATAATAGAAAAGGCGGAAAATAAACCCTAATTACTATTACAAAATGTGAGCAGTTACAATAATAATTAAAAGAAAAGAAAATGCAAGAATAGTAAACCACTCGAAATGTAAAAAATAGGAAAGAGGGAAAGCGAACGTATTTTTGGTGATTTTTTTTATAAAAGAAAGTTTTAATGATTAACCTAAAAAACCTAGTTAATCTTAATTAAAAGAGAACTTATTAATTAACTAAAAAAACTAAACCCTAATTTTGATTAGGGTTTGTGAAAAGGTTTTGAAAAAATTAAATTTAAAGAAAGGTTATTGGTTTGGTGAATTTAGGATTTTGTAAGGAAATAATGATAGAAAACAAAGTTTTAAAAAATATTTACCAGGGCTGGGTGTTGAACCCACGCCCTCAACCCTTTCAACCAACACTTTCACCACCAGGCCAGTCGCGCGCCTGTGTTAGGAAAGGAGAACCAACGCGTTTTGTGTTATCCTGTAAAACATAAAATAATGAAAAAAACTCAAAGTACCAAAAGCAGGGATCGAACCCGTGCCCTTGCATAGTAAAGCCTTAAGCGCGCACATTTAACCACTCGGGTGGTGATACATCCGTTGTCTTAAACAAAAAAATTATATATAACATAAAAATAATGCATGAACTAGAGAGGCACCAAAGCCCTAGCTCTGGTCGTCTTCTCCGGTAGCCTCTTTTATTCAAAATGAGAAATAATAGATATTAGCAAATCAAGGGGACCCTACCCCCCTAAATCAGGCCCTACGAATCCAATGGAATTGTTATCTTGGGCTGAAACATGCTGGTTTGAGAGCTATGAAAAAAATACATGGAACCTATGCAATCATGTTGATGCACGATTCCGATAGCATGGGACGCCTGCGTTGGTCTAATCCCGGAGTAATGAATCTCAGAAATGCATCAATATAGTTAGTTTGCAATTAAAGATGAAGGAAACAAAAAATATGAGTTTTGCAAAAAAGATATGGAACAAACATGTAAGTGTGCAAGTTCTCGGGGTCTTGGATCATTGTGTTTGATCCATTCTTACTCTGTACCTCTTCAGGAATCGATTGGGAATGCAAGAATGCTTGGAAGATGGCTGCAAGATAGGGTTTGAAGATTGCCCTAGTTTGATAATTTTTTGATTTTTTTGGAAGTGGTTTTTAGCATAAGGTTTTCATCCTCTTTCATGGCTGAATTGGAGTGAGTGTATATGTTGAATTAGGTCACAACATTATGGGCTTGGACTCTTATGATAAGCTTTGTCTTATTTTGACCTTTAAATGAATAAAAATCAAAAATCAAATATAGTAAACCAAGACGGAGGTGTATGAACAAGTCTTGAGGTGCATGTGGAGTTTAAAACACATTTGGACTCTGAAACAATAGCCCATTAGCCCAAGAAATCACGTTTGCTCAACTTGAACTTCATGCATTTGCTCAAAAATTCTCAACTTACACTGGTCACAACTCTCTCAATTTTCATCATTTGATGGTGATATTTGACTTTTTGGAAAGTTCAAGATGTACTCTACAATCTATATGTTGACCATTTTTGCATTTTAAGAATTTATCTTGATGTAAGTTTCTTTGACCAAAGATGTCTTTTTGTTGACTTTTAAAATGACCTATAATGTATTGGCTCATATCTTTCAAATGAAGCATTTTTTGGACTTGAGCTTAGAGAGACAAAGTTGTATAGAATTGAATTTCCTTAAAAATGAGCTTTGGTTGAGGAAAATATGATGAAGTATGTGAAAGTTATGCTTGGTCAAAGTTCAGTTGACTTCTCCTTAAGAAAAACCTTAATTTGGCAACTTTTAACTTTTAATGATTTGAGAGTTTTCTTGATGAACCATGATCAACCCTTGATCAAATGATGAATATGACTTCAAAATGTTGATGTTGACCAAAAATCTTGAAGTTTGTCTGTATATCGACCATAGTTGACTTTTTATCCAATACAGTTGATCTTCAGTAATCTAAGCAATTGACTGAGCAAACTTGTGATACAAAGCATGAAACTTAGTATGAGCATTCTTAGAGACATATAGGAGACTATGAAATCCACTTGAGACCTTAAAAACCCAATCTTCCTTGAGAAACACAAAACCCTAGTTATAGGCCATTGCTTAGGAGGAGGGTTCATCTGATCAATTCTTGAGTAGTCTTGAGTACTTGAAAACCCTATGAGCATGAGGAGATTTATTGAAGAAAATGGGAGGGCAAATTTTGAGGTACAACACCAAATAATAGCTTTATCCGAATAATATATAATTGGTCCGGGTGAAGTGATTATCAGAGGAGAAACTTTGGGTTTGGTAGTAATCTTTATAGGACCTTTAGAAGTGATCCTGATAGGAGTGCCAGAAATTACAGATAAGTCTTGAAACAAATTCTCAGCAGACAGAATCTTCTCAACCAGAATTATATGATTATCCATTAGACGCTGAATACCTTCTTTCAACAACTACCAACCATTGGGTTGAGCTGCATAACAGTGACATCTTTCAATATAACCCAGAAATAAACCAGCTTGCAACAGATTCTTCTTAATGATAGAGAGGGGAGTAGTCAACTCATCTACAGTAGAAACATATGAAACATCATCAATAGCAATGATGCCTTTGCCATGCTTCGGTATAGGTGTTGTAATCACATTGGGGGTATCGGGAGGATCAAACTCAATTTCTTTGTTGTCAATCATGTCCTGAATTTTATTTTTCAAACATAACAACTATTGGTGTCGTGCCCGAGGCTATTGGAATGGTAATCACATTTCACATTAGGATTATAACGAGGAGAGAAGGTGTTGGGATTCTAAGGAGGATCCCTTAATGTTATCAGGTCTGCTTTTAAAAGATGTTGCAATTCCTGAGACAATGGCATGCTGATCTTGGTAAACTATCTTCTCTATGCGTCTGACCTATGTTGACTGTCCTATTGTTGTTGTTGTTGTTGTTGCATAGACGCAAAATTAGAAATTAGCACAACCCCTACAGATTGGTTGCGATCACTTCTAGTACGACCCTTCTGGCCATACACAACATTTTTTTCCTTCTTACCATTGAACTTCTTCTTCACAATACTTGAAGATGTTGCAACTTGAATCTTTCCACTTCGGATACCACATTCGACACGTTCTTCTGTTAGTATCAACTCGGTAAAACCAGATGAAGAGCTTCCAATAAGATGATTAAAGAAAGGCCCTGTCAGAGTTTCCATGAACATATGAACCAACTCCCTATCAGACAAAGGAGGTTGCACTCTTCCAGCCAAATCTCTCCACTTCTGGGCATATTCCTTAAATCCTTCATTCGAGCCCATAGTCATACTCTGTAGTTACACACGAGTTGGTACAAAGTCAGCATTGTATTGGTATTGTTTATAAAAGGCAGCCACCAAGTCTTCCCAAGTACGTACATTGGTTCCTTCCAGCTTATAGAACCATTCCATTTGTGTCCCTGATAAGCTCTCTTGAAAGAAGTGAACCCATAACTATCTGTCAACAGTATGGGGTTGGATCTTCCGGACATAAGACCTCAAATGAAGCTTAGGACAGAAAACACCATCATATTTGGCAAAAGTAGGGACCTTGAATTTGTGGGGGATAACAACCCCCGAGATAATACCAACTCTTTAAAATCCAGCCCAAGCACTCTCTGGATTTCCATGGCATTCAAATGATCTTCCAGATGTTTTTATTTTTCATCAGCATGAGGATATTACTCATCAGAATAGTCTTCTTCATTAGGAATTCTACCAGAACCAATGTTTCTTCCCCCCTCAGCTTTGATACTTCTATCATCTTCTTCTTGATTGTCATCTTCATATGATGGGATGTCATAAGCTTGAACCTGTTTGGTGGGACCTTTGAATCTTCTCCCCACATTGAGGATACCATCTGATTTCCTAGTCTTTTTCTTCTTGGTGATGAGCGCCATTAACTCTTTATGCCCCTTTGCTAAGTTCAGGAGTGTCTCTTGGAATTGGGCGTTTTGAGATTGAAGATCTTTCACAGTTTGTTCTAGAGCCATCTTTACTGAAATAAACAGTAAGATGATGAGAAAACCCGCCTTGGGAAAATACCTGTTATGTGATGATGTGCATGATATATGGATGCAATGGTTTCAAGGATCTCGTGGGATAAACAAAAAATAAAGTGTTAGAAGTTGAGTCTGGCTACAACTTTGACTAAAGAACTTTGCGTCTTTGAATGTCCTTCTATGATAAACAAGATCACCATGTCGAGTGGGTCCTAACCTTTGACTCAAGCGAAAGTACTTTGATATTTGGTGGCATTAGAGGAAAATAAATCCCCTTGCCCCTTGCTAGCAGTCTGGTTCATGATAAACCTACATCACAGGCCCTTGAGATCCTTGAAATGGTTACTGAAAATTCTATGGTATGATGTCATGATGTCATGTTTGAATAGATAACAAACACACAAAAAAATCACACAAGAGCCTTAGGTTTAAGGCTTGCATAGGGTTCGTAGGTAAGTACCCTCTTGAAGTTCATTTTGCTCAACCTGTCCTAAGAATAGTAACCGGGTTCTAGGAGTATCATATCACCGATCTTTCTCGCATGCATTGTTTCAGCAGTGCAACTGAGTTGCCACCGAAATATCTCGAGGTTCGAATCTCAATGAGTGTAGCATCGAGTATCAACCAACTTTGGACTGCACCAAATCCGGCCATCTCACTAACTTCTAATGTCTAAGTTGGATTAATTAAAGTTCTAAAGGTGAGTTAGTGCTTATGACACCATGCAGAAGCCTAATATTCTCCTCGAATGACTCAACAGACACCAGCACAAACCAAAGTGTTGCACTAACTTAGCCATCACTTCAACCATATCGGTCTATGTCGTACAATTTCCATGATCTATAGCTACTTACCTAAGGTCCCTAGATCCGGGTATAATATCTTTGCGAGAAAGTAAACCTGAGCAAACCCCAAATGTATAGCAAACAATTCAAACAAAGCAGATAAAATAATATAACTCTAAGGTAACCCCTCCTTTTTTAGTTGTCTCCAGCAGAGTCGTCAGTTATGTAATACGATGGGAGAACTGAACTTTTTAGTTTTATCCAAATGTACAGATAGAAAGAGCCGTCTTCGACTTTTCTTTTATTAAATAAGGAAAGTGTGAAAAGAACAGGAAAGACCTTGAAGATTTTAAGTTCGAGGGGTAGGTTATGAAAAGGGACGGTGTTAACACCCTTTTCATTTGTAGTTATCTAGAGGATCTCAATCGCTAGCTCACTTTGTTTCGAGAATTGCTTCATGTCGTGTGTTTGAAAATATTTTGAAAAGTTACTAATGTAAGGCGAAGCTTTGTAATGATTCTCGTATTTGTCCTCGAGAATGCATACAAAGTGTTTTGAAAATATTTTGAAAGTGTCTGTGTGAAATTTTTTTGTTTTGAAATGTTTGTGAGCAAGCGATTAACATTGTTCTACCTACTCAAGGTCATTCTTGTATTTTTCTCCTTTAGATAGTATTATCCTACCATTAGTTAGTAGGATGCCCTATCGTTGGATGTGAAGGGACAGGCGTGGATCATCGTACAATCATCAAAGGAAACTGGTAAGGACACTTTAACAGTTTATTGTTTAAGGGACTATATCATTTACCAAAGGCAACGTCGAAAGGGTCATCGAGGAACTACGATCTTTGTTTTCGAGGGACTTTGCTAAAGCGTCCCCACTTTCGAGAGACATGACTGTTTTATAATTCGAAGGCAACAAGGGAGGATACCCTAGAGGTGTAAGTGTGCAAGGTGTGTTGTGATTCATTTTCAGTTATGTTTATCTTTTTAGGGTTAGCTACCATTTGTTTTTATCTTTCCATACAAGCCTAATTACTAACAGTAAAATAGAAAAATAGTAAATATGTGGAAAGAAAACCCTAGACTATTACAATGCTTCAGGGTAATTACATAAATAGGAGAATGCGGGAAAGTAAACCCTTATTACTATTACATCCCGGGAAGCAGTTAAAATAATAATGAAAAATGCGAGAAGAATAAACTACGCGAAGAGAATGTAAGAATAAACGAACAATGTTTTTTCACTGGTTTTGACAATTAAATAAACCTAAAAGTCTAATTAATTTTAATTAAACAAAACAAAGTCGATTAATTAAATTAAAAACCTAAAAAACCTAATTTGATTAATTAAATAAAGAAAACCTAAAAAAACCTAATTTGATTAGGGTTTATGAAAAAAAGGTTTTGAAAAAATAATAGGTTTTGAAAGAAAATAGGTTTTGTAAAAAAAAGGTTTATGTTTTGATTTTCAAAGGAAAAGAAGGAAAAGAGTAAGAAGAATATAGAATAAACCAAACTTTCCAAGGGTGGGTGTTGAACCCACGCCCTTAGCATTTCCATCCAGCGTGTTCACCACTAGGCCAGGCGCGTTCTTGTATCAAGGAATGAAAGCTAACGCACTTAGTAATCTGCAAAACATAAAATAATGAAAGAAAAAAAATCTAAAAATGCCAAAAGCATGGATTGAACCCATTCCCTGGGACAGTAATGACTTACCGCGCGTGTTTTAATCACTAGGGTGGTGATACATCCATTATTATCAACGAAACAAGACATATATAATATAAAATCACATTGCATGACCAGAGAGACAGCAGAGCCCAAGAAATATAGAAGATAATCTACATCCTCCAAAGATGAAGACAACAAAAATGATAATATAAGAGATATGTGATATGAATGTGGAAAGTCGAGTCCTTTTAGACTGGATTGTCCATCTTTTGTTAATAAGAAAGGAAAGGGCCAACAAAATAACTCTAGGAAATCTAGAAAAGTTTATGTTGCTTGGGATAGTGATAATAATGCTTCAAGTAATGAAAGCTCAAGTGATAGCAATGAAGAGGAAAATTATTGTTTCATGGCCAATCAACATCAAAGCAAGAAAAAGAATGTAAGTCATTCTAAATACTATAATGTTGATAAGTTATCTTTTATTGAGTTCAAAAATATTTTTGAAAATCTACAAAAAGATGCATTGCATGCTTATAAGAAATTAGCTTCCAATGAAAACATTTTTACATACTTGGAAGAAAAGGTTGAAGAAACCAATAAGAAATTTAAAGCATTAAAGTGATCTATTATAAATATTTAAAATCATAAAAAGGAGGATGATGAACCATGTTGGTTCGATTGTGAAACTTGTCAAATTTGGCAACAAGAGGCGAGTACTTTTGAAACCAAAGTGGACAAGGCATCACAACCTTGTGTTACTTTTGCTATTAATTCTTCAAAGGTTAAAAAGCCTCATAAAAAGTATAATTTGATCTATAATGATTCAAATGGAGAAAGTAAATCTTATCATAGGTTTCTTTGTCCGTATTGTTGCAAGAAAGACCACACTATTGAAAAATGCAAATTTAGGTGCTTCTAAGTCCCTAAAGGAAATTTCCATTGGTTGCTCAAATTCAACAATTCTTTCACTCACTCCCAAGGACCCAATGAGAATGGGTAGCTACCACTTTTGTTTAATATTGTAGGTTGAGTGTCTTGACAATATGACGGGTAAATGGATTCTTGATAGTGGATGTTAAAGACATATGACGAGAGACATCTCTCTATTCTCCGACTTTATGGTGAAGAAAAAGGTTATATATCCTACAGTGATCACAACAAAGGTGCAATACTCAGAAAATGTAGTATAGTTAATCTCTCAACTATTACTATCTCAAATGTTATTTTAGTTGAAGGCCTTAGACATAGTCTTCTTAGCATTAGTCAATTGTGCGACAATGGGTATAAGGTAACTTTTACCAAATATTATTGCATAATAGAACATAATGAAAAGAAGGATTGTATGTTTAATGGTGTGAGGGTAAATAATATCTATATGCTTGACTTAAGAGAAGTTTCCTTGAATAATTCTCAATATCTTGTTACTATGAGTGAAGACTCTTGGTTATGGAATGTAAGTTTGGTACATGTAAAATTTGATCTAATTAATAAAATATTTGCAAATGATTTAGTAATTGGTCTACCTAAAATAAAATTTTCAAAAGATCACCATTGTGATGCATGTCAAAAGGGAAAACAAACACGAGTCTCTTTTAAATCTAAAAACTTTGTTTCAACGTCGAGATATCTTGAGCTCCTTCACATGGATTTATTTGGACCATCACAAACCAAAAGCATAGGTGGAAACTCCTATGGTTTTGTAATTGTAGACGATTACTTTAGATTTTGCTGGACTATTTTCTTACTTAGCAAAGATGAAACATTCACAGCTTTCACACGCTTTTACAAGTTATCCCAAAACAAATTGAATTCTAAAATTGTTTCCCTCCAAAGCGATCGTGGAGGAGAATTTGAAAACTACCTCTTTGAAAAATATTGAGATAAATTTGGTATTGAACGTAAATTTTCAGCTCCTAGAACTTCACAACAAAATGGTGTTGTGGAGCGTAAAAATCATGTTTTAGAGGAGTTGTCAAGAACAATGCTCAATGATTATGTTCTACCAAAATATTTTTGTTCTGATGCTCTTAGCACGGAATATTATGTCTTAAATAGGATACTTATTCGTCTTATTCTTGATAAAATTCCTTATGGACTTTAAAATGGTAGAAACCAAATTTATCTCATCTTCATATATTAAGATGTAGATGTTTTGTTTTAAATAATGGAAAGGATAATCTTGGACAATTTGACGCGAACTTCAATGACAATATATTTCTTGGATACTCAATATCTAGTAAATCATATAGAGTTTATAACAAGAGATTACATATTATTGAAGAGTCAGTTCATGTTAATTTTGATGAGTCTTGACGAACATGGTGTAATAACACAAAATAAGGTCCAACTGGGGGCTCAAGGGTATAACCAAGAGGAAGGAATTGCTTATGAGTAGACTTATGCTCCAGTTTCCTGAATCAAGGCTATACGCCTTTTACTAGTGTATTCATCCTATAAGAACTTCAAATTATATCAAATGGAGGTTAAAAGCGTGTTCCTTAACAGATGCATAAATGAAGAGGTGTATGTTTCACGACCTTTCAGTTTTGAAAACTATGAGTATCCTAATCATGTTTTTAAGCTAATACATGCTTTGTATGGTCTTAAACAAGCCCCAAGGGAATGGTATGACCGGTTTAGAAAGTTATTTCTTGATCAAGGTTACTATAGAGGGAAGGTAGACACTACTCTCTTTATTAAACGTCAAGGAAAGCATATATTACTTATTCAAATTTATGTTGATGATATCATTTTTGGATCAACTAACATGCATCTTGTCTAGGAGTTCTATAAGCTTATGCAGTGAGAGTTTCAAATGACTCTAATGGGGGGAGTTTAACTACTTTCTCGGACTTCAAATTAAGCAACTCGAGGAAGGAAAATTTCTATGTTAAACCAAGTATTCTCTCAAATTACTGAAATGATTCAGAATGGACGGTGCAAAGGAAATTTACACACCTAAGACAACAAATGGAAATTTGGATAGATATGAAAAGGGTAAGGATGTTGAGGTCAAGAAATATAGAGGTATGATTGGATTTATTCTATATCTTATGGCCTCTAGGGCTGATATTATGTTTAGTGTTTATATGTGTGCACAATATCAATCAGCTACCAAGGAATTGCACTTAAAAACAGTTAAGTGTATTCTTATATACCTTACTAGTACCTCTAAGTTTGGGATTTGGTATTTCAAGGGAATCGATTGTAGCTTGGTTGGCTACTCTAATTCCAATTTTGCCGGTTGCAAATCAAATATGAAAAGTACTAGTGGAACTTATCACATGTTTTCAAAATCCTTGGTTAGTTGACATAGTAAAAATAAAGTTTTTATAGCTTTGGCAACGAACAAGGTGTAATATGTGGCTACCAGTAGTTGTTGCACCCAAATATCGTGGCTTAAGCAACAATTACTTGATTTTGATATTAAACTTTCACGTATTCCTATCATATGTGACAACACTAGTGTCATTAATCTAACCATGAATATGGTGTTGCATTCTCACACTAAACATATTGAGATATGTCACCATTTACTTCAAAATCATGTTGAAATATGAGATGTTGTATTTGAGCATGTTGATAGTAAAAGTCAACTTGCCGATATTTTCACTAAACCTCTTGCAACCGAACCATTTTTCAACATACGCGGCAAATTAGGGATCATTGATATATCTAATGTTGCTTAATTTTACTTTGTTGCTTGCACCTTATACTCTTTCTTTAACTATTTGTTTGAGCATTTTACATCATGTGAGTCCAACTCCCGTTCCATCAAGAGTGAGGTAATTTTGTTTCAAGTTTCTCCTTAAAAGTAAGACTTTTCTTAATGCATGTTGTTTGTTGGTTAAAAATGTTTGATATTTTCTCAAATGATGAAAACCATGAATGTTCATTTCTAAATTTTTTGATTGATAACCATTGTATGTTTTCAATGTATATTCTTATAATGACTTCATGTACTAATTCTTTCTCAATTGTATAAGTTTGTTCTTGTTGTGCAAGCATGTGTTTTTATTAAGTTTATTTCTTGTATTTTTGCTTGACTTAATTGTATGCGTGTTATTTTCATATACATTTCTTGTTGTAGTTGATCACATGTTATGACAACATTTTTATTTTGGATTGAGTAGTAACATGTTTTTGTCGCTATGCTAGACACATGCGTGTGCGACATCGGGAGTTCCACTATAGAAGCAACTTGAAAAGTTTTCTCTTGCATCACATTCATTATTCATCATGCATTGCATTACATATGTTGTAAAGTTGTTTGCTTGTTGTTTATCAATTTTGTATCATTACATATATATGAGGACATGTGATTGTTGCTCTTTTATGCAAAAACGCCTCTGAGTGATATATTAGTATTTTTATTGGAAGATGATACTTATAATACCCTTAGAACCCCACATATATTTCTCATTTCATTTACGAAATAAATCAATTAAAATAACTACTCAAGAGTGTCGCACTTCATAGAAAATATCATAAGAACAATCCGGCTCTGTAACACTGGTTACAACAATTATAAAATCATTCTCTTTTTATAATATTAACACATCAATTAGAACTTTGCAGCAGATATATAGTCATAAGTAAACTTCATTCATATTTCCAAACTCAAGTATTATAATCTCATCAAGACGTATAATTAAAACCACTTTAACATCCAAAAATCTCAGAAAAACATGTTAACAAAAATAACATCATTCTCAAAACATAGCGTTCACAACCCGATGTTACATATCAGAGCTAGACACCACTGTGATACAGCGGGAGAACTGACTTGAGGTTTCGCGTTTGTTTTTGCAAATGTTTCAGTTTAGCAAGAGTCGCCACCGACTTTTTATTTTATCCTAAGGAAAGGTTAAAAAGCACAGGAAAAACCTTTGAGATGTTTTCTTGGGTTCGGGGAGTAGATTATAGAAAGGAAAGGTATTAGCACCCTTTCTATCCATGGTTATCCATGGGCTCTTAGTTACTTTCTTAGATCACTGGCCTTGCATTTTCAATTGTTTGAAATGGTGCTTTCAATTGTTTGAAATGGTGCTTTGTGTGTGTGGTTTTGAAAATGTTTTGAAAAAGATGCCTTGTCTAGGCAACCATTGTAACAATTCTTTACTCGAATGTTTTACAAAGGTGTTTGTCTTTTTGAAAAGATGTTCAATGTTTTTGAAAGTTTATTTTTGAAAGTTGTGTTGTGGAGTGTGTTTTGAAAGTAGGCAAGTGTGTTTTGCAAGTTTGATCAAGTAACTAAGAGTTGTCTACCCCTAAATTTTCTCAAAGATCATTCCTATGTTTTAACCCTTTTAACAGTATTGTTCCACCATTGTATTTGGTGGACAATCTTGTGTTAGGATGTAAACGGGACAGGCGCGGGTCATCGTTTAGACCATGAATGCAATAGTGCCAAGTGTCTTTGGCAATTTTTCCTTCAAGGGACTTGATCATTTTTTAGGCAACTTGAGAAAGCGTCATCGAGGGACTATAATCATTTGATTTGTTTTTGTTTTGCCAAAGACACTCAACATGCAACATGGCCCATTTTGAAGGCAACAAGTGGAGTAACCCTAAGGGTGCAAGTGTGCATGGTGTTGTCCATTTTCATGCATTTTTGTCTTTGTATTAGTCAAGCTATTTGTTATTGGATTTGCATACAAACCCTAAGTCTATCATGGCATAATTTGAAAGCTTTTAAATGCGGAAATTTAAAGTCCTAAATTATTACAACATAATTATGGGGATGGGGGTACAAATGTTTGAATGGGGGGATATTTAGCAAGAAATTAAATCTAAAACTATTACATCCATATTGAATATACAAATATCAAATTGTACAATATTTAAACAAATATAATAAATATGCAAAATGTATTATGCACAAAAAGGATTTTTTTATATATGAGAAAGTATTTTTCAATGTGAAATATAAACAAAAATAAAAAGGTCAATTTTTGAATATTTTTATGGTTTAGGGCAAAACCCTAGTTTTCTAAATAAATAATATTTATTTATTAATTATATACAATATTTGTTAATTATATACAAAAAATAAAAAAGAAGTATATTGTAAAAAAAAGAGTATTTTTTAGTGTCATATATTAATAAAAATAAAAATGTATTATTTTCATATTTTTATCCTAAGTATTCTAATAAATATATACAAGTATTTATATTATATATTAAATATATTAAATATATACAAGAGTAAAATATTAATTATTTACAAAAAAAAGTATATTTTAGAAAATGTTTTCAAAAGGTAAACAAAAAATATTAACTGAAAAATATTTATTTTTGTATTATTTTCTAGGGTTTTAAATAAAAAGGTTTTTAATATTTATTTACATATATATGCTAAATAAAACAAATAAATGCTAAATAAATGCAAAAATGGGTGGAAAAATATTTTTTATATTTTTTATATTTGAGCAAAAAATAATAAGTCAGAATCAAAAAAGAAAAAATAAAAAATGATCAATATATCACACAATGGGCCAAGGGGGTGTAAATTGGAAGAGGGGGTGCAAAAAGCAGGACTGACTCAGGCCCAGCCCAAGCCAGTCATCTTCAACCTTCAGCAATGTTTGAACATCAAAAATGCACGCTTCTTGTACAACAGCTAACTCCTGATTCTTTGACTTTTAACAAAAACTCATAACACAAACATTATAGAGCATCAAGAGACGAATTCATACATATAAAACACTTGACCTAACTCTAAGAATCCAGGGAGAATTTCTTCATCCCCAATTTCTGACCTAATTTTTCTTCAATGTTCATGGCCAAAATTCTCACAGCACGCATAATATAAATGAAAAGTAAATACATGGATGGCTTCAGGGCTATGAGTAGAACATGTTTTCTTCACAAACCTAAGCTTAATCATGCCTGGATAGAGAGATAGAAGTTCATGTTTTTACCTGTTTCAGCTTGACTTGAACAGAACAATGTAGCAACTTCCAATGGATTTTGAGCTTTTGTACAACTTGCCTGAAGTCCAATGATACTTCTCCAACTCCTAGCTTGCTTTAAAATCAACTGAATCGTGCTATGGAAGTCAACCTGCATAGCTTGAAAATAAAAATGGCAAACGTGGTTATGGGTGTTACAGCTTGGGTTTAATGCTTGGGATAGTTTGTATGGATGATATAGAATGTATTTGAACTGGTCTTAGCCAAAGTGCACGAGTGGAAATTTTTGTGGAAGTCAAGTTGCAGAACTTGCTCTGTTTCTGCAGCAATAGGGTGTTTTTGTGTTTGAGGAGGTTTGAGGGGTGGTTGATTCGTGCCTTAGGCTTGCTTGGATGTATGAAAGATGTTAACAAGGTTTGTGTTTGGCTGTGTTGACAGGAAATGAGAGATTGAGAGTTTTTTGCAAGCTTTCTTCTAATGTAAGCAAGGATACGTCAACTTGTGATATAGGCCTGTCCAATGTCCTCAAGCATGCTGCATATCTTGTTCTTGATCAGAGGGATTTGTGTACAAATGCTAGCCTCAAAGATCTGGCCCATGCCTCTTGGATTTGTTATTTGACATAAAGCACTACTTTATCAAAATGGCAAATATGCTTTTTTCCAATTAAAGGTTAATCTTGCATGTAATGACCAAATGAAAAAAATAACACCTTAGCACAATGGTTAGGCATTTAATTCTGGTGTGTGATACTGGTTTTGAGGCCTACAAGCTAGCTTTGTACAAGTTGATTTGAAAAATGCCAATGTTATGAACATGCCTTGGTCAAGAACAAAAGTGAATTTTGCCCAACTTTGCAAATTCGATCCTCTCTAACCACAAGGGTGTTTGAGAAGTTCTTGGACAATTTGGAAAGCTTGGAATGGTTACTACAATCCATCTTTGTAATGCAAATTGAAACTCCAAGTGGAAGCATGTGAAAAATGGCCAAGAAGTTGGACAAAAATCCTGCCTAGAATAGGTCAAAATTTCTCTAAGTTAAAAATGTTTTGCACCCTTGTTCCAAAAATCATAACTTGGGATACAAGCTTCCTTTGAGAAAACTTTGTGAATAAAAGTTGTAGATTTTGCAATGTATTACAACCTTCATGTTTTGAGTTTTGTTTGAATCCATTTGCATCTAAGTTATGAAATTTCTTCATTTTAAACCCTAATTTGCAAATTTGGATTTCTTGATGAAAAAGTTTCATAATTTTGACATGTTTTGATGAAAAATGAATCTTGGCACTTGATTTTGACCAAAAAGTCAAAGTTTGACTTTTCAGTATACAGTCAAATTTTGATCAGTTGACTAGAAAATTCATCTGTCAATCCTGTGCATTTGAGATCTTTTGAACTTGTTGAATGTGTCAAGACAATGCAATTGAGTCCTTGAGTCCATATGTGAGCTTGGTTTGCCATTGGCTAGGTCAAACAGTCAAAAATTGCCTTTGTGCAGTCAAAAACCCTAAAAATGACCATTTTGCCCTTTTGGTGATCTGATCAAATTTCTTGTGGAATTGTGATCCAAACTTGACCAAATGGTTCATATGAGTTCATTATGTTGATGTGGGTCAAATTTTATGAGGTTTGACTGTCAATTGGCCACAGTTGACTTTTTTCCCCAATACAGCTGATTTCTAGGTCAACTATCCAATTGACTGGGCAAAGATTGGAGTCAAGGCTTGAAACTTGGTATGGATAAACTTGTGAGTCCAACATGAAGCATGAAAGTATCTTTGGGCATCTTAGGTCAAAACATCTTTGTGCAAACTCAAACCCTAATTTGGGTCAACAGTGCAAGGAGAAGTCTTGAGCAGAGCAAACCCTAACTTGATCTTGAGCTCCAAGAGTCTTGTGATGAGAAAATGTTGATGAAAAGAGAGGGAAAATTTTGGGGTACAACAGTTGCCCCTGTTCAATCTTCTTGCACCTGAAGAGTTAGATTGGCAGGTTTGCCTTTCGCGTCTCGAAGGTAAAAGGAGATTGGACACCAGAGTGCCCTTAAATTTGCACTCGTCAAAGCATGGGTGCAGAAATGGGCTTAGAGATGCCATTTGGAGATGGGCTTAAAGATGCCATCTGGAGGGGTGACAGAATCTTGTCGGGGATGGGCTTAAAGATGCTGTCTGGAATGTTTGTTGAACTGTATGTCGTTGGTGAGTGGGTGAGTGTCAGAAAGGTATCCATGTTTGGAACGTCTCTGAACTGGGGATCTTGAATAAGCAATGGATTGACATCCGTGTTTAGAGAATCTGTAAGCCGTTTTCAAAAGTTTAGTCTGAACAAGCGATATATTAACATCCGTGTTTGGAGAATCCGTAAACTGTTTTCAGAAGTTTGAAGAATCTGAACAAGCGACAGGTTAACATCCGTGCCTGGAGAACCCGTAAGCTGTTTTCAGAAGTCTTGAAGTTGAATAATAAATAGAGCAGCATCCATGTTGGGAAGCGTCCGTAAACTGTTTTCAAAAGTTGAGTCTGAACAAGCGATAGATTAACATCCGTGTTTGGAGAATCCGTAAACTGTTTTCAGAAGTTTGAAGAATCTGAACAAGCGATAGGTTAACATCCGTGCCTGGAGAACCCGTAAACTGTTTTCAGAAGTTGAAGAATCTGAACAAGCGATAGGTTAACATCCGTGTCTGGAGAACCTGTAAACTGTTTTTAGAAGTCTTGAAGTTGAATAAGCAATAGAGCAACATCCATGTTGGGAAGCGTCCGTAAACTGTTTTCAGAAGTTGAGTCTGAACAAGAGATAGATTAACATCCGTGTTTGGAGAATCCATAAACTGTTTTCAGAAGTTTGAAGAATCTGAACAAGCGATAGGTTAACATCCGTGTTTGGAGAACCTGTAAACTGTTTTCAGAAGTTGAAGAATCTGAACAAGCGATAGGTTAACATCCGTGTCTGGAGAACCTGTAAACTGTTTTCAGAAGTCTTGAAGTTGAATAAGCAATAGAGCAGCATCCATGTTGGGAAGCGTCCGTAAACTATTTTCAAAAGTTGAGTCTGAACAAGCGATAGATTAACATCCGTGTTTGGAGAATCCGTAAACTGTTTTCAGAAGTTTGAAGAATTTGAACAAGCGATAGGTTAACATCCGTGTCTGGAGAACCCGTAAACTGTTTTCAGAAGTTGAAGAATCTGAACAAGCGATAAGTTAACATCCGTGTCTGGAGAACCTGTAAACTGTTTTCAGAAGTCTTGAAGTTGAATAAGCAATAGAGCAGCATCCATGTTGGGAAGCGTCCGTAAACTGTTTTCAGAAGTCTTGAAGTGGAGAAGGAACCGGTGTAGGGTTGTCTGATGATGAGTCCGTGTAGAACTGTATCTGAATAATTGTTAATGATAGCCTTTTATTCCTATCCTGAAAGGGACAAAAGGTTAGCTAAACACAAAGTTATGTTGCATGAAATGTATGATGCAATATATGTTATATCAATGTTTATGATATGAATGTAATGAATGCGCATGTAAGCTGATGAGCTGTCTTGCTGAGGATAGATGAATCCTGGATAGCCGGAGATAATAGAATCTTGACTGCTGCCAGGGAAAGCGAATCCTTGACTGCTGCAGGGGATTGCAAGAATTTTTGGTTATTTGAAGATGAGACATCCTTGTTGACTGCTGACTGCTTGGGGAATGCAAGATCTTCAATTGTTGAGAGATCCCAGGACGACTGCTGGGGATTGGAACTCCTTGGTGATTTGTAGGGAATGAGAATTCGGATGATCTCTACTGGGGAGTCTGGAACCTGGTAGGCTTAAGCTGGAGAAGTAAAATTGAGGATCTTCAATCTGACGGGAAGTGTCTCTGTGGGGAGAAGGTTCACTAGTCTGGTTCCGCTGGGGATTGATAGTTGGAAGTTTTAGCTCCGCTGGAGATTAACAGTTTTGACTTCACTGGGGATAAGATTTTCAGATTTCAGGGCTCCACTGGGGATACTAAAACTTAACTCTGAGGGGAATTAAGTTCTGGAAGGCTCTCTGGCTGGGGAAATCAACTTTGAGAAAGCTTTTGTTCTGCTGAAGATCCTGAAGTTTAACTCTGTTTGGGGATTTCTTCTGAAAAGGCATCAAGATATCTATCTGTACCTTCAACCTATCAGTAATCATCTTTTCTTGGTTTGTAAGGAAAATGATTATGTTCAAATGCATATGCCTATTTAACAAAACATTGGACGTTTCTCAAATAAAACATAAGTGCAAAAGAGAAAAAAGGAAGACAAAGCAAATTTCTGTATTTGGAAAAGTATTTGTATTAACTTTTTATGAGTATCTTTATACAAAGGAGACAGACATCCTAGTAAGAGGATGTTGTCGTAAAGTTTGAAAATTTTATACAAAAGAAAGATGGCTATGTGAAACAATTCCATGGGATCCCCATTCTGCTATAGCCTTCACAACTCTGAATATCTTGTCCATTCAATGCTTCGTCCGCCGATGATTGGATTGATCAGAAGCTCGGAGCTTGTTGATGAAGAGATTGTTCTTTAAAGTGATCCGACGAGACATAGTCATACGCTTTAATTCCCTAACTTTTGCCTGGACCGCCCTTTCGGGTTTTCAATCCACCGGGAAACCCCTTTTTGCCCAAGCCGCCCTTTTGGGTTTTTGACTTGCCGGGTGTACAGATTTTTTTTTGTTTTATCCCTAATTTTTGCCTGAACCGCCCTTTCGGGTTTTCGGTTCACCGGGATGCCCATTTTTGCCCAAGTCGCCCTTTCGGGTTTTCAACTTGTCGGGTCGTTTTATGCGTAGTATCTTTTGACTATGTCTGCGTTCGCAGGGTGCGGCAAATCATCGCCATCCATGGTGGTCAGAATCATTGCACCGCCATAAAAGATGCTCTTGATTACAAATGGTCCTTCGTAAGTAGGAGTCCATTTGCCCCTAGGATCACTTTGCGGCAAGATAATTCGCTTGATCACAAGATCTCCGACTTGATATACTTGACGTCTGACTTTCTTGTTGAAAGCCTTGATCATCCATTTTTGGTACGTCTGACCATGGCAAACAGCAGTGAGTCGCTTTTCATCGATCAAATTGAGTTGATCAAGTCGGGTCTGAATCCAATCGTCTTCACTCAAACCAAAGTCTTTCATAATTCTTAAAGAAGGAATCTGAACTTCCATGGGTAGGACAACCTCCATGCCATATACTAAAGAAAATGGGGTTGCCCCTGTTGAAGTACGGGCCGTGGTACGGTATCCATGCAGAGCAAACGGTAACATCTCGTGCCAGTACTTGTAGGTGACTGTCATTTTCTGAATGATCTTCTTGATGTTTTTGTTTGCAGCTTCAACATCACCGTTCATCTTCGGCCGATAGGGAGATGAATTGTGATGATAAATCTTGAACTGTTCGCATAGAGCGGTGATCATAGTATTATTCAGATTTGTACCGTTGTCTGTGATGATCCTGTCGGGGACACCATACCGGCATATGAGGTTCTACTTGATGAAGCGGGCAACCACATTCTTTGTAACAGAGGCGAAGGAAGCTGCTTCGACCCATTTGGTAAAATAGTCAATGGCGACCAGGATGAAGCGATGTCCATTGGACGCTGTGGGCTTGATCTCTCCAATCATGTCAATGCCCCACATTGCAAATGGCCAAGGAGCTGTCAGAATGTTGAGAGGAACATGAGGAATATGAATCTTGTCAGCGTAGACTTGACATTTGTGGAAAGTACGAGAATGTTGATGGCAATCAGCTTCCATAGTAGACCAGTAATAGTCTGCCCTTAGAATCTTCTTAGCCATCGTATGCTCGCTCAAGTGGGTTCCAAATGTGCCACTGTGTATCTCAGTCATGATCAACTCTGCTTCAGCTTTGTCTACACATCGGAGTAAAACACAATCATGGCTGCATTTATAGAGGATGCCGTTGCTCAGGAAGAACTTGGCAGCAAATTTCCTTAGGAACTTCTTGTCATTTACGGAAGCTCCTTCGGGATATTCTCTAGTCTGGAGATACCTTTTGATTTCGTGAAACCAGGGTTGTTCCACTACTTCTTCGGTATTAATCTCATGACAATGCGCAGGTTCGTCCATTCGCTCGATGGTGATTTGGGGAGCCTCATTATCCCAATTGAGTTTAAACATGGAAGACATTGTAGCCAGAGCATCTGCTAGCTGATTCTCTTCTCGCGGGAAATGCTCGAAGATGATTTGCTCGAAATGAGGCAACAATGTCAGGACATGTTCTTTGTATGGGATAAGATTAGGATGCTTGGTATCCCACTCTCCTTTGATTTGACTGATAACCAAATCTGAGTCCCCAAATACGATCAGAGATTTGATTCCCAAGTCTATAGCAGCCTTGAGACCAAAAATGCAAGCTTCATATTCGGCCATGTTGTTGGTACAGCTGAAGCAAAGTCGGGCCGTGAAAGGTGTATGGCAATCTTTCGGGGAAATGAGTACCGCACCGATACCGTTTCCAAGTGCATTTGAAGCACCATCAAAGTACAGGGTCCATCGGGATCCATTTTCAGGTCCGTCATACAGTCTGTTACCTTCAATGTTGTCCAAAGTCATGATGTCCTCGTCTGGGAAGTCGAATCTCATGGATTGATAATCTTCGATAGCTTGATGATATAGATGGTCAGCTAGTACACTCCCCTTTATAGCTTTTTGGGTAGTATACTGGATGTCATACTCAGTCAGGATCATCTGCCATCTAGCGATTCTTCTAAATAAAGCAGGCTTCTCGAATATATATTTGATAGGATCCATTTTGGAAATCAGCAAAGTGGTATGAGTCAACATATACTGCCTTAGTCGGCGAGCAGCCCATACCAAAGCGCAGCAAGTTTTCTCGAGCAGTGAGTAGCGAGTCTCACAGTCGGTAAACTTTTTGCTAAGGTAATAAATGGCATGCTCTTTTCGACCAGACTCGTCATGCTGGCCCAGTATGAACCCCATTGAGTTATCCAAAACAGTCAGATACATGATCATCGACCTTCCTTCGACGGGTGGCATCAGAATAGGAGGTTCTAGCAAATACTCCTTGATCTTATCAAAAGCAGCTTGGCAACCGTCGTTCCACTCGACTACCTGATCTTTCTTCAATAGTTTGAAAATTGGCTCACAGGTAGACGTCAGATGAGAGATAAATCTGGCAATATAGTTCAAGCGCCCCAAGAACCCTCTAACCTCCTTTTCAGTATGGGGGGCCGGCATTTCTTGTATAGCTTTCACTTTTGCTGGATCGACCTCAATGCCTTTGTTGCTGACAATGAATCCTAGAAGTTTACCAGACCTAACTCCAAAAGTGCACTTACTTGGATTCAGCCTGAGTTTGTACTCTTTCAACCTGGCAAACAGCTTTTGCAAATGTTCAAGGTGCTCCTCCTCTGTTTGTGATCGAGCTATCATGTCGTCTACGTAAACTTCGATCTCATGATGTATCATATCATGAAACAAAGCCACCATGGCGCGCTGATAAGTTTCCCCTGCGTTCTTCAGTCCGAACGACATCACCTTGTAGCAGAAGGTACCCCATTATGTAACAAAGGTTATTTTCTCCATGTCCTCGGGGGCCATTTTGATCTGGTTGTAGCCCGAGAATCCGTCCATGAAGGAAAACACCTTGTGCTGAGTTGTGTTGTCAATCAAAATGTCGATATGCAGTAGCGGAAAATCATCTTTAGGGCTAGCCCTATTCAAATCCTGGTAGTCCACACACATTCTGACCTTGCCGTCTTTCTTGGGAACTGGCACAATGTTAGCAACCCATTGTGGATAGGATGTAACATCCAGAAAGCCGACGTTGAACTACTTCATTACTTCAGCTTTGATCTTCTCAGACATGTCGGGCCTCATTCGGCGGACTTTTTGCTTGATCGGTGGACAGTCTTCTCTTGTAGGGAGACGGTGAACCACAATATCTGTGTCTAAACCCGGCATGTCTTCATAAGACCAGGCGAAGATTTCAACGTATTCATTCAACAACTGTATTAAGCGCTCCTTGACACTTGGTACCAGATTGGCGCCCACTTGTACTTCCTTCCTGTCTTCCTCTGTTCCTAAGTTGACTGTTTCCAACAACTCTTCATGAGGCAAGATGGCCCTCTCTTCTTGTTGTAGAAGTCTGGCTAGCTCTCCTGGTACTTCACAATCTTCGTCATCCTCGTATTCAGCCTGGTTGACCAAATCTTCAGAGTTATTGAAGGATATAGCGGAATAGTCACCCATAGAATCCAGAGTGGATGGGTACCTACATTCGTGAGTGTGTGTAAGGGATAGCCATCCTTAAACAAACAAAAATGCAAAAGGAAAGAAAATGAACACATCAGTTTATAAATGAAAAACGTCCAATGATTCATTAAACATGACATATGAATATGAAGAGAATCAAAACCCTTACAAATGGACCTACATGCCCCGGGCAAGGCATGAGGTGAAAAATAGTGTGCAGATTGTTTTAGTAATTATTACAGACCAACAGGAAATGTTCGAAAGATAAATTACTGATTAATGAAAGTAATGGGGACGAAGTCTTTCGCCTCCCAGTTGCGTAGTCCCCCTTCGATGGTTGGGAAGATCCAATCTTCAATGTTGGCCTCTTTGTCTTCGTCTTCCAAAGCATTGATTCCATGAGGAGAAATCTTGACGGGTGTCCTTTCAATTTTTGAGCGACGCATAGCTTTCTGCCCCGCAGTGGTAAATCCCAACCCAAACTTGTCTGTTTTGTGAGGAATGTCAGGCAACTTCCCCCATGTTGAGCTCTTCCCCTCCTTCATTACAGCCTTTGCGTCTTTCAGAGATGCCATCCTGGCCACCTGCTTGAGTACCTCAGCTATTGCCTTTGCTACTGCAACCTCGGGGACAATTTCCTCGAAGTGTTGGAACGGTGTCTCAATGAATTCACCCTCCACCTCTACATACCGAAAGGAGTTCAGGTGGCTGATCATATATTCCTCCTCACCGTGTACAGTCATGATTTTTCCTTTGACATGGTATTTCAACATTTGATGTAGAGAGGAAGTGACTGCCCCAACATTATGTATCCATGGTCTTCCTAGCAAGCAAGAGTACGACAGACGGATGTCCATCACATAGAAAGTTGAGTGGAATACTTCAGTGCCCACCTTGATGGGAATGTCGACCTCCCCATGCACCATTCTTTTAGACTCGTCAAAGGCCCTGACAATGATATTACTTGGTTTCAGCTCCAAGCCTTCACAATCCAATCGATCCAGAGCTTTCTTAGGCAGCACGTTCAGAGAAGAGCCAGTGTCGACCAAAACATGGGCAAGAGTAGTTCCTCGGCATTCAACTGACACATGCAATGCGTCATTGTGCTTTCTTCCTTTCGGAGTCAGGTCAGCATCAGAGAAACCCAGGCCGCTGTCTGCGGTAAGGCTGGCTACACAATCCTGGAATTGATCGGCTGAGGTTTCTTAGGGCACGTGGGCTGTCTTCAAAAACCTTATCAAGGCTTTGGCATGAGCCTCCGAACAAAGCAGCAAAGCTAACATGGAGATCTTTGAGGGGGTTTACCCCAGTTGCTCTACAATGTCATAATCACTTTTCTTTATTATTTTCAGAATCTCCTCCATTTCTTTTTTAGAGGTTTCGGGGATGACCAATGGCTGAGCCCTCGTCCTGACGAGCTCATCTTGGATCCATTTCCCCTTATCAGCAGAAGTAGGAGGGACAACCATAAGAGTAACGACTTCTTCAATCAACGGAGTTCTTGCAGAAAGTTTTATCGGTGTAGGAGTAACCTTGGCAGCAGCTGAGGGTCCAAAGATTGCCTTTGGAGGGGAAATCTCTGGAGAGAAAATTCTCCCACTTCGGGTAATCTTGCTCGTACCGGCAATGTTTCCAATGTCGGTAGTTTCTTTGTCAGAGCTCTCTTCAGTTATCTCAATTTGTTTAACACCATGGTAGTAGATTTCTCCACCATAATTCCATGGTATTGATTTGTCATATTTGTAGGGGACAGGCCCAGGCATGGTTATTTTCAGAGGTGCAATCTTCATAGCAGATGTAATCTTAACAGGCTTTTTAGGGACCTTGGAAAGATTGGTGGAAATGGTGATTATAGAAACATCTTCGATAGGGGTTGGAGTAGCAAGAATCTTTTCGAAAAGAATTTGTTGGCTGTCCATTAGGCCTTGGATGCCTATCTTTAGCAATGGACAGTCAATTGGTAGGGAGGAACAACAGTAGCAGTCTTCTTTACAACCCGGGAAAATCCCAGCCTTTAACAGATTCAACTTGATTGTTAGTAGTGGAGTTACCAGATCATCAACAGCAGCAACATACATATCTTCTTCAATAGAATGGACATTGCGACCATGCTTCGGCATTATAGCGGATATTACGTTCGGTTTCTCCGGAGCATCGAACTCAACCTCTTTTGCATCTATCAAGTCTTGAATTTTATGCTTAAGCACCCAGCAATCGTTGGTGTCATGCCCGACGCTGTCAGAATGATAGGCACATTTAGCATTGGGATGATAATGCGGGGAAGTTGTATTCACATTTTTTGGTGCCTCTTTGATAGTGGTGAGATTTAGCTTCAACAAATGGGGAAGAACTTGTGCAGGCGTCATGTTGATGCGGGTGAACTGCCGTTGTGGCCGTTCTACCCGTTGCTGGTTAGGTCTGGACTAATTGTTACGAGGTGATCATTTGACGAATTTTGAATCATCACAACCCCTACACTCGACCGGCGCTCCGTTCTTCCCAATCTTTTCTGAGAGTATATAATAGCTGTTTCCTTCTTGGCCAGAAATGATTTCTTAACAGTTGTGGATGCAGAGGCATCCCTTTGGATCTTCCCACTCTTAATACCAGCTTCCACCCGTTCGCCAGTCAGAATCAATTCAGTAAACCCTGCGGAAGAGCTCCCGATCAAATGGTTGAAGAATGGTCCAGATAGGGTCCCCAAGAACATATCAACTAGTTCCCTATCAGAAAGAGGTGGCTGCACTCTTCCGGCCAAGTCACACCATTTCTGGGCGTATTCTTTAAATCCCTCATTTGAGGCCATCCCCATACTCTGTAGCTGAGTACGGGTTGGCGCCAAGTCAGCGTTATATTGATACTGGCGATAAAAGGCAGCTTCCAAGTCTTCCCAGTTATGCACTTCTGACCTCTCAAGTTGGTAAAACCAGTCTAGCTGTGTACCAGACAAACTGTCCTGAAAGAAGTGTACCCAAAGATTTCTGTCGGAGGTATGAGGTTGAATTCTTCTGACATATGACCTTAGGTGCATTTTCGGGCAAGACAGCCCGTCATATTTTGCAAAAATTGGCACCTTAAACTTTGGAGGGATCACAATTCCAGCAATCAATCCCAATTCTTCAAAATCTAACCCATGAACCCTTTGCAGCTCCATAGCTGCCAGTCTATCCTCCAGGTTTTTGTATTTGTCGTCCGCTGGCGGGTATTGCTGCTTTGAGTAGTCTTCATCTTCCTCGACCTCTTCCTCTTCAGCCTCAGACTCAGAAGGTAATGCAGCCCCTTTTCCTTTACCGGTCCCCTCATCATATGTGGAGGGGAATTCAAGAACTCTCCTTGCTTCATTCTCAAATCTTCTTCCCAGTGTAGCTACCCCAACTCTTTTCTTCTTATTTTTTCCTTTTTCTTGCTCTTTATTCCCCAACAGTGCTTTTAGATCCTCCTGACCCTTTGCCAAGGTCATTAGGAGCTGTTGAAACTGCGAGTTTTGTGACTGCAGATCTTTGACCGTCTGTTCAAGATCCATCTTACTGAAATAAACAGCAGAAAGATAAGGAAACCTGGTGTGAAGACCTGCTTATGCATATGATGAATGATATGTTTGTTCATGCAATGCATTCAAGGATTTAGAGATTCAAAATTGTTGCAGACAAAAAGAACACACGTCATATTAATAAGAAGAAATTTTGTCAGTACATAAATGCCCCATGGGCCAAATATTACAAAAACTTCTTAAGGTAAAAAGACGTTGCGCATCCTCTTTGGTGCGATGTAAGTGTTGAGGGTCTCCTCCTCGTGAAGTCGGCGGGTAAGCTCCAAAACCTTCTTCTCACTGGCGTAGAAGCTGGCTTCAAAAGTATTCTGTTCCTCCTTGAGTTGGATCCAACTCTTTTGCATTTCCTCCCATGATGTTGGCATTTCAGGATGTAGGATGGTGTATGGAACCTTTCCTTCCTTAACAGGATCTTTAATCAAAGGGAGAATGTGAGGGTAAGGCATCATAAGACTCTGGGCTCGGGTTCGTACCCACTTGAGGTAAGGCTCAAGAGGGATGGAGTTCTTGTGCCCCAGTGTTAGGCATCCTCCAAGCTCTGATGAATCTTTGGCGAAGTCCTTGCGCATCGTTGTCGAAGTCAAAAACTAGGTCAGGAATCAGCATGTCATGAGGGCCATCCCTCCGTGCATATCCAAATTGTCTCAAAGCTAGACAAGGGTTGTAGGTAATGCCTCCCCTAATGCCAAGTAATGGAACATTAGGGAACTCACCGCAACGATCGACAATGATGACATTTTCTCTGGACCGAGAACACCAATGTACATCAGAATGTGTGAGGGTCATCAATCGTTGTGACCACCTTAAGCCTTGTTCATTCTCCAACACAGATTGTGGAAGGTGAGAAATAAACCACCTTGCAAGGAGAGGAGTACAACACATGAGAACACCTCTCTTTCTCATTGTTCGTGTGTAAAATGAGTGGAGGATGTCCCCAAGCAATGTAGGTATGGGATTCCTGGATAGGAAAATCTTGACAGCATTGACATCTATAAGTTGGTCAGGATTTGGGAACAAGACCAACCCATAAATAAGGAGTGCCACGATCTCTTCAAAGGCTTGCAGATCCAGGGAATTCCAACACTCTTGTGCCTTCTCAAACAAGAATTTTTCCAAGAAGCCTTTGACACCACTTCTAGTCTCCCAATGCCCCTTGATGTCAGATGGTTGCAAGTGTAGTGTTTGAGAAACATCTTCAGGCTTTGGTTCTTTTTCCGTACCGTTGAAAGGTAGTTGATTAAGAATAGGAATTCTCAGGAGTTGAGAAAATTCCTCCAAAGTAGGCACCAATTGATAGTCGGGGAATGTGAAACAGTGGTGAAGGGGGTCAAAGAATTGGAACAACACTTTCACCATGTCTTCTTTAATGTTGGTGTTGACTAGGCTGAGCAGTCTACCATGTCTTTCACTGAAGAGAGAGCTTTCTGGAATTCTGGATGTGCGCTCCTTGAGTTGAGGAGATATTCTCACAAGGTTGACTTGGATAGTTTTCCTGCGAAGAATTTCCATGGCCTACAAAACAAGAACAAAGATGAAGATCCAAACCCTTGAAATGGTTAGTGGATGCATATGATGCTTTATGATGTTCATGATGTATGCACAAACATATGTACAAGCAAGTCACACAAAACCCTAGTTTCAGGCTTGCATGGGGTTTCATAGGTAAGTACCCTCTTGAGTGAAGTTGGCTTAAAAACCTGTCCTATAAATAGTAACCGGATTCTAAGGAGCTCAATATCATTGAATTTTTTTCTATGTTCATTGTTTTGGTTTAGCCACTTAACTAGCGACCAAAATATTCCAAGAAAACAACCCTCAATGAGTGTAGTATCGAGTATCTACCAACTTCGGACTGCACCAAAGCCGATCATCTCACTACCCCTAATAAAAGGCCAAGATGGTCAAGTAAGGTTCTAGGTCATTAGTGCTTAGTGACATCACTCAACGGCCCCGTACTCTCCATGATTGAACTCAAGGGTTACCGGTACTCACAAATATGTCGCACTAATATAGATATTGCTTCAACCGTGTTGGTATACCCCGCACAGTTTCCACAACGTATTGCTACCTATGAATGTTTCCCCAAATCCGAGTGTAGGATTTCAAGCCCAAACAAGAGAACCAAAATGTAAAGCAATCAAAACAAACAATTAGTCATGCAAAAGGGTGATCTAAGCCCTAAGGTTACTCCACTTTTAATTTCTCCCCAGCAGAGTCGCCAGTTCTGTGATACGGCGGGAGAACTGACTTGAGGTTTCGCGTTTGTTTTCGCAAATGTTTCGGTTTAGCAAGAGTCGCCACCGACTTTTTATTTTACCTTAAGGAAAGGTTAAAAAGCACAGGAAAAACCTTTGAGATGTTTTCTTGGGTTCGGGGAGTAGATTATAGAAAGGGAAGGTATTAGCACCCTTTCTATCCATGGTTATCCATGGGCTCTTAGTTACTTGCTTAGATCACTTGCCTTGCATTTTCAATTGTTTGAAATGGTGCTTTCAATTGTTTGAAATGGTGCTTTGTGTGTGTGGTTTTGAAAATGTTTTGAAAAAGATGCCTTGTCTAGGCAACCATTGTAACAATTCTTTACTCGAATGTTTTACAAAGGTGTTTGTCTTTTTGAAAAGATGTTCAATGTTTTTGAAAGTTTATTTTTGAAAGTTGTGTTGTGGAGTGTGTTTTGAAAGTAGGCAAGTGTATTTTGCAAGTTTGATCAAGTAAATAAGAGTTGTCTACCCCTAAATTTTCTCAAAGATCATTCCTATGTTTTAACCCTTTTAACAGTATTGTTCCACTATTGTATTTGGTGGACAATCTTGTGTTAGGATGTTAACGGGACGGGCGCGGGTCATCGTTTAGACCATGAATGCAATAGTGCCAAGTGTCTTTGGCAATTTTTCCTTCAAGGGACTTGATCATTTTTTAGGCAACTTGAGAAAGCGTCATCGAGGGACTATAATCATTTGATTTGTTTTTGTTTTGCCAAAGACACTCAACATGCAACATGGCCCATTTTGAAGGCAACAAGTGGAGTATCCCTCAGGGTGCAAGTGTGCATGGTGTTGTCAATTTTCATGCATTTTTGTCTTCGTATTAGTCAAGCTATTTGTTATTGGATTTGCATACAAACCCTAAGTCTATCATGGCATAATTTGGAAGCTTTTAAATGCGGAAATTTAAAGTCCTAAATTATTACAACATAATTATGGGGATGGGGGTACAAATGTTTGAATGGGGGGATATTTAGCAAGAAATTAAATCTAAAACTATTACATCCATATTGAATATACAAATATCAAATTGTACAATATTTAAATAAATATAATAAATATGCAAAATGTATTATGCACAAAAAGGATTTTTTTATATATGAGAAAGTATTTTTCAATGTGAAATATAAACAAAAATAAAAAGGTCAATTTTTAAATATTTTTATGGTTTAGGGCAAAACCCTAGTTTTCTAAATAAATAATATTTATTTATTAATTATATACAATATTTGTTAATTATATACAAAAAATAAAAAAGAAGTATATTGTAAAAAAAAAGAGTATTTTTTAGTGTCATATATTAATAAAAATAAAAATGTATTATTTTCATATTTTTATCCTAAGTATTCTAATAAATATATACAAGTATTTATATTATATATTAAATATATTAAATATATACAAGAGTAAGATATTAATTATTTACAAAAAAAAGTATATTTTAGAAAATGTTTTCAAAAGGTAAACAAAAAATATTAACTGAAAAATATTTATTTTTGTATTATTTTCTAGGGTTTTAAATAAAAAGGTTTTTAATATTTATTTACATATATATGCTAAATAAAAGAAATAAATGCTAAATAAATGCAAAAATGGGTGGAAAAATATTTTTAATATTTTTTATATTTGAGCAAAAAATAATAAGTCAGAATCAAAAAAGAAAACAATAAAAAATGATCAATATATCACACAATGGGCCAAGGGGGTGTAAATTGGAAGAGGGGGTGCAAAAAGCAGGACTGACTCAGGCCCAGCCCAAGCCAGTCATCTTCAACCTTCAGCAATGTTTGAACATTAAAAACACACGCTTCTTGTACAACAGCTAACTCCTGATTATTTGACTTTTAACAAAAACTCATAACACAAACATTATAGAGCATCAAGAGACGAATTCATACATATAAAACACTTGACCTAACTCTAAGAATCCAGGGAGAATTTCTTCATCCCCAATTTCTGACCTAATTTTTCTTCAATGTTCATGGCCAAAATTCTCACAGCACGCATAATATAAATGAAAAGTAAATACATGGATGGCTTCAGGGCTATGAGTAGAACATGTTTTCTTCACAAACCTAAGCTTAATCATGCCTGGATAGAGAGATAGAAGTTCATGTTTTTACCTGTTTCAGCTTGACTTGAACAGAACAATGTAGCAACTTCCAATGGATTTTGAGCTTTTGTACAGTTTTCCTGAAGTCCAAGGATGCTTCTCCAACTCCTAGCTTGCTTTAAAATCAACTGAATCGTGATATGGAAGTCAACCTGCACAGCTTGAAAATAAAAATGGCAAACGTGGTTATGGGTGTTACAGCTTGGGTTTAATGCTTGGGATAGTTTGTATGGATGATATAGAATGTATTTGAACTGGTCTTAGCCAAAGTGCACGAGTGGAAATGTTTGTGGAAGTCAAGTTGCAGAGCTTGCTCTGTTTCTGCAGCAAGAGGTGTTTTTGTGTTTGAGGAGGTTTGAGGGGTGGTTGATTCGTGCCTTAGGCTTGCTTGGATGTATGAAAGATGTTAACAAGGTTTGTGTTTGGCTGTGTTGACAGGAAATGAGAGATTGAGAGTTTTTTGCAAGCTTTCTTCTAATGTAAGCAAGTATATGTCAACTTGTGATATAGGCCTGTCCAATGTCCTCAAGCATGCTGCATATCTTGTTCTTGATCAGAGGGATTTGTGTACAAATGCTAGCCTCAAATATCTGGCCCATGCTTCTTGGATTTGTTATTTGACATAAAGCACTACTTTATCAAAATGGCAAATATGCTTTTTCGAATTAAGGGTTAATCTTGCATGTAATGACCAAATGAACAAAATAACACCTTAGCACAATGGTTAGGCATTTAATTATGGTGTGTGAAACTGGTTTTGAGGCCTGCAAGCTAGCTTTCTACAAGCTGATTTGAAAAATGCCAATGTTATGAACATGCCTTGGTCAAGAACAAAAGTGAATTTTGTCCAACTTTGCAAATTCGATTCTCTCTAACCACAAGGGTGTTTGAGAAGTTCTTGGACAATTTGGAAAGCTTAGAATGGGTACTACAATCCATCTTTGTAATGCAAATTGAAACTCCAAGTGGAAGCATGTGAAAAATGGCCAAGAAGTTGGACAAAAATCATGCCTAGAATAGGTCAAAATTTCTCTAAGTTAAAAATGTTTTGCACCCTTGTTCCAAAAATCATAACTTGGGCTACAAGCTTCCTTTGAGAAAACTTTGTGAATCAAAGTTGTAGATTTTGCAATGGACTACAACCTTCATGTTTTGAGTTTTGTTTGAATCCATTTGCATCTTGGTGAAAAAATGGGACAAAGTTAGGGAAAAATAAGGGAATTTCATAACTTAGAAAATTTCTAAGTTATGAAATTTCTTCATTTTAAACCCTAATTTTCAAATTTGGATTTCTTGATGAACAAGTTTCATAATTTTGACATGTTTTGATGAAAAATGAATCTTGGTACTTGATTTTGACCAAAAAGTCAAAGTTTGACTTTTCAGTATACAGTCAAATTTTGATCAGTTGACTGGAAAATTCATCTGTCAATCCTGTGCATTTGAGATCTTTTGAACTTGTTGAATGTGTCAATACAATTACATTGAGTCCTTGAGTCCATATGTGAGCTTGGTTTGCCATTGGCTAGGTCAAACAGTCAAAAATTGCCTTTGTGCAGTCAAAACCCTAAAAATGACCATTTTGCCCTTTTGGTGATCTGATCAAATTTCTTGTGGAATTGTGATCCAAACTTTACCAAATGGTTCATATGAGTTCATTATGTTGATGTGGGTCAAATTTGATGAGGTTTGATTGTCAATTGGCCACAGTTGACTTTTTTCCCCAATACAGCTGATTTCTAGGTCAACTGTCCAATTGACTGGGCAAAGATTGGAATCAAGGCTTGAAACTTGGTATGGATAAACTTGTGAGTCCAAAATGAAGCATGAAAGTCGCTTTGGGCATCTTAGGTCAAAACATCTTTGTGAAAACTCAAACCCTAATTTGGGTCAACAGTGCAAGGAGAAGTCTTGAGCAGAGCAAACCCTAACTTGATCTTGAGCTCCAAGAGTCTTGTGATAAGAAAATGTTGATGAAAAGAGAGGGAAAATTTTGGGGTACAACAACCACTAATTAAACAAAACTAATAAAATACTCCAAATCTATCTTCGATGCTCCTATAAGTTACTCCTGAGCATCTGTGTGTTACCCCCGTGGAGACAACATTCAAACAGAAAGGTTGAATAATAACAATTCATTATAAAAGATGTAAGGAAAAGATTAGTAGTTATAAAAAACATCATCATGTAATCAACACATATCATCCATCAATACTTCATACTCGCCTATACATCATTGTAGCGGTAGAAATGTTGAGACTAAGCCATTGGATTGACTTAACACGTATAAATCACAGAAAAATCGCCACCGCGCTTTATTGTTTCCAAAGGAAATGGGAAAAGAGAGAATAAAATCGAAAAAGAGAGGAAGAATCTAGATACGGAGGTTGGTTATGCAAAGGGAAGGTATTAACACCCTAAATATCTATGGTACTCCACAGGAATCTCTTCGAAAATCTGTGTATTTTGGCTATAAAAAGTATATATAAAATAAGATGGTGAAGATGAGAAAAGAAGTATTTTTTACAATTTTTGCACCCGTCGCGGTTGCGAACCATTAGTGCCTACGTACCACCTTTCATGCAATAGGTGATCAGGGTACTCATAGTTCACCCTAAAAATATTAAAACACTTGTGTGTTGGTTAATTTTAAGAGAAGAGACATCATCGTCATATCCGAATGGAAACCATACTTACTATCCACAATTATGAGAAAGTAGCATTTGCATCATCTCAAAGTGGAGGATATAACTTGGATTTAAAATCCATCATTCAACACCAAAGTGGAAAATAGCTCTCTTCACTACATATCGTAGAGGTATAAATGTTCGCATCACTACAAGAATTGACAAGAGTCTAATCTTTTGAGAAAAAAATTAAAGTAAAAAGCCAAAGTGGAAAATTGTTTTGAATGAGGTTGATTACTTTTAGTCTTGAGAAAGATGTCAAAGTACGATTAAATCGATTAGAGTTTGATTAAGAAAAGATTTTAAAAATGCATGGACCTAAGTCCAAGTTTATTATAAAAGTGGTTCAAGTTAGAAAACAAGAAGAATGTTGAAAAGGAGGGAAAAGATTTTTGAAATTAAAAAAGATATGAGGAGATGAAGGGACTATCCTAAAGCATAAGGTAAAAGCCAATGAAAAGAACGATCTAACCAACAAGAAGCCAACACTTGACATAAGAATCAATTTAGAATTCCCATTCCTTGGATTAAAACCAAGCAAGCAAAAATACTAAACCTCAGAGGTATACCAAGCTTCAGATGAATTAAGAACCAAGCAAAGTCTTCATTGACAAAAATTGGCCACAGTAACAACTGTATACAGAGGAATTCTCAATCATAGACAAAGCATGAAAGTCAGAATAACCTGCACACAGAAAAAATTCAAACCAATGCCTTGGAGTAAACCCCAAGGATTTCAAAAGATGTTCACAAAAAATATCAACCAAAGATCACAGAGTTCCAAGGTCTCAAGGCTTCTAACACTAAGTCTCAAGAGTCCACAACTCCACAGTTCTAGGGATAGTAACCAATAGTCCAAGTAACCCTAAAGATTTTAATGTTCAAGTTGATTAAGTGTCTTCAAAAGCAAAGAAAGCTCAAGTGAGAAAAGATAAAATGACATAAAAATAAATGCTCAAGTGAGAAAAAGGAAAATAGCATGAGATATGAATGCTAAAAATAAATGGTACATAAAATTAAAGGCATAAAATAAAGGCATAAGGTAAAGTTAATTGTTAGTGAGTTAGAAGTTAGAGGTCAAGTATAACAAAAGGTTAGTTGAATGACCATCTTGAAGCTTGCTTTTGAAAACTAGTTAGAAGATTGATAAAATCAAAGCTTCTCAACAACAAGTTTTATTTGCTTTTTGTCAAGTATATCATTCATTTCAAGTACTCAAGGAAAGCACATATATTCAACAATGTTCAAATGATTCATTTAGACCAAAACTCGTGAAGTTCATTAGGGGATTGATAGAATCAAAGCCTCCTAACAATGAACTTCAAAGTTATTGGACCCAAGATTTCAAATTAAACATACTTGGGCTTGCAAACATATGTTTGGGCCACAAATGATCATTTTTTGAATCGGGACAAATTAAGCGCTATGTTAAGTAATCGTAAGTGGACTTATGTAGAAGTCACACCTATTTTTAAGACGATCAATAACAATCTATGTACTATACATGTTAGGGAATTGATATGTAGATCATTCTCCAAAAATATGTAGCACAAGTAAAAACAAGAATAAGATGAAGAGGGAGGGGAATGATAGTGTAACCAATGTATCAGATGAAATTAGGGTTTCAAATATCATCAACATCATTCATCCATTTTGGTGGATTTGGTTTTTCAACCTATCAACACCCAAGATCCAATGAGGTTGAGAAACTTGTCCCAAAATAACACTCAAGTACCTCCAAATCAGGACCAATAAAAAATAAAATAAAATATATTTAATATAAAAACAAAATTTAAATGATTTATAAAAAGGAAGTAATTGGTAAAATAAACAACAAGTATTAAAACACCAAATAAAAATCCTAAAAAATATTAGAGGTCAAACATGAGTCAACAAGTATTGATAATTTTTTTTAAAATTTTTAAAGTCAGAAACTATTTTTAAAATATAAAGAAATAAGCAAAATAAGCTAAAATTTGTGAAAAATAGTAAAACTAAAAAATAAAAATAAAAATAAAATGAGGTCACAAATATTTGTCAAGAGGTCATGAGATCCTTCCATAATTTTTCCAGAATTTAAAATAACCAAAAAGTATTTTTAAATAATTAAAACAAATCAAATAAAGTGAAAAATCATATAAAAATACCAAATCACAAAATAAAACTGTGAAAAAATAAAAATCAGAAAGAGAAAAATCAAAAGTATTTTTGATCATTTTTTCACAATTTTAGAAGTTGAAATGAGTTTTTTTTAATCAATTTTTGAAGTTTAAAACAATTAAAACAAAAATCAGAGAATAAAATAATAAACCAAAATAATGTGGATCATCTGATCATTGTCAAAACGCGTTAGTAATCAAATTCAAGGGATTTGGCGCACTATGCATATCATGGACATTAGTGAAAAAAGCACTGGAACATTAATGAAAACAAATTTGAAAAAAAACGTGGCAAAATGTTATTGGCTTAGAGATGACATGTCATCATCTTCAACCTCCGGCCACCTCCAAATCGTGATTCCACAAACAGTAAAATCAAGAGCTTGGACCAATGTCATTCTCTTCGTCTCTTCAAGATGATTCCAATGGTAACCTCGCGAAAAATTTATATTAACCATAACTTAGTCGATTTGGAAAAAACCAGAAGAAAAAATTGAAAAGGGATTTGAAAATTCATGAGTAAAACTCACTTCTAATTAAGAAAAACGATTCTAAGAGCAATAGAATGATGAGAGCTACATTCTAGCAACAAGTTTGAATAGAATTGATAGAGGAATTTACCTGTTGAAACTCAACTTCAGAGCTCTGAAATCGGGCTTGGTGAGCTTGATCCAGTGCTCGATTCTTGGTTGTAAGAGTATGGTTAGCTTCAGAGAAGTTCAATGAAGCTAACTGAATCAAAATAAAGGAATGAAAGATCCTCTAAAGGAGAAAATGAATTCGAAAATTTCATAGGTTTTGTGAGGTTCGAGCAGAGCTTCTTTGGCTATCCAAGCTTGAGGAAAAGACTGAGGAATGAACCTCTATTTATAGGGAAATGAGTGGTGAAAAGAATTGGAAGAAATAGTGAGGTATGGAGGTAAACTGAGTGAAGCCCAAAAATGAGAAAAGTGTGACTTGCTTAGCATTAAAACCCACTCAAATCTTGCGTTTCAAGGCTCTAATCGTGTTTTGCAAGTTTGTTAAACATGTTTAAGTGAAAAATGCGCACAAAATTGGTGATTAGAATGCACATTATGAAAATCAAATTCTGACTTCAAGCAAAATCTCAGTTTCATGGAAGAAACTTCAAGAGTATGGAGCACACAATGTAGGAGGCTTTATGATCTAATTCTTTTTGCAATGGAAATATCTCACAACAAACTTCACAATGTGCCAAGAAAGGTAGCATTTGAATGCTTGAGCAAAAATTTATTCAAGTTTGAAATCAGGAAAAATACACGGGTATTTGATACTTAGAAAAATTCTAAGTATGGAACCTCAAAATAACCTATAATGTTGTTCAAAGTTACATGCCCTTCCACTCAAAATTTTCTCTTGATCCTTGAATATGAAATGACGTAGACCCTTTGAACTTAATTATGGAATTTTGACCACCCAAAAACCATAAAAAAATGAAAGAGCTATGGTCTTTGGAAGATGATGAACAAATTTGGGGAGATTCCCAAAAGACCTATAATCTTTTAAATTCTTTAATGACTTTCCAAACATTTTAAAGTATAAACCTTGAAACAAAGTTGTAGTAGACATCCCAAAGATTATTGTAGAAAAATAATGAGCTCAAGGAGATAAAATATGATCAAGTTATAATCATTTGAAGTCACACAAGAGAATTTGATAGCCTTTTCAAAGGAGTTGTAATATTCTTCAACCATTAGTGAGCTTCCATTAAAAATTAGCCTTAAACCCTTGAAGATAACTTGTTAAGGAACCTTTAAAGAGAATCATGTCTTTGGAATCAATCAAAAATCTCAAAAAACGAGTAAGATATGGTCCTTGGAAATCAGTAAACCTTAGCTCAGAGAGTGTCAAAATGACTTGGAACCCCTTTCAACTTTTGATGATTTTCCTTGCACAATTGGATCTAGTCATGTGAAGAGAAGTTGTTGTAGATGATAGTAAGAACCCATATAAAAAATAACCAACTCAAAATATTGAAAATTGAGAGAGTTATGCACTTGTGACCACTAAATCAAGTACTTGCTCAATTAGGTGAAACTCGTTGAATAAACCTTGAATCTTTTGATATTTATTTGCAAAATAGAGCATGATGGATCAATTTAGACCTTGAAATGATGTTTTCTTGAAGCAAACTCAAAGGTGGAGCTTAAGTTCCAATGAAACTTCTTGAAAAGGCATGGAAATAAACACATGAACCTGTGAATCTTCTTGATGAACACCACCACCAACCTTGAGGAAAACTTGACCTAAATAAGGTGAGAGATCTCTTTGAACCAAAAAACTTTGATATCTTAGACATATCCTTGAAGCTTAAGCTATTGCAATCCATTGAAGAACCATTTGACGGAGGACCATCCCTCAAAACCCTAGGCTAGATGGTGGGATGATTGCACTTGTGTCACCACCTACAATATGAACACCCAAAGAAACATATATACATATTTTGATGTTATTTAAAAGTTAATCCAACTAAAAAAACACATGTACACGATACATAATTCAAGGTGCTTGGTGATCCCTCAAGAGCAAACTTAAAGATAATATGAAGTAGAAGGGATAACCAACCCTAATGTGTGATCTTGATGTATTGATAATATGAGATAATGAGAGATCTTAGGGGCAAAAATTGGGATATAACAACTTCCCTTATTTAAGTGTCTTCTATTAGGAGATATGAAGGTTAAAATCTTCGTCTCCACGCGATTAAAGATACTTAAATACAAAACAAACCCTATTTTTGGCCCTAAGATGCCATGCAATGCTTATGATTATGAATGCAAACGACCAACTCCATATGTGACATAGAACACCACTGGGGAGGCAAAAAATAAAACCAACGGACCAAAAAGAGAGTTTGACCAGGAAAATAAATCGTTGCGGAAGAACATGACATTGGGGATGATAATAAATAGGCAAAGACAAAAATTACGATTAGAGTAACCAAATGCATAGTAAGATTTCAACAACGAAAACTCTTAACAATGCAAGAAACAAATTGTCAAGGTGGTAACTGTTAAAAAGAGTTACCTACTCGATTGGGGAAAGAGACTTAATTCCGTTGGAGGAAGATCAACTTCGTTGGGAAAAAGAAGACTCAATACTACTGAGGTAAAGCCCAAAGAGGAGACAAAGTATCATCAACTCAAAAAATAAGGAAAAAGCAATAGGTAACAACGACCGATAGACAACTGTGAACTACCCACTCATAGAGGAGATATCAAAAGAGAGTAACATCGACTCACAAAGGATCATAAACCACCAACCTGAAGGATGCTAATAGAAACAGTAAGATAATACCAGCTCAGAGATGACAGTAAACATCAATATTGAGGTAGGTAACAAATGATTGACATCATTAATTATGACTAGAAACAAATGATTGGCATCAACGCTTATGGATGGTAACAAGTAGTTGATGAAATTCTGGTATCAGATATGTGATGTCGAATGAGATGTCACGACACAAATATCTGTTTGCAAGTAAGGTGCAGTAAAATCAAAAGCAGTAAAAACACAAGAGATTTTTCACCCAGTTCAGTGTACAACAACACCTACTCTAGGGGCTACCAATCCAGGGACAAGTTTACTAAATAGTACCAATTCACAGACCAGCAATAACAACCAGTTTACAATCTAATCACTTAATCACTACCCAAGCTAAAATTCTACCTAAGATTCACCTAGGTATGAGGTCATCCTCTAATCCCTTCAATCACTTACAGTGAAGAACTTAACAGAATTAATAAGTTTGAAACACTTCAATCATTCAATGCTTAAAAGCTTATGAATGATACACAATTAACAACCCAAATAATAACTCAAGTATTTAAACTAATACTTAGAGTGTATTACAAATAAAAAGCCTAGAATTTTAATCAGAAAGAAAGTATTCTTCTTAAAAAGTTGCTTGTCTTTGAATAAGGAAGCAAGTCCTTATATATGCACAGTTGTGGGCTTGGGCTTAAAATCAAATATTTAAATCTTTAGAATATTTCCATAAAAACGGGCTAAGATAAGATTCATTCAATTTGAAAAATATTCCTCCAGATTTTTTACAGCCCGTGAGTCACAAATCCTAAATTATGCCACGCATGAAAACAGGAAACATATAACTTAAACTGATGTTAGGCTGAGATCAGTTCAGTAGGCAGATGTCAAGACATATGCTTTGACATCATCCAAAACAGTTTTTCTCCAAATGTTAAGACATTTAGAAAAACATTAACAAGTCATTGTTTTACTAAAATTGCTGCCAACAAACACTTATAAACTCCCCCTTTGGAAAATTTTAGCTAAAACATTATTAGAGAAGCAACACAATTATCAAAGCATTATCAGGGCAACAACATAAGCAAAGTAATCAAAACATACATTCAGCAACATACATTTAGTTAGCAGTTAGCTGTTAGCAAAGGAAGATGTCAAAACATCTTCTGAGACATGAGGCTCCCCCTGAAGTATTGAGCTCCCCCTCAATCAATGGTCAGTGGTCAGTCAGTGGTCAGTGGTTAGTCAGTCACTCACTTACTTTCTCTCCCCCTTTTTAGTCATAATATGCCAAACAAACAGAGGCATTCAAGAGAATATCAGTATTAGGGTACATACCATATAATTCAAATGTCAAGCACATGTAAGTTCCAAAAAAGAAACAAGGAGTTCAGATAAACATCAAGTAGTCTAACTATCGTCAGGACCAATTGACTCAGTTGAACCAGAGCTTCTTTCCTCACTAAAGTTTTCATATTCAGAGCTCACTGTATCATCAAGGTTGTGTTGCACCCTAAAATTTACCCTCTTGATTTAGGCTTATGTTTCATCATGAACATTATAGTGCATTGCATTCATACATTGTGATAGGATCAAAATACTTTGGTTATCAAGTTTTCCTCAAAGCTTTGAAGGTTGATTACATGGACAAGTTGCTCAAGAGATATCTTATCATCCAAACCTATGGATCTTTCAAGCTTAAAAGTTTTTGCATATCTCAAGATGCTTTATTCATCTCTTTGGATCATCAGAGGATTGAAGTTTGTGTTTGATCACAAGGAGAATCACTCTTTGGATTCACCAGTCAAAGTTAGGGTTTTGTTTGAGCAAGGCTATTGGCCAATGCAAAAGTCTTGATTTTGGGAGCTACAACATTTCTTTGATATTTGAAAGGTCCTTATATAAGGAATTGGTCAAGATGCCCAGAGGATTTGAAGTTTTGAAGATAATTCATCAGTCTCCTAATGTGTTGACCAAAATTAGGGTTTTGGTTTTCATCAGGTTTTCTTGAGAATTTTGAAGTGAAACTTTGCACATGGCCTTTATATGTTTGGAAGATCATATGTTTGAAGTCTTGATCATCAATTTTTAAGGTAAGTGAATCAACTGATTCAGAGGGGCAAAATGGTCATTTTGGTCAAAATCAGTCAAAGTCAAGGTTGACCAAGTGAATTTTTGGCCAACCATCAATTCAATGATGTACTTCTCATATTTCAAATCCATTTTGGTCATGGGATTAAAGATATTGAAGTTTGGGTTGAAACTTGTTCTTGAGGAAACCCTAAAAGTTTCTAATTTTGGAAAATGAAGACTTAATTTCAAAAATTCATATTTTATTCATCTTTGATAACAAAAATGCAAATAAAATATGCTTGGAAAGCTAAGAGAATGCTATTTCACCTCCTTTTGGTCTCATGTCCAAATTGGAAAGGAATCAAGAGTTATGGCCTTTTGAAGTTACAAAATTATAGGTCATTTTTCAAAATTAGTGAATTTCAAGCTAGATTTTGGGAGCCTTAATGGATTAATTTGCGAAAACTATAAACTAAGGATTTGTATATCATTTCAAGACCTTTCCAAATTGTACTCATTTGTGTCAAGATTCAAAGGCATGAGCAAGTTATGAGTTTTAGAATTTTGTGGCATTTTAGTGAAATTTGGCAAATGTGCAAAATGGCCATTTCTTGCAAACTCAAGTTTTAGCCATTCCACTTGTTTCTAATCAAGCCCATTGGTAATTTGTGACATGCTGAGGCCCATTACACTCACCATTTTGTGCCCATGTGCTTCATGAGCTTGCTTGAATCAAAAAATGCAAAACTTGTTCAAAATTGCCAAATCACCAACACAAGCTTAATGCAAGGATTTAAGTCCTAATCTTGTTGCTAATCCCTTCCCGAGGGCAAATGGATTAGAATGCGTGCAAAAATAAATAAAACGCACGAGTGACTTCAAGGCTGCATGTGCATACTTAATTTTGGCCAAAAGAAGATTTCTTTGATTCCAAGAGCTTTCAGCCCGAAAAACCTATCCTACCCTCCTCCTGATGCTCTATATATTGAGAAGCAAGCCTCAGTGTAAAGGGTTCGTGTTTCATTTCATCAATAAAAGTCAGAAACTCCATAGCTTGTAGCTCTGCATTTTTCTTCGATTCTTCCATCTCACTTGCGCGTTTTGGCCAATTCTTCTTGCATTCTCTTCTCCAAGTGATAAGGATTGTAGATCGAGGCTTAGATTGCAACTGGAGTGAAGGAGACAGTAGATCCATTTTTTCTCAAAGGTATGAGTTCTCAACTTTGAATTCTGATTTCTAGCCATGCCTCGTGTGATTTAAGTTCATACTCATGTTGTTTGAAGTCTATGGAATGATTCTGAAGCTTTATAGCGTTTAATTTGATGAATTATGCATGTTTGAATGTTCTGAAACTCGCGATGCAGTATGTTTTTGTTCATGTTCATGACTTGATTGTGGACATTGTGATTGATGATTTGATATGATTTGAATTGCTATGGATTCCTTGTCATGCCAACTTTGATTTGCCTTTGATTTCATGAAAAATGATGCAAAATTGAGTGAGTTGTGTTGTTCTGAAAGCGAACCCTAATCCTGAGAAGATGCGCATGTTTTTTGAACATCCGGAGATTGAAGATGATGTGGTGGCATATAATGATTGGTTCATTTGAAATTTTGGTTTATTTCAATTTTTGTTTTATAATTTGATTTCCATGATTTTATTTCTTGCTCAAAAATGATTGGAAAATTCTGAAAAAATTATCATAAATTCAAAATAATATTTATGACTTTGCATATTTTTTTGATAATTTTTTGAAAATATTTTGATTGGTTCAAAAATTGTTAGGTTTAATTAATTAATCATTCAAAGTTTATTTTTATTTTAATAGTTCTAGTGACCTAAAAAATCCCCAAAAATTATTTGAGACTCCCAAAATAATGTGAAAATTGATTCTGACTTTGATTCATCATTTTTATTATTTTTGATTAAAAATTTAATTTCAAAGTTTATTTGTAATATTTGTTTGTTTTTATTTTATTTTTAATACTTCTATTAATTCAAAAACTCTAAAAAAAATCATATAATCTTGTTTTTAATCATAGAACCTGATCAAATTTTTGTTTTGCCTTTTTTGTGATTTTTGATTATGTTTTGCATTTTCTTGCCCTTAAATAATAATTTCATTATTAATTGTTTGTTTTTTTTTTTGTTTTTAATATTTTCCTTTTATCCAAAAAAATCACAAAAATTTAGGGATGTATTTTTTTAGTCCTAATATTTGAATATAATTTTGGTTGTCCATTCTTTTGACTTTTTGATTTAAATATAATTTTTCCATGTGAATTTTTGTTAAGTACATAATGGTTTGAATATTAATTTCTTTCTTGACTTTTCTTAATTCAAAAAAAAATGAAAAAATGTATATCCTGACTTTTAAGGTTTCTTGGTGTTTGGTTTGACCTTGGTTTGATTTGTTTGAGTTTTGATCCTATTTAGTTAATATTTAGGATTAAAAGTCAAAATCTAGGGTTTTGTTGCTTATGGTGCAAGTTTCATGTTCAAAACCTTTGTACCTTGGATTTTTATTGGATTTCAGGTCTTGACCTTGGTTCATGAGTGTATTGGGAATTTGAAAACTATTTTTTTTATATTATTTTATTTGGTTTGACATTTTTCCACAAATAATTTTGAAAACTTGTCTAGTTTGGTGGTTTTGCCAACTAGTCTAGAGCTTTGAACTTCATTTGGCCTCCTCCACAATCATTCATGAACTTAGGGCTTGCATTCTAACTTCTAAACATTTCCAATATGTTAAGATTTTTTGGTTTGAATTATGGATCCTTGTTTCTATTTTTGGTGTAATTTTGAAGTGAAGGTATCCAATTATGTTTGCATGTTTTGTTGTAATATGTTTGATGGCCAATGAACTTGAGTGAGGCCTATAATTAGGAACCTAATTATCATGTTGGTTCTGACTTGTCCATGTTAGCTCAAGCTATTTCACTTAGAATCCTCATGTTTGAATATTTTGAACCATCTAATACATTATGTAGGTTTCATCCCCTTTTGTATTCATGAAGTTGTGATTGAATTAGCTATGCATAATTGAAATGTGCTTGCTAATGACTTCCATGGTTATTGTTCATATTATTCTCAAGCTCTTATGATCTTTGATTGATACTCAATTGTCAATTCAACATGGTGATAGGAAAGAGCAACATTCCTCTGATTCTTTTGACCTAATCTGTGCATATGCTTGTCTCTTCTTGTTTATAATGTCTTAATATTTGGTAATTACCACCTTTTAATTCTCACTTCTTCACCTTTTGGAATACTAACTTGGTTGTTGAATATGCGAGGTACTCTGAGAAAGTTGCCACTTTTGGCTTGAGGCTTTTGTGTTCCACTTTATTTGTGGAACACCGTTTATTATATTGGCATTATTTTTATGTTTGGAATGCTTGATGGTTTATGCAGGATATATATATATATACATGATTGTGAATTCCATACATTGCCCCTGGGACTTGTTCATATATGATAAATTCCTGACTCAATTTGTTTACTGATGCCAGCTTCCTTGAAGTTTCTCTGGGTTTCTTTTATTCTTGCTTGATTTCTACAGATAGTTATCTGTTTGGTATTGTACTACCTCCTTTCTCCCATTTTCATTTCGCATAATTCTCTGATTGCATGATGGGATCTCTGTTGTTGATATATGTCAGGAGGCCCTCTGGTTTTTTATCTGATGCATGTGTTGTGACTGTTGATCGATGAGTCACTCAATTTAGATATTGAGATCACGACTTCGCTCTCTTTGCATGTTCCTCATAGGATGTTTATTGCTTTTCCTCTTTAATTTTTGATCGATGAGTCACTCAATTTAGAAATTGAGATAACGACTTCGCTCTCATTACATGTTCCCTATAGGATGTTTATTGCTTTTCTCTTTTAATTGTTAATCGATGAGTCACTCAATTTAGAAGTTGAGATCACGACTTCGCTCTTATTGCATGTTTCCTATAGGATTGTCTTGTTGAGTTCCCTTTAACATGTAAATTAGGATAGGATCTTACCTTTATCCTCAACCTTAGGGTTAATCATTGTATGATAAAACTAGGGATAGTGCTAGGCTAGTTTCCCTTAGTTGTTTTTCTTTATTTGTATTTTGCATCTTAAAACAAAAATTTGTTTCTTGGCAAATCATAAGAAACCTCTAATGAACATAAATCCATTTTCAAAGTAAAAGATATAAACCAACTTTACTCTTTCCTTGTTATCTTGAAGTCGATGTTTCGCCATCGCACATGTTTGTTATCCTAATTTGATTCTCAATATCATTGTTAGGTGTGATGTTTTGTCATCCAATTTATTGATGTTTCACCATCTTTGCCATGATATATTGTTATCTTGAAGCCGATGTTTCACCATTGCACATGTTTATTATCCTACTTTGATTCTCAATATCATTGTTAGGTGTGATGTTTTGTCATCCAATTTATTGATGTTTCGCCAACTTTGCCATGATATCTTGTTATCTTGAAGCCGATGTTTCGCCATCACACATGTTTGTTATCCTACTTTGATTCTCAATATCATTGTTAGGTGTGATGTTTTGTCATCCAATTTATTGATGTTTCACCATCTTTGCCATGATATCTTGTTATCTTGAAGCCGATGTTTCGCCATCGCACATGTTTGTTATCCTACTTTGATTCTCAATATCATTGTTAGGTGTGATGTTTTGTCATCCAATTTATTGATGTTTCGGCATCTTTGCCATGATATCTTGTTATCTTGAAGCCGATGTTTCACCATCGCACATGTTTGTTATCCTAGTTTGATTCACAATATCATTGTTAGGTGTGATGTTTTGTCATCCGTTTTATCATTCGATGTCTCACCATCTTTGACATGTTACTTTGTTACTACTTAGTCGATGTTTGATTGCCTCACTTGTTTGTTGTTTCATTCGATGTTTTGCCATCTTGACTATCTTTGTTTGTCTTAATTAAAAAACACAAACCAACCAAAACATATAAGCCGAATTACGGTTGCTCTGATTCCTTAAAAGGGATACATAGGCATTGGGGTAGGGCCCAACCGAGCACAACTTTTATTTTCCCTACATTATTTTCTTTTTCTTTTGCATGCATTCCCTTTTCAGCTTTAAGCCATAAACATAGTATTTGACCGCACCCATTAGATTAGACAACAAGAGTGGATACCATAGAGTACTATGGGCGTGTGGGGTGCTAACACCTTCCCCTCGCGTAACAGACTCCCTTACTCGATCTCTTGGTCGAAAGACCGTGATTTCTCCCTTTTCAGGTTTTCTCGATGTTTACCTTTCCCTCTCAACGGGATAAAAGACGTTCGGTGGCGACTTCATTGATGTCTCATTAACATCCAGATGACAAGTTCCGGCCGTGTAGTTTTAGCTGGCGAATTCACTGGGGACAGGTTGACCTTTTGCTGGTCCATCCCGGAGTCGATCCTAGCTCTTGTTTGTTTTCTCTTTGGGTGTTTATTTACCGCTTTGCATATTCACCTGTTTGCATTGCATCCTATGTGCGCTTTATTTTCTGCATACTGGATTTGGCTGGACTGTTTGGTTTCTGGATTTTCTTGGTGGGTGGGTTGTTCCATGAGGTAAAAGTCCTCATTCCCAGGCTATGAGTGAATTCCATAGGAACTAGGAATAGAGTGGCCATGGAAGCTATGAAGCGGATGCTTTGTAGACCTGACCATGAGATCCATGACTTCAGAGGTAGTTTGGATAGGTGTTATCGTATGATAATACCGACATTCGGTCTCTCGTACTCTGATTTGGCTTCTAACCTTACTCTGACCTAGACTACACCCGTGAGAGGTGCGGGAAAACTTTTCTTACAGGTACAGGTACTGTTGGTGACTTTGTGTTGTGAAGGTGACTCAGGTTCCCATGTTAGTTTTGAAGCTTCGAGATTCTCTTTTGATCTTGAGTGGTGTTGTTCTGTAATGGTCCAGCCATGATCCCGTGTGAAACTTTGATCCTGTCATATTGCATCATAGCATATTTATTTCTAAAAAATGATGTAAAAAAATAACTAGCATGCGCATGTCATTTTCCAGGGACATTCAAGAGTTTTCTTTCCATCAGAAATGGCCAGTCTCCCCCCAGTTGAGTGTGATTCAGTTTGTGTTAAAGAGCTCACCATGCATACTTTCTCTTATCATATTCCTACCATTGATGTGGTCGAATTGCAGAGGTTGAGTTCCTATTTGAAGGGTGATGTTCTGGGAAATTTCAACAAAAAATATGGCAACCTGTTACTAGTCCTTAATACTCCAGTTGACCCGATGACTTTGATCACACTCTTCCAGTTCTATGACAAAGAATTACGGTGCTTTAGTTTTCAAGATTATCAACTGGTTCCCACCCTATAAGAGTATGCGTACCTGCTTAATATCAAGTTGTCCGATGAAGTTCCTTTTGTCCAAGTTCTGGAAAAGCCGAAGTTCGAGGTTGTTGCTGAGATTCTTCATTTGGGTTTGAAAGAGGTGAAAGACAATTGGAAGTCCAGTAAGGGTACTGCAGGGTTTTATTTGGATTTCTTAGTGAAGAAAGCTGAAGACTGGGCAAAGGAAGGCAATTGGAATGACTTCAGTTCTCTGTTCGCTCTCATGATATACGGGATCGTCCTCTTCCCTCACAAGAGAAATTTTATGGATTTGGCGGCTATTTGTGTTTTTAGAAACAAGAACCCGATACCGACACTCTTGGCAGACACTCTTTACACCATTCATTCCAGGCATGGAAAAGGTGGTAATGTAAGTTTATGCCACTCGATGCAGTATCAATGGCTTAAGTTGCATTTACCAGTAAGTGGCCCTTTCGTAGATACCAGGATTTCTCTCCGATGGTCATCAAGGCTTGTTAACCTTACTTCATTTGATATCCGGTGGAATTATGACATAGGGGAAGTGCAAAGTATTATCACTAGCTGCGGAGGTTCCCTAATGTTCCCCTCATAGGAACTAAGGGGTGCATCAACTATAATCCTGTTCTTGCTTATCGTCAATTAGGATATGCAATGGGTGGACCGCCAAAGGTTGAGGAGGTGTGTGAATCAGTGTATTTCGCCAGAGGAAGTGATCCTGATATGTTGAAAAGAGTGACAAGTGCTTGGAAGGGAATTCACAGGAAGGATAGAACTAATTTGGGCAAGAAGGTTCCTATTGCTAGGGTTCCTTACATGGAGTGGGTTAAAGCCAGGGTTAAAATCTTACAGTTACCATTTGCAAGGTCGACTCCTCTATACGAGCAACCCCCTACTGTTCTAAGTAACACGGTGCCTACCGAGATGTTCACCCAGGTTCATGTTGAGAATATTCAGCTTCGTGCAAAAGACCGTGAGGCAGGAATGAAACTTTCTTGGGCAAATCATGAAAGGGCCGACTTAGCTCGTAAACTCAAGGAAGCTCAAGGGGAAACTTCTGATGCAACCGGTTCTAGGAAGAGGTCTCATGCTGAAATGGAAGAAGAATTGAGTAAGATTCAACAAGAGTGTCGGAAGCTTCGGGCCTCAGAAAATAGTTATAAGAAGAAGATTCAAAACTTAGAAAAACAGCTCAAAGACAAAGACGCTCAGCTCGAGAAGGAAGTGACCCAGAAGCGTTTCGCAGGAGATCGGTTCCAAAAGAGTAGAATAGTCGCATCTCAACTCTTGAAGGAGAAAGCCAGACTTAAGGAGTACTGTCAACATCTTGAAGCATGTTTAGTTCCGAAGATTTAGTTCTGTTATTTGCTTTTGGTATATTCGGTCACCCCCAGAATTGTTGGAAGGGGCCAATTGATTATTGTTATTATTCAGTAATTTTTTACTTTTTATTAAGACATGTATTTAGTTGTTTATCATTTTACTCTTAATTGACCGAAGTCACTTACACATCGTTTCTCTTGTTTGTAAATAATAGAAGTGTTCATCCTATTATCTTTTCTCTTTTGATTGTATGGTTGCATGCCGTGACTGATGAATAAAAGGACTCTTGGATACCTGGAAATGACAAACATATCATGCACATCATGCATTTCATAACATTGCAGGTTATCTCAAGACGGTTTTCTTATTCTGCTGATTTTCTTATTCAGAATTCAATACGACTTCTTATCGGTATTCCACCAGAAACAACTTACCGAGATAGATGGAACAGGTTCAAGCTGAACTCGATGAAATGAGAGCCCATATGGCTACTCAGATGACTCAGTTTATGGAGGTCATCACCAACGTGAATCGCCGACAGGAAGAACTAGCTGCCATTGTTAACAACCAGCGTCGCCATCCAGGGGATGTTGGAAATCAAGGGCTTTATCAGGACATTTCTGTAGGAGTGAGGGATGTGCAAGATCAGCCTACTGGAAATATGCATGGGATGCCGAGAAACCCTTTTGTGCGCAACATAGGGAAGTTTCTTCCGTCTCCTGGACCTCGTCTTGTGGGGAACAGAAGAGTTAATCAGGGCAGTGTAAGGAATTATCAGGAGCAGGATTACGATTTTGACCAGGATGAAGATCAGTTTTTTGTTCGGTGTTTAGAGCCGGGGGTTCAAATTGAGGATGTGAAGTATCATTTATTGGAAGAGCGTCTGAAGGTTGTGGAAGGGCAAGAAGTCCTTGGTATGGATGCTAATGATCTCGGGTTGGTGTCTGGGTTGAAGGTTCCTCCGAAGTTAAAGCCTCATACATTTGAGAAGTACAATGGAATGTCGTGTCCTATTACTCATGCAACTGCTTATTTCCGAAAGATGTCGGTACATACTGAGGATCAAGGGCTTTTGGTTCACTTTTTCCAGGATAGCCTATCTGGGGCATCCCTGGAATGGTACATGAAGTTGGAGAAAGCTCATATTCGTTGCTGGAATGATCTTGCTCAGTATTTTGTCAAACATTATCAGTACAATGTGGATATGGCGCCCAATCGCACTCAGTTACAGAATATGTCGCAGGGACCAAAAGAATCTTTCAAGGAATACGCTCAGAAGTGGCGTGAGTTGGCTACAAGGGTTCAACCTCCACTCATGGAGAGAGAACTCATTGATATGTTTATGAGTACCCATCAAGGGCCATTCTATGAGCACATGATAGGAAGCACTTCGGCAGGATTTGCAGACTTGGTCATGGCTGGAGAAAGGATTGAAGTGGGTTTGAAATTGGGAAAGATTCAGATTGGAGGTTCCAGTGACTCATCAGGGGGCAGTAAGAAATCATTCAACAATTACCCTAAGAAAAGGGAAGGAGACACAAGCGCAATTTACTCTCATAGGGGACGAAGAGAGAATCGTCAGCACCAACAAATCAATGTTGTTTCTATTCCTGTTAATGCTCCTCCGCAGCAAAGACCAAAAACAGTGCCGCAATAGCAAAGGCAGCAAGATGCTCCCCGTCAGTATAATAATCAGCAGCAGAGACAACCCAAGAAATTTGATCCCTTGCCAGTAACACTTACTGAAGCGCTCCAACACTTGCTTGACTTGAAGTTGATCAGTTTGAGGAATATGCCACCACCACCCGCAAGACTCCCTGTTAACTATGATGCTAATTCAATATGTGAATTCCATTCGGGCAGAGTGGATCATTCTACTGACAACTATTTTGCGTTGAAGTGCAAGGTACAAGACTTGCTGGATGCGAAGGCGATTGAGTTTACTCCAGTAACTGGTCCAAATGTTACTCAGAACCCAATGGCCAGGCATGGAGGGGGTGTTGTTAACATGATTGATGATAATGGTGAAATGATAAATTTAGTCATGGATATGGAACAAGTAACTACTCCGTTAGGCTGTGTTAAGAGGTATTTGCTTGACAATGCTATTTTCCTGGGTTGTACTTCTGAGTGTGTCAAGTGTAAAGAGCAACCGAAGGGCTGTGATGATTTGAAAGCAGGTATCCAGTTGTTGATAACAGAGGGTTCCCTGCAGTTCGATAAAAAATCGAGATGACGTAAGATTACTGATGAGGATGTTGCTGTAATATCTATTCCTTACACCCCTGCGTGCATTCCTGCCCCATCAAGGGCACCCCCTCTGATGATTACGGTACCTGGTCCCATGCTGTATACTAGTGAGAAGGCGGTCCCATGGCATTACGGTGCCGATGTTTATTACCACGGGGTAAAGCAAGAGGTTAATACTCGTTTGTCTGAGGAAGAACGTGCTGAAGGTGATGAAGGGGAAGTCCATAACTTTTCTGGTGTGGGTCGAATGACTAGAAATGGTAGAGTATTTGGTCCTTCTAATGTGCAAGATGTGGCATATGCTTCTGCAAGAGAAAAAGGAAAACAACAGGTGATGATTGGTAATCCCAGGGTTACGCCAGCCAATGTGACTCAACCAATTCCGATACCAGAAGCTTCTTCAGTTCCCGATGAGGTTGAAGAGTTGATGCGAATTATCCGAAAGAGTGATTATAGCATAATTGATCATCTGAGCCATAATCCTTCTAAGATGTCTATCTTATCCCTGTTGATTTATTCAGAACCTCACAGAAATGCTTTGATGAAGTTGTTGAAGAATGCGTTCGTGCCACATGAGATAACAATCAATCAGTTCGAGAATGTCTGTGCCAATATATCCGCCGGGAATGGTTTGGGATTCACCGATTTTGATCTTCCTCCGGAGGGACCAGACCATAATAAAGTGTTGCATATTTAGATGGAGTGCATGGGCACTACTTTATCTCGGGTTTTGGTGGATACCGGATCGTCTTTAAAAGTATTGCCCAAGTCGGCATTGATGAAGATTGATTATTCTGGACTAGAGTTGCGCCCTAGTGCTTTGATGGTGAAGGCGTTTGATGGGTCTCGAAGGTCAGTATTTGGGGAGGTGGAGTTACCAATCAAGGTGGGTCCTCGCACCTTCACGTCTACATTTTTTGTGATGGATATACAGCCAACATATTGTTGCTTGTTGGGGAGGCCGTGGATTCATAGAGCAAGAGCAGTTACTTCTACTCTTCATCAGAAACTCAAGTATCCTGCTGAAGGAAAGGTGATAACGATATGCGGCAAGGAAGAGTACATTGTAAGTCATTTGACATCATTCCGCTATGTTGAAGTTGAAGGCGAGATACATGAGACTCCGTTTCAAGCGTTCGAGATAATTCATGCTGTCAACTTTCCTCCTCCAGAGCAGAAAAGGAAATCGGAAACTATTATGTCTTCTCTCAAAGATACAAAAGCTGTAGTGGAAGGTGGTAACCCTGAAGGTTGGGGTCAGGTGCTGGACGTTACTCCGAAGTTTTATAAATTTGGTCTTGGTTTTAGCCCGGGTCAGCAGAGTGCAGCTCCCAGAGCATCCATTTTATCTACTCCTGTGAAGTTTTCCAGCCCTTGTGCTACTCAAGAAGGACACGTCAATGCAATTGGCGATGATAAAGTTGATGGCTACAATGTTGAAGATTGGATCCATCCGAGCGTTCCAGGCCAGACACTCAACAATTGGATTTTTGTGGATGTTATCCAAGTTTCAAGCGCTGAGGAGTAATTTTCTTGTTTCTTTTATTTGTCATATCATAATTCCTACGCTCTGCCCAAGGCGTAGTGAATCATTTGTGTAGGGCCACCATGTTTATTTTGCAAGTTTATCATGAAATAAAGGATGTTTTTTCATTCAAAATCTTGTTTCTTTTTCTTTTCCTTTTAAATGGCAATGTTTCTCTTTCCACACACTGTCACTAAAAAACGCAAAAATGTCATTCATGCAGATGCACTTCCACCACCGATCATATTGATAATGACTCTGCTATGGCTCATTATGACTTTGATACTCCTATTTATCAAGCTGAAGAAGAAGCGTATGAGGATTGCGATCTTCCTAAGGAATTAGCAAGACTGTTGAAACAAGAGGAGAAGGTTATCCATCCGAATCAGGTTTCGATTGAGGTGGTAAATATTGGTACAGAAGAGATAAGAAGAGAAGTCAAGATAGGGGCCGATCTCGGAGAAATTGTAAAAGCCAGATTGATTGAGCTACTCCGTGAGTATTCTGATATTTTTTCCTGGTCTTACATGGACATGTCTGGGTTAGAGACAGACATAGTGGTGCATCGACTACTGCTCAAAGAAGGTTGTTCTCCTGTCAAGCAAAAGCTCTGAAGAACTCATCCTGAGATGTCCAATAAGATCAAGGAGGAGGTCCAGAAACAGTTGGACGCAAATTTCTTAAAGGTTGTCAATTATTCGCCATGGGTTGCAAACATTGTGCCTGTGCCCAAGAAAGATGGTAACGTCAGGATGTGCATGGATTATAGGGATTTGAACAGGGCCATCTCTAAAGACGATTTCCCTCTTCCGCATATTGATGTGTTGGTTGATAATACTGCTCATTCCAAAGTGTTCTCGTTCATGGATGGCTTTTCGGGTTACAATCAAATTAAGATGGCTCCAGAGGATATGGAGAAGACAACATTCATCACGCCTTGGGGAACTTTTTGTTATAAGGTGATGCCGTTTGGTTTGAAAAATGTCGGGGCAACATATCAGCGCGCTATGGTCACTCTCTTTCATGACTTGATTCACAAAGAGATTGAGGTATATGTGGACGATATGATTCCTAAGTCTGACACGGAAGAGGAACATCTTGTTCATCTAGAAAAATTGTTTGAAAGACTGACGCTGTTCATGATAAGGTTGAATCCGAATAAGTGCACCTTCGGGGTGAGGTCCGACAAGCTATTGGGCTTTATTGTAAGTGAGAAGGGTATCGAGGTGGACCTGGCCAAAGTAAAAGCGATACAGGAAATGCCTGAGCCAAGGATAGAGAAGGAAGTACGTGGCTTCTTAGGAAGGTTAGACTATATTTCCAGATTTATTTCTCATCTCACAACCACCTGCGAACCTATGTTCAAGTTGTTGATGAAAAGTCAGACAGTGAAATGGAATGAGGATTGTCAGAAGGCCTTTGATAAGATAATTGAATATTTGAAAGAACCTCCGATACTCATGCCTCCAGTGGAAGGAAGGCCACTAATCATGTACCTAACTGTGTTGGAGACCTCAATGGGTTGTGTCCTCGGTCAGCATGACGAGACGGGGAAGAAAGAGCAGGCTATTTACTACTTGAGTAAGAAATTTACGGAATGCGAGTCGAGGTACTCATTGCTGGAAAAGACTTGTTGTGCGCTTTCCTGGGCCGCCAAACGTTTGAGGCAATACATGTTAACTCACACCACCTACTTGATATCTAAAATAGATCCAATCAAGTACATTTTTGTGAAGCCAACTCTTATAGGCAGAGTAGCCCGTTGGCAGATGATACTCACTGAATATGATATCCAATATACTACTCAAAAAGTAATTAAGGGTAGTGTACTGGCCGACCATCTTGCTCATCAGCCCATGAACGATTATGAATCGATGAAGTTTGATTTTCCAGATGAGGAAATTGTGTATATTCGGGATTGTAACATACCAGACCCAGACGAAGGACCCGATCCGGGATCACGTTGGACGCTTGTTTTTTATGGTGCCTCCAATTCCATGGGCAACGACATCGGAGCTATTATCACTTCTCCTGAGGGGTCCCATATTCCTTTCACGGCTCGTATCTGTTTTGATTGCACTAAGAACATGGCTCAATATGAAGCTTGCATTTATGGCATTGAGGCGGCAATCGACCTGCGCATCAAATTATTGAAAGTCTACGGGGATTCCAATCTTGTTATCAGCCAGATCAATGGAGATTGGGAGACTCGCCACCAGAACCTAATTCCCTATCGTGAGCATGTTATAAAGTTGATTCTGTACTTCGAAGAGATCACATTTGAACACATTCCCAGAGAAGAAAACAATCTAGCTGATGCACTGGCAACTTTGTCCTCCATGTTCAAGGTTAAGTGGGCTAATGAGGCACCTTCCATTACTATCAAGAGTTTGAGTGAGCCAACTTTCTGTTTTGAGGCCAGTTTGGAGCCAGATGGTAAGCCTTGGTTTTATGACGTTAAGCGATATCTGGAAACACAAGAGTACCCTGAAGAGGCATCCGTCACGGATAAGAAGTTCTTGAGAATATTTTCAGCCAAGTTCTTTCTCAGTGGTGGTGTGTTGTACAGAAGGCATCATGATGGTCTACTGCTCAGATGTGTTGACAAGAAAGAAGCGACTAGAATCATTGAGGAGATACATGAAGGTGATTTCGGGACCCATTCCAACGGGCACACTATGGCTAAAAAGATCTTGCGAGCAGGTTATTATTGGTCCACCATGGAGACTGACTGTTACAATCATGCACAGGTTTGCCACAAATGTCAAGTCTATGCTGACAAGGTGCATGTGCCGCCAGTACCTTTGAATGTCTTGACCTCCCCTTGGTCGTTTGTGATGTGGGGAATTGATATGATCGGCAAGATTGAACCTACTACGTCCAACGGGAACCATTTCATTCTGGTTTCCATCGATTATTTTACCAAATGGGTCGAAGTTGCATCCTATGCTAATGTCACCAAGAAAGTGGTAACTCGGTTCATTAAGCATAACATTATCTGTCGCTACGGAGTGCCTGAGAAGATCATTACCGATAATGGGTCTAACTTAAACAACAAGATGATGAAGGAGCTTTGCGAGTCCTTCAAAATCAAGCATCATAACTCTTCCCCATATAGACCAAAGATGAACGGTGTTGTCGAAGCGGCCAATAAAAATATCAAGAAAATCATGCATAAGATGGTGGTAACCTATAAGGATTGGCATGAGATGCTGCCTTTAACTTTGCATGGTTATTGCACCATGGTGCGTACTTCGACTGGGGTAACCCCATTTTCATTAGTTTACGGCATGGAAGTAGTATTTCCAATGGAAGTCGAGATTCCTTCTCTTAGGGTCATGAGAGATGTTGAGCTGGATGAAAGTGAATGGGTTCAGAATCGGCTGGATCAACTGGAACTTATTGATGAAAAGAGATTGATAGCTGTTTGTCACGGTCAGGTATATCAGTAAAGGATGAGAAAGGCTTTTGATAAGAGGGTGCGACCTTAGTGTTACAAACCAGGCGACCTTGTGCTCAAAAGGATAATTCTTCCCTAGGGAGATCCTAGGGGCAAGTGGGTTCCGACTTATGAAGGTCCTTTCGTGGTCAGAAATTTTTTCTCTGGAGGGGAGATGATGCTCACGACTATGGATGGAGAATACTTCCCTCTCCCTGTGAAGTTTGAAGTAGTTAAAAAATACTTTGCATAAAAAATAAAAACCCGCTAAACTGAAAACCCGAAAGGGCGGTTTAGGCAAAAAGAGGGTGTCTTGGTGAATCAAAAACCCGAAAGGGCAATTCAGGAAAAAGTTAGGGACTTAAAGCAAATGACTACGTTCAGCATGAGATCTTTTGTTTCTTTCCTTCGTTCCGTCACCTGGCATAAGCTCGAAGCTAATCCAAGAATGGCTTGTCCGGAAGTAGGAAGATGAGAGTCATCAGAGTCATAGCAAAGTCGGGACTTGGTGGATATTCACATTCACATTGCCATTTGTAAACACTTGTTTGTTTTAATTTTGTAATTTCTTGCTTCCAAATGTAAATGCCTTTTTCACAGGCAGATTTCTCAAAATCAATAAAATATCTTCTTTCAAGTATGCGTATGCATTTCTTTTCTCCCTTTTTACTATTTTGTTTGCAAAAGCGTCCAATATTTTTGATAAGCATGAGCATATAAACTTCGTGGCCCTTACATAGATATGATAATCTAAGTCATGATTGAACGATCGCTTGAAATACGGATAACAAACACAACCACCGCTGCGTAAGGGGCATGTTTGGTTCTATGTTTGATGAATCTCTCCTTCACTCTGTTGGCGTTTGCCTTGCCATTTTGTTTCACAGCTCCGGGCTGTTGGTAAAAATCATTGGTCAGGGTAATATCAAGGTTACGGCAAGTCAGTGGGACCGGTGAACCTGGTTGGAGATACTTCTTCCCCATAATGGCTTTTATTACGTTTCTTTGCCGTGCTTTCATGTGTCATCTTGATTGATTGTTTTAAGCATTGTCTGCATATAGGATTTTTTTATAGTTGAATGTCAGTCTTGATACGCTGAATGTTTTTGCCTAATTTTTATTTACAAAATCACTCTTTAGTTGTTTTCCGGGCGTTTTTGATACCAACTGTGTCAAATCTTTTGCATGACCAAGAATTTGAAGTAGGAAGTTTAGCTAAAGAACGATGACTGTAGTGGTATGCTTTTGAGTAGAACCCCATTGACGATGTTCAGGCATTGTTTCAATCCCCAAACACCGGAGATATAAGGGAGTTAGACCCTCGTTAACCCCTCTGAGCCTTCGAAGTAGGAGTTTCTTTTCTGTTAAAAAAAACCTTGTTTTTTAACCAGGGGCAGGGTAAATTTTCAGTTGATTTGCCCAAGTATTCTAATTTCAGAAAGGAACGTCCCATCCGAGGATCACCACATTTTATCTTTCGCATCATGAGATCAGGGAAAAATGTCTAAACCACGATGTTCATTTCCTCACAAAGTCTTGAGGTCGAGTTCGAATCGATACAATAATAGCTATCCCTTGCCGACCAAGGAATGAGGCATTTGTTTTCTTCAAAAAGAGAAAGAAAAGAAAGAAAAAAGACCTCAAGTCACATTGACTTGTTCAAAATGGAAAGCACGAATAAGAAAGAAACAAAAAGCCCCGCTAAGTTGAAACTTGAAAACAAGTCACTTAGGCAAAAGTTAGGGCATCTCGCTGGACTCCCAAAAATGGAGATTCAAAAGATTTTGTCCAGGAAAAAGTCGGGGAAAAGATAGCCTAAAAGGCCAAAACAAAAAGAAAGAAAAATATTCAATAAAATTTTCATCAAAGGAAGAACAATAATGTCAAAAAAAAAACCAACGCAGCAAAATTTAAGCGACAATCATGTTGGAGGACTTGTCGTGATCACTCAGCCATTATAAATCCTTTTGAAAGGTGAACGCTTGTGAAAAGTCAACTGAAATTAGGAAAGAAGAATATCAGGAAGGGGGTGGGCACCAAATAATTTGAGCCTTGAAAACTTTTTTTCAAAAGAACCTCGAACCAGGCCACGTTACAACCTCTAAAAGTTCTAACTAAAACAAGGGTTTAACTCAAAAGCATACTGCGACGGGATAGCATTTCCTAAACTCCCCGAATATGTGTTGCATATCCATGTTGGTATCTTATCACCCGCATCTTGACTCGTTTTTCAAAAAGAGGAAGAAAAGTTTTAAAACCTTTTTGCACTCTAGCCGGTGATTCGTTGACAACAGAGATGCGACATTTTGTTTAAAGTTCTCAACTTCAAGGCTTAAATAATTATCGCATCTGGTCTATCATTCTCAATAAACATTTTTCTGTATGCAAAAATAGTTGTTTGACATCAAAAGAGGTTACACGTTGAACACTTGTAAAGAGCTTAATGATGGTCAAGAAAGGAATGTTCGGCTCTCTTCCGTTTTGACAGAGCCCATGGTTGATTAGGACTCTGCTTATCCCCTGTGAAGTCTCATTTCCCTAGTGAAGTTTCCTTTCTCCGGTGAAGTTTCGTTTCCTCAGTAAAGTTTTGTTACTCCAAGGATTTTCTTTCAAAAAAGCCTCGCTCCAGGACCTCAAGTTTAGATGTGTCGCCTATCCCCAATGGAGTCGTTAAGCCGGGAAGCCTCGCTTTGACCTCTCAGTTCCCAGCCGATCTGTTGACTGGGGCATCCTTTGTTAAGGATCTGCTCTTATTCCCCAGTAAGGTTTTGATACCGTGTGACTATCTGCAGGATTCGTCCTTTGGTTGCATTCCAAGAGAACATCTCTCCAGCAAGATAATCTTTAACAGGGTTCTATCTCTCCAGTGAAGTCCCACCTATACAGCAGAGTTTTGTTCCCCCAGCAAAAGGTTTTCGTCCTTTTCCGGAAGTTGCAGTGTCGACCTGATCTTCCCCGGGAATTCGCAATTTATTTTTGCAGCTCCTCTCTTTGTTTGTGGCCCGTTTCTGCTGGTTGCTCGGTTGTTATTCTCCACAAAGCTTCATCTCTTCGAGGTTCCCTCTCTAGTGGTTCCCCGTATTTTCTCCTCTCCTTTGGATTTTGAAATTTATTTTTGCAAGTCATGTCAGATTCAGACTTCTTGGTTATTAGCTTCTCATTTGGCCATTCCCTAGTGAGACTTTTAAAACATACATCATCATATTGCATCTACCAAACGCATAAAATTTCCATTATATGGAGCATTGCGCTATAAAAAAGAATTCCAACATGCATCGGAACATAAGCCGTTATTATTTCCGTCTTCCCCAGTGATTTTGCTAATACTTCGGATTAAATTCCCAGCGAGGTCTTCCTCCTCATCATCTCAGTCTACTCTCTATACCAATATCCTTTTAACATCAATCATTTGTTTGTTTGAGTGTTCACTCTTGACTGTAGTTCAGTTTCTCCCTGGCACGGTCTTCTCGGGTTTAGTCTTTACTACCCTCTCTGGTTCATTCCAATGTCTATTGATGCACCTTTTGAATACCAGTTTTGTCCTGATATTCGCTTTCAGCAGGTTTTTAGGTGTACGCCCTAATCTCCTCGCTTTGGGTTAAGTTTCGCCTCGTCGCCTGTGCATGAAATCCAGTTTCGTCCTGGTACTCATCTAGTTTAGTTTTTTCTAACTGGTTTTTGAGTCAAGTTTCGTCTCTTTTTTTCTTTCCTACCTTGGACTCTTTGATGGTGTTTGTTTACCGAGTGCAGTGTTCGCGCTGCGCCCTAGTTTGAAATCAGTCTCCTTTGTTCCTTAGATTCTCCTATCAGCTTTTGTCGTTGTTTATCCATTGATCTGAGAAAAGCAGGTGCTCTGAGAAACATGCACTCTCATCACTTTGCTTTGGGTCGAGTTTCTCCTCGTTACCCGTGCATGAAATCCAGTTTCGCCCTGGTACTCATCTAGTCTAGTTTTGTCTGACTAGTCGTTGAGTCGAGTTTTGTCTCACTGTTGTCCCTCATTTCTGAGATTCTGCCAGTTCCTTCATACTGTCTATCTTAGTTGAGATTAGCGAGTGTTCCTAGAATCGCGCACTCTAGCCACTTTTGCCTTGGGTCAAGCCCGGAGTTTCGTCTCCTCACCCGCGTACGTTTTCTATTATAGAGCTTAGTCTCGTCTATACTCTGTTGGTTGAGTTTTGCCTCACCCCTCCATTTTGAAGCCCAGTCTCGCCCTGGAAAGTTTGTCCGAAAGTTTAGTTGCGTCTACTCTTCTTTGTTTCTGTTTTGTTTCAACCTGTGTTATAGCTCCATTCTGACGCATATCTCGGGGGTTTCTGTTTCCGTTTCTTTCAAGAGTGTAAATTTTCGGGTTCTTTCGTATTTAAACATCGTCAACCCTGAACGCTCGAAAGTTATCACTTTTCTCACTTATAATGTTGAATATATTTGAATAGGGGCAGCTGTTGCACCCCAAAATTTACCCTCTTGATTTAGGCTTATGTTTCATCATGAACATCATAGTGCATTGCATTCATACATTGTGATAGGATCAAAATACTTTGGTTATCAAGTTTTCCTCAAAGCTTTGAAGGTTGATTACATGGACAAGTTGCTCAAGAGATATCTTATCATCCAAACCTCTGGATCTTTCAAGCTCAAAAGTTTTTGCATATCTCAAGATGCTTTATTCATCTCTTTGGATCATCAGAGGATTGAAGTTTGTGTTTGATCACAAGGAGAATCACTCTTTGGATTCACCGGTCAAAGTTAGGGTTTTGTTTGAGCAAGGCTATTGGCCAATGCACAAGTCTTGATTTTGAGAGCTACAAAATTTCTTTGATATTTGAAAGGTCCTTGTACAAAGAATTGGTCAAGATGCCCAAAGGATTTGAAGTTTTGAAGATAATTCATCAGTCTCCTAATGTGTTGACCAAAATTAGAGTTTTGGTTTTCATCAGGTTTTCTTGAGAATTTTGAAGTGAAACTTTTCACATGGCCTTTATATGTTTGGAAGATCATATTTTTGAAGTCTTGATAATCAATTTTGAAGGGAAGTGGATCAACTGATTCAGAGGGGCAAAATGGTCATTTCGGTCAAAATCAGTCAAAGTCAAGGTTGACCAAGTGAATTTTTGGCCAACCATCAATTCAATGATGTACTTCTCATATTTAAAATCCATTTTGGTCATGGGATTAAAGAGATTGAAGTTTGGGTTGAAACTTGTTCTTGAGGAAACCCTAAAAGTTTCTAATTTTGGAAAATGAAGACTTAATTTCAAAAATTCATATTTTATTCATCTTTGATCACAAAAATGCAAATGAAATATGCTTGGAAAGCTAAGAGAATGCTATTTCACCTCCTTTTGGTCTCATGTCCAAATTGGCAAGGAATCAAGAGTTATGGCCTTTTGAATTTACAAAATTATAGGTCATTTTTCAAAATTAGTGAATTTCAAGCTAGATTTTGGGAGCCTTAATGGATTAATTTGAGAAAACTATAAACTAAGGATTTGTAGATAATTTCAAGACCTTTCCAAATTGTATTTATTTGTGTAAAGATTCAAAGGCATGAGCAAGTTATGAGTTTTAGAATTTTGTGGCATTTTAGTGAAATTTGGCAAATGTGCAAAATGGCCATTTCTTGCAAACTCAAGTTTTAGCCATTCCAATTGTTTCTAATCAAGCCCATTGGTAATTTGTGACATGCTGAGGCCCATTACACTCACCATTTTGTGCCCATGTGCTTCATGAGCTTGTTTGAATCAAAAAATGCAAAACTTGCTCAAAATTGCCAAATCACCAACACAAGCTTAATGCAAGGATTTAAGTCTTAATCTTGTTGCTAATCCCTTCCTAAGGGAAAATGGATTATACTGCATGCAAAAATAAATCCAACGCACGAGGGACTTCAAGGCTGCATGTGCATACTTAATTTTGGCCAAAAGAAGATTTCTTTGATTCCAAGAGCTTTCAGCGCGAAAAACCTATCCTACCCTACTCCTGATGCTCTATATATTGAGAAGCAAGCCTCAGTGTAAAGGGTCCGTGCTTCATTTCATCAATAAAAGTTAGAAACTCCATAGCTTGTAGCTCTGCATTTTTCTTCGATTCTTCCATCTCCCTTGCGCGTTTTAGCCAATTCTTCTTGCATTCTCTTCTCCAAGTGATAAGGATTGTAGATCGAGGCTTAGATTGCAACTGGAGTGAAGGAGACAGTAGATCCATTTTTTCTCAAAGGTATGAATTCTCAACTTTGAATTCTGATTTCTAGCCATGCCTCGCGTGATTTAAGTTCATAATCATGTTTTTTGAAGTCTATGGAATGATTCTGAAGCTTTATAGCGTTTAATTTGATGAATTATGCATGTTTGAATGTTTTGAAACCCGCGATGCGGTATGTTTTTGTTCATGTTCATGACTTGATTGTGGACATTGTGATTGATGATTTGATATGATTTGAATTGCTATGGATTCCTTGCCATGCCAACTTTGATTTGCCTTTGATTTCATGAAAAATGATGCAAAATTGAGTGAGTTGTGTTGTTCTAAAAGCGAGCCCTAATCCTGAGAAGATGCGCGCGTTTTTTGAACATCCGGATGTTGAAGATGATGTGGTGGCACATCATGATTGGTTCATTTGAAATTTTGGTTTATTTGAATTTTTGTTTTATAATTTGATTTCCATGATTTTATTTCTTGCTAAAAAATGATTGGAAAATTCTGAAAAAATTACCATAAATTCAAAATAATATTTATGACTTTGTATATTTTTTTGATAATTTTTTGAAAATATTTTGATTGGTTCAAAAATTGTTAGGTTTAATTAATTAATCATTCAAAGTTTATTTTTATTTTAATAGTTCTAGTGACCTAAAAAATCCACAAAAATTATTTGAGACTCCCAAAATAATGTGAAAATTGATTCTGACTTTGGTTAATCATTTTTCTTATTTTTGATTAAAAATTTAATTTCAAAGTTTATTTGTAATATTTGTTTGTTTTTTTTAAATTATTTTTAATACTTCTATTAACTCAAAAACTCTAAAAAAAATCATATAATCTTGTTTTTAATCATAGAACCTGATCATATTTTTGTTTTGCCTTTTTTGTAATTTTTGGTTATGTTTTGAATTTTCTTGCCCTTAAATAATAATTTCATTATTAATTGTTTGTTTTTTTGTTTTTAATATTTTCCTTTTATCCAAAAAAATCAAAAAAATTCAGGGATGTATGTTTTTAGTCCTAATATTTGAATATAATTTTGGTTGGCCCTTCTTCTGAATTTTTGATTTAAATATCATTTTTCCATGTGAATTTTTGTTAAGTACATAATGGTTTGAATATTAATTTCTTTCTTGACTTTTCTTAATTAAAAAAAAATGAAAAAATGTATATCCTGACTTTTATGTTTTATTGGTGTTTGGTTTGACCTTAGTTTGATTTTTTTGAGTTTTGATCCTATTTAATTAATATTTAGGATTAAAAGTCAAAATCTAGGGTTTTGTTGCTTATGGTGCAAGTTTCATGTTCAAAACCGTTGTACCTTGGACTTTTATTGGATTTAAGGTCTTGACCATGGTTCATGAGTGTATTGGGAATTTGAAAACTATTGTTTTTGAATTATTTGATTTGGTTTGACATTTTTCCACAAATAATTTTGAAAACTTGTTTAGTTTGGTGGTTTTGCCAACTAGTCTAGAGCTTTGAACTTCATTTGGCCTCCTCCCCAATCATTCATGAACTTAGGGCTTTCATTCTGACTTCTAAACATTTCCAAGATGGTAATATATTTTTGGTTTGAATTATGGATCCTTGTTTCTATTTTTGGTGTAATTTTGAAGAGAAGGTATCCAATTATGTTTGCATGTTTTGTTGTAATATGTTTGATGGCCAATGAACTTGAGTGAGGCCTATAATTGGGAACCTAATGATCATGTTGGTTCTGACTTGTCCATGTTAGCTCAAGCTATTTCACTTAGAAGCCTGATGTTTGAATATTTTGAACCATCTAATATATTATGTAGGTTTCATCCCCTTTTGTATTCATGAAGTTGTGATTGAATTAGCTATGCATAATTGAAATGTGCTTGCTACTGACTTCCGTGGTTCTTCTTAATATTATTCTCAAGCTCTTATGATCCTTGATTGACACTCAATTGTCAATTCAACATGGTGATAGGAAAGAGCAACATTCCTCTGATTCTTTTGACCTAATCTGTGCATATGCTTGTCTCTTCTTGTTTATAATGTCTGAATATTTGGTAATTGCCACCTTGTTATTCTCATTTCTTCACCTTTTGGAATACTAACTTGGTTGTTTAATATGCAAGGTACTCTGAGAAAGTTGCCACTTTTGGCTTGAGGCTTTTGTGTTCCACTTTATTTGTGGAACACAGTTTATTATATTGGCATTATTTTTATGTTTGGCATGCTTGATGGTTTATGCAGGATATATATATATATATATATATATATATATATATATATATATATATATATATATATATATATATATATATATATATATATATATATATATATATATATATATATATATATATATATATATATATATATATACATGATTGTGAATTCCATACATTTCCCCTGGGACTTATTCATATCTGATAGATTCCTGACTCAATTTGTTTACTGATGCCAGCTTGCTTGAAGTTTCTCTGGGTTTCTTTTATTCTTGCTTGATTGCTACAAATAGTTATTTGTTTGGTATTGTACTACCTCCTTTCTCCCATTTTCATTTTGCATAATTCTCTGATTGCATGATGGGATCTCTGTTGTTGATGTATGTCAGGAGGCCCTCTGGTTTTTCATCTGATGCATGTGTTGTGACTGTTGATCGATGAGTCACTCAATTTAGATATTGAGATCACGACTTCGCTCTCTTTGCATGTTCCCCATAGGATGTTTATTGCTTTTCCTCTTTAATTGTTGATCGATGAGTCACTCAATTTATAAATTGAGATCACGACTTCACTCTCATTGCATGTTCCCTATAGGATGTTTATTGCTTTTCTCTTTTAATTGTTGATCGATGAGTCACTCAATTTAGAAGTTGAGATCACGACTTCGCTCTCATTGCATGTTCCCTATAAGATAGTCTTGTTAAGTTCCCTTTAACATGTAAATTAGGATAGGATCTACCCTTTATCCTCAACCTTAGGGTTAATCATTGTATGATAACACTAGGGATAATGCTAGGCTAGTTTCCCTTAGTTGTTTTTCTTTCTTTGCATTTTGCATCTTAAAACAAAAATTTGTTTCTTGGAAAATCATAAGAAACCTCTAATGAACATAAATCCATTTTCAAAGTAAAATATATAAACCAACTTTACACTTTCCTTGTTATCTTGAAGCCGATGTTTCACCATCGCACATGTTTGTTATCCTACTTTGATGCTCAATATCATTGTTAGGTGTGATGTTTTGTCATCCAATTTATTGATGTTTCGCCATCTTTGCCATGATATCTTGTTATCTTGAAGCCGATGTTTCGCCATCACACATGTTTGTTATCCTACTTTGATTCTCAATATCATTTTTAGGTGTGATGTTTTGTCATCCAATTTATTGATGTTTCTCCATCTTTGCCATGATATCTTGTTATCTTGAAGCCGATGTTTAGCAAATCGCACATGTTTGTTATCCTACTTTGATTCTCAATATCATTGTTAGGTGTGATGTTTTATCATCCAATTTATTGATGTTTCGGCATCTTTGCCATGATATCTTGTTATCTTGAAGCCGATGTTTCACCATCGCACATGTTTGTTATCCTACTTTGATTCTCAATATCATTGTTAGGTGTGATGTTTTGTCATCCAATTTATTGATGTTTCGCCATCTTTGCCATGATATTTTCTTTTTCTGAAGCCGAAGTTTCGCTATCGCACATGTTTGTTATCCTACTTTGATTCACAATATCATTGTTAGGTGTGATGTTTTGTAATCCGTTTTATAATTCGATGTCTCGCCATCTTTGACATGTTACTTTGTTACTACTTAGTCGATGTTTGATCGCCTCACTTGTTTGTTGTTTCATTCAATGTTTTTCCATCTTGACTATCTTTGTTTATCTTAATTAAAAAACACAAACCAACCAAAACATATAAGCCGAACTACGGCTGCTCTGATTCCTTAAAAGGGATACGTAGGCATTGGGGTAGGGCCCAACCGAGCACAACTTTTATTTTCCCTACATTATTTTCTTTTTATTTTGCATGCATTCCCTTTTTAGCTTTAAGCCATAGACATAGGATTTGACCGCACCCATTAGATTAGACAACAAGAGTGGATACCGTAGAGTACTACGGACGTGTGGGGTGCTAACACCTTCCCCTCGCGTAATTGACTTCCTTACCCGATCTCTCGGTCGAAAGACCGTGATTTCTCCGTTTTCAGGTTTTCTCGATGTTTACCTTTCCCTCTCAACGGGATAAAAGACGTTCGGTGGCGACTTCATTGATGTTTCATTAACATCCAGATGACAGGTTCCAGCCGCGTAGTTTCAGGTTTCTATCCTTTTGCAGGTACTTGATCATCTTTTCAAAGATTAGCTTCCTAGTTGAGCTCATTCTGATCACATCATCTAATTCCTTGCAGGATTTCCTTAATTCATTGATCATTTCATCCTTGGTGGAGGTCTTGTTTTCAGCAGTTGAAGATGTCAAAACAATGTCTGGGACACGTTTTCCTGAAAAAAGCTTAAAATGAAGTGTCAAGGCAGACTCCCTCTTGCACACTACATCATTACCATTTAGGATTCCAGGATGCTGATTAAGAATAATTCCACATATGAGAGAAGGAAAATCAATTGTCATTTTAATGGCACAAGTTCCTGCATGCTTAATAGTCTGATCAACGATGTAAGTACCATAATAAAAAAGTTTCTGATTTCCTACAACATAAATAAACTTTCCTAATCCAATGGAGATGGTTGAAGTGTGATTAGTGGGAACCCAATTTGGAGCTCCAATCCTATGTAAAATAACATATTTCACACTCAGTTTGCTGATAGGAAGCTTATTTTTCATTGGCCACTCACTTACTTGATTAGCAGTAATGGCTATACACACTTGATTATCTATTACTTCCAGCTCACAACAAACATCTTCAGGCCTATCTAGAAATTTGTTTATAATGGAAGGAGAAAATTATACACACTTTCCTCTAACAAAGACCTTTCAATACTCCTTACTTTTATGGTCAACACAGTCAACAGGAATATTAACAATAAACTCCTTAACAAGAGTTTCATAGCAATTGGCAAACCTGGTAACTGTTTTCATCAGTCCAGCATAGGAGATCAACTCCATGATTTCCTTATACTCTAAAGCACCAGCTCCTAGTTCTCTCTCTAGGGAAATCCTTCTATGATACACATACTTCCACTTTTCAGCATTTCCAACAGAGTGAAAGGAGATGTTGTCAAGTGGGGCATCAACAACCCTAACAAAAAAGTTCTTACTTACAATTTTTTTGATAGGAGATATGTCTTGGACATTTTGCTCGACATCATACTCAGAGTTTGTCTCTTCAACTAGAACAAGTTCCTTCTTACTCTTGGATATTTTTACAGCATCCTCATCATCATCAGTAGAGGTAACATGTCTAGCTTTTCTCTTGCTAGAAGAAAGGACCACTTTACTTCCTGCTTTTAGGGGTCCATACATGGTTTTATTCTTGATTGTCTTGGGAGGGGGTGTGATACTTGCATTTTTCACTTTCTTGGAATTTAGCCTTCTAGCAATACCAGGTACAACATTAATGATGAGCTCATTGTCAGACAACTCTTCTACGTTGACTATATTGTCAGCATTTTGACCTTCTCCATCCTTGAAGGCAGCAACATCTTCTTTAGAAGGAGAGTTTTCTTCAACATTTTCCTCAACATATTGATCAACATTTTCTCCTTCCACTTCTTTTAGGGCAGAGGTAGCAAGCTTCTCAAGTTTGCTATCAACATCATCTTTCTTGGATGATTCAGCAGCATCACTTTTAGGATTACTTCCTTTGTCAGCAGGAGGAGGCATGCGATCAAGGGGAGTAGAAATCCCAGGCACAACAAAGCCTTCATTTAATACTCTATCCACAAGCCTTCTGATGCTTCTATCAACATTAACAATTTCTTCATCAGTTCTATTTTCAGTAGCAGTAGAAGAGTCACCTTTATCATCTTTAGATTTCTTAGCTGGTAACGATCTAGGTTTCTTGACCTTTTTCTCAAGCGGAGGGATTGTTGATATAGGAGTAACATCTAGTACTCTGTCAAGGGAAAGATTTTCATTGGCAGATTTTGAGGAAGACGATGTGTGACGTTGAGACATGTTTAAAAAATTTCTAGCAAGGAGATGAGGAATGGAAAGGGTTCTTTTTCTGTTGAGGAGAATGAAAAGTTTATGAAAGTAGAGATAAGAATTGTCGTAGCGTGTGGGAAATAATTTGAGGCAGTCCTGTAATGATTGCTTTCTAAAATCTATTTGTTGGAAACATAAATAATTCAATATCACTTTAATGATATTACCACACACTTTTAATTGCTACAAACCCTCATATAAACATATCCCTAATTTTCCTCTTAAATTCTCAAATTAATTAGCATCCAAAGCTTTTGCGAAGATGTCAGCCAATTGCAACTCAGTGGCTACATGTTCTAAAGCAACAATCTTTTCTTCAACAAGCTCTCTTATGAAGTGATGACGAATGTCAATATGCTTGGTCCTGTTGTGTTGAATGGGATTCTTTGAAATGTTTATGGTGCTTAAATTGTCACAGAATAATGTCATGACATCTTGTTTGACATTGTATTCTGTTAACATTTGTTTCATCAAAACCAATTGAGAACAACTGCTTCCTGCAGCAATGTACTCAACCTCAACAATGGACAAAGACACATAATTATGCTTCTTGCTGAACCAAGATATGAGATTATTTCCCAGAAAGAAACATCCTCCTGATGTACTCTTTCTATCATCAGCACTTCCTGCCCAATCAACATTGCAAAAACCAGTTAAGGCATAATTTGATCCATGAGAGTACAACATACCATAGTCACTTGTCCCATTCACATATTTAAGAATCCTCTTCACATGGTTGGCGTGGCTAATTTTAGGATCAACTTGATGTCTTGTACACACCCTACAACAAAGGCAATGTATGGTCTGCTAGCTGTGAGATATAGAAGACTGCCTATCATGCTTCTGTAGAGAATTTGATCTACACTTACTCCTTTTTCATCTTTAATCAGCTTCAGATGCGTGGGAGCATGAGATTCTTTTGTGACTGGAATTCTCCATCCCAAACTTCTTCACTATATTCTTGGCATACTTGCTCTGAGATAAAAATATGGAGTCTTCCATTTGTTTAACTTACATACCAAGACAATAGGTTAATTCACCAACAAGACTCATTTCAAATTTAGACTGCATTTGCTTGACAAAATGTTGAACCATCTCATTTGACATCCGATCAAATACAATATCATCAACATAAATTTGAGCAATCATAATCTTCCTTTCTTCTTCTTTGACAAAGAGGATTTTGTCTATTCCACCTTTCCTATATCCATTCTCCCCAAGGAACTCTGTCAGTCTCTCATACCAAGCTCTTTGAGCTTGCTTCAATCCATATAAAGCTTTCTACAGTTTATAAACATGTTTAAGAAAACTTGGATCCAAAAATCCTTTTGGTTGTTCAACAAAAACTTCTTCATTCAAGTACCCATTCAAGAAGGCACTCTTTACATCCATTTGAAACAATTTAAATTTCAAAATGCATGAAACTCCCAACAATAGTCTGATTGATTCAAGTCTAGCCACAGGAGCAAAGGTTTCATCAAAGTCCACTACTTCAATTTGAGTGTATCCTTGTGCAACTAACCTTGCCTTATTTCTAGTGACCACCCCTTTTTCATCAGATTTATTCTTGTATACCCATTTAGTGCCAATCACATTTATCCCTTCAGGTTTTGGAACTAGATCAAACTTCATTCCTACTAAATTGTTCCAGCTCCTCTTGTATAGCATTAATCCATAACTCATCAGTTAGGGCCTCTTTGACATTCTTAGGCTCAATTTTTGAAATCCCTTCTCTTGATCTGGTAGTAACTCCTTTGTTTGGATCACCTATGATAAGCTCCTTAGGATGATCTTTTTGAATTCTAATTGAAGGTCCTTTATTGAGGTGACTAGGTTGGGGATCTTCTTGAGGAGGATTAGAATCAATACTTGTGTCATTTGATTCAGTTGGACTATCAGGAAAAGATGTTCCAACATCTTCTGAGTCATCTTCTTCAACATTCCATCCTCTATCATCAATAGTAACATTTATTGACTCCATTTGACTTATAGATAAAACCAGATGAAGATCTTTCAATAAGATGATTAAAGAAAGGCGCTATCAGAGTTCCTATGGACATATCAACCAACTACCTATTAGACAAAGGAGGTTGCGCTCTTCCAGCCAGATCTCTCCATTTTTGGGAATATTCCTTAAATCCTTCATTCGAACCCATAGTCATACTCTGTAGTTGCACACGAGTTGGTGCAAGGTCAGCATTGTATTTTTATTGTTTATAAAAGGTAGCCTCCAAGTCTTCCCAAGTACGTATATTGGTTCCTTCCTACTGATAGAACCATTCCATTTGTGTCCCTGATAAGCTCTCTTGAAAGAAGTGAACCCATAACTTTGTGTCAGCAGTATAGGGTTGGACCTTCTGGACATAAGACCTCAGATATAGTTTAGGACAAGAAACACCATCACATTTGGAAAAATTAGGGACCTTGAATTTGTAGGGGATAACAACCCCCAGTGATAAGACCCAGCTCTTCAAAATCCATCCCAGGCACTCTCTGGATTTCCATGGCATTCAGACGATCTTCCAGCTGTTTGTATCTGTCATCAGTGGGAGGATATTGTTAATCAGAATAGTTTTCTTCATCAGGAATTCTACCAGAACCAAGGTTGCTTCCCCCCTCATCTTTGATACTCCTACCGTCTTCTTCTTGATTGTCATCTTCATCTAATTGGATATCAGAAGCCTGAACCTGCTTGGCGGGACCTTTGAATCTTCTCCCCATATTGAGGATACCATCCAGTTTCCTAGTCTTTTTCTTCTTGGCGATGAGCTCCATCAACTCTTTCTGCCCGTTGGCTAAGTTCAGGAGCGTCTCTTGGAATTGGGCGTTTTGAGCTTGAATATCTTTCATAGTTTGTTCTAGAGAATTCTTTACTAAAATAAACAGTAAGATGATGAGAAAACTCGCCTCGAGAAAATACATGTTATGTGATGATGTGCATGATATGTGGATGCAATGTTTTCAAGGATCTCGCAGGATAAACAAAAAATAAAGTGTTAGAAGTTGAGTCTGGCTGCATTTTTGACTGAAGAACTTTGCGTCTTTGAATGTCCTTCTATGAGCATCAAGCTCACCATGTTGAGTGGGTCGTAGCCTTTGACTCAAGCGAAAGTACTTTGATTTTTGGTGGAATTAGAGGAAAATAAACCCCCTTTCCCCTTGCTAGCATTCTGGTTCATGATAAACCTGACTCACAGGCCCTTGAGATCCTTGAAATGGTTACTAAAAATGATATGGTATGATTTCATGATGTCATGTTTGAACAAATAACAAACACAAACAAAAGCACACAAGAGCCTTAGGTTTAAGGCTTGCATGGGGTTCGCGGGTAAGTACCCTCTTGAAGTTCAGTTTGCTCAACCTGTCCTAAGAATAGTAACCGGGTTCTAGGAGTCTCATATCACTGATCTTTCTCGTAGGCATTGTTTCAACAGTGCAACTGACTTGACATCGAAATATCCCGAGAGTTGAATCTCAATGAGTGTAGCATCGAGTATCAACCAACTTTGGACTGCACCAAAGCCGGCCATCTCACTAACTTCTAATGGCTAAGTTGGGTCAATTAAGGTTCTAAAGGTCAGTTAGTGCTTATGAAACCACGCAGAAGCCTAGTATTCTCCTTGACTAACTCAAGGGACACCAACACAAACCAAAGTGTCGAACTAACATAGTCATCACTTCAACCATATCGGTCTATGCTGTACAGTTTCCATGATATATAGCTACTTACCTAAGGTCCCCAGATCCGGGTATGAGATCTTTGCGAGAATGTAAACCTGAGCAAACCCCAAATGTAAAGAAAACAATTCAAAAAAAGAAGATAAAAGAATCTAACTCTAAGGTAACCCCTCCTTTTTTAGTTTTCTCCAGCAGAGTCTCCAGTTCTGTAATACGATGGGAGAACTGACTTTTTTAGTTTTATCCCAATGTGCGGATAGAAAGAGTGGCCTTCGACTTTTCTTTTATCCAATAAGGAAAGGGTGAAAAGAACAGGAAATACCTTGAAGATTTTGAGTTCGGGGGGTAGGTTAAGAAAAGGGAAGGTGTTAGCACCCTTTTCATCCGTAGTTATCTACGGGCTCTTAATCGCTATCTCACTTTGTTTCGAAAATTGCTTTGTGTCATGTGTTTGAAAATATTTTGAAAATTTTCCAATGTAAGGCGATGCTTTGTAATGATTCTTGTATCTGTCCTCGAGAATGCATACAAAGTGTTTTGAAAATATTTCGAAAGTGTCTCTGTGAAATGTTTTTGTTTTGAAATGTTTATGACCAAGCGATTAACAACGTTCTACCTACTCAATGTCATTCTTGTATTTTTCTCCTTTAGATAGTACTATCCTACCATTAGTTAGTAGGAAGCCCTACCATTGGATGTGAAGGGACAGTTGTGGGTCATCGTACTGTCATCAAAGGCAACTGGTAAAGACACTTTAGTAGTTTATCATTTAAGGGACTACATCATTTACCAAAGGCAACATCGAAAAGGTCATCGAGGAACTATGATCTTTGTTTTCGAGGGACTTGTTAAAGCATTCCCACTTTCGAGGGACGTGACTGTTTTATAATCCGAAGGAAACAAGGGAGGTTACCCTAGAGGTGTAAGTGTGCAAGGTGTGTTGTGATTCGTTTTCAGTTATGTTTATCTTTTTAGGGTTAGCTACCATTTTTTTTATCTTTCTATACAAGCCTAATTACTAACAGTAATATAGTAAAATAGAAAAGTAGTAAATATGCGGAAAATAAATGTAGAAAGAAAACCCTAGACTATTACGATGCTTCAGGGCAGTTACATAAATAGGAGAATGCAGGAAAGTAAACCCTTATTACTATTACATCCCATGAAACAGTTACAATAATAATGAAAAATGCGAGAAGAATAAACTACACGAAGAGAATGTAAGAATAAACGAACAATGTTTTTTCAGTGGTTTTGATGAAATGGGTTTTTGATGATTAAATAAACCTAAAAAGTCTAACTAATTTTAATTAAAAAAACAAAGTTGATTAATTAAATTAAAAACCTAAAAAACCTAATTTGATTAATTAAATAAAGAAAACCTAAAAAAACCTACTTTGATTAGGGTTTATGAAAAAAAAAGTTTTGAAAAAATAATAGGTTTTGAAAGAAATTAGGTTTTGTAAAAAAAGGTTTATGTTTTAATTTTCAAAGGAAAAGAAGGAAAAAGTAAGAAGAATAGAGAATAAACCAAAATTTCCAAGGGTGGGTGTTGAACCTACACTCTTAGCTTTTCCATCCAGCGTGTTCACCACTAGGCCAGGCGCATTCTTGTATCAAGGAATGGAAGCTAACGCACTTAGTAATCCGCAAAACATAAAATCATGAAAAAATTCTCAAAATGCCAAAAGCATGGATCGAACCTGTGCCCTGGGATAGTAATGACTTAGCGCACACGTTTTAACCAATGAGGTGGTGATACATCTATTATTATCAGTGAAATAAGACATATATAATATAAAATCATATTGCATGATCGGAGAGACGCCGGAGACCGAGCTTCAGTCGCCTTCTCCAGTGGCCTTCTTTTTCATTCTTGCAAGATAAACACATATTAGAGATCCAGAGGGACCCCACCCCCTAAATCAAGGCCTACAGATTCAATGGACCGGTTAGTTTGGGCTGAATCGCGCTGGTTTAGGAGCTACAATGAAAATTGTATGGATCGGTGTGGTTATGGCAACTCGTGATTCCGGTAGCACGAAGGTCATGCGATTGACTTTCCCTGCATATGGAGACTGTTGTACCCCAAAATTTGCCCTCCCATTTCCTCAACATTTTCTCATCACAAGACCTTGGGAACTCAAGATCCAGTTAGGGTTTCCTCTGCTCAAGACTTCTCCTTGCACTGTTGACCCAAATTAGGGTTTGTGTTTGCACAAAGATGTTTTGACCTAAAATTCCTAAGATGACTTTCATGCTTCATGTTGAACTCCCAAGTTTATCCATACCAAGTTTCAAGTCTTGATTCCAAACTTTGCCCAGTCAATTGGACAGTTGACCTAGAAATCAACTGTATTGGGGAAAAAGTCAACTGTGGTCAATTGACAGTCAAACCTCATGAAATTTGACCCACATCAACATATTAAACTCATATAAACCATTTGGTCAAGTTTGGATCACAATTCCACAAGAAATTTGATCAGATCACCAAAAGGGCAAAATGGTCATTTTTAGGGTTTTGACTGCACAAAGGCAATTTTTGACTGCTTGACCTAACCAATGGCAAACCAAGCTCATATATGGACTCAAGGACCCAATGGAATTGTCTTGACATGTTCAACAAGTTCAAAAGATCCCAAATGCACAAGATTGACAGATGAATTTTCCAGTCAATTGATCAATTTTTGACTGTATACTGAAAAGTCAAACTTTGACTTTTTGGTCAAAGTCAAGTGTCAAGATTCATTTTTCATCAAAACATGTTAAAATATGAAACTTGTTCATCAAGAAACCCAAAATTGCAAATTAGGGTTTAAAATGAAGAATTTTCATAACTTCGAATTTTTCAAAGTTATGAAAATCCCTAATTTTTTCCTATCTTTGTCCCACTTTTTCATCAAGATGCATTTGGATTCAAGGAAAAGTCAAAACATGAAAGTTGTAGTCTATTGCAAAATCTACAACTTTGATTCACAAAGTTTCCTCAAAATAAGCTTGTAGCTCAAGTTATGAGTTTTGGAACAAGGGTGCAAAACATTCTTAACTTAGAAAAATTTTGACCTATTTTAGGCAGGATTTTTGCCTAACTTCATGGCTACTTTTCACATGCTTCCACTTGGAATTTCAATTTGCATTACAAAGATGGATTGTACTACACATTCCAAGCTTTTCAAAATGTCCAAGAACTCATCAAATAACCTTATGGTTAGGGAGAATCAAATTTGGCAATATGGGCAAAACTCACTTTGTTCATGGCCAATTTACATGTCCATAACTTTGCATTTTTTAACTCAACATGCTCTAAGCTAGATTACAGGTCCTTTATCTCATTCACACTCATAAATTTAATGCTAATCCTTCATGTTTAAGTCTTATCTTGTGTGTTTAAGCATTGCATACAAGATTGAGCCATAATTAGAAAAAGCAATATATCCATTTTGGTAAAGTTGCACTTTATGTCAAATTTGCAATCCAAGTGGTACAATGCATATCTTTGGACACAAGATTCATGGAGATATCACACTGATCAAGGCTCAAGTGTGCAACATACTTGAGGGGCCTGTACAAGTCTAGAGAACCAACTTGCCATTTCTTGCTTAAGTTAGAAGTAACTTGGCATAACTTAAACCAACTCTCATTTCAGCCAACACAAGCTTAAGCAAAGTTGTTGTACACCTTCCAAATAATATAACAGAGCTAAGGCACGAGCAAAACACTCTCCAAACATCATAAAACCTCAAAACACCCTCCTACTGCAGAAAACAGAGTCACCTCTGCAGTTGGACTTCCATAACTCAATTCACTCGTGCATTCTTGCTAAAACTAGTTCATACACACTCCATACCACATATGCAAGCTATCCCAGGAATTGGACATGACCTGTAACACCTCTAACCAACATCACCATTTTCATTTTTTCTGTTTTGTAAGTTGATTGCCATAGCTTGATTCAGTTGGTTTCAAAGCAAGTTAAAGGTTGGAATAGCATCCCTGAACTTCAAGCAAGCTGTACCAATCCTCACTTTGCCTTGAAAGTGCCTCCATTATCAGACACGATCCAAGCTGAACAGGTAAGTTCATGGACTTCTATCTCTCAATATAGGAAGAGTTAGGTCTAAGTTTGTGAATGAAAAATGTTCTACTCATGCCCCTGAAGCTATACATATCTTTACTTTCCATTTATATTGCGTGTGCTGAGAGAATTTAAGACCTGAACATTGACAAAAACTTAGGTTAAGAATTAGGGATGGAGAAATTCTCTCTCATTTCTGAGAGTTAAGTTAAGTTTTTTATATGTATGGAATCGTGGCTTGATGCTTGACATTTTTCATGTTGTGAGTTTGTGCTAAAAGTCCAAGAATCATGAGATAGCAGAAGCGCGTGTTTTGGTTGTACAAGGATGCTGGAGGTTGAAGAAGACAGGGTCTTTGGGCTGGGCCTGAAATGTTTTTCCTTTTCACACCACTATTTAACACATGCACCCCCCTGGCCCATTTTGAATTTTATTTATCATTTTTAATTTTTTCCTCTTGATTTTGTTTCCATATTTTTATTTAAGTATAATAAAACATTAAAATTGTTTTTCCCATATTTTTTGCATTTTTTTGACATTTATTTGGCTTTATTTAGTTTTGTACATAAATAAACATTTATATACTTTTATTTTAAAATACAAAAAATAATACAAACATATTTTATTTCTGATTTTTATTTTATATTATCTCATGAAAACATTTTTATAAAAAAATATATTTTTTTTGTAAATATTAAAATTTTTTTATACATAATATATATATTTAATAAATAATGTAAATACTTATATATTTATTAATGTATTTAGGGAAAATACAAAGAATTAATACATTTCATTTTTTATTAATATTTTGACCTCAAATATACCTTTTTTACAATATACTTTCTTTTATTTATTTTTGTACATAATTGATAAATATTGCATATATTGTATAATTAATACATTTTATTTAGTAAAATTAGGGTTTTGCCCTAAATACCAAAAATACCAAAATTAATTCATTTTTATTTTTGTTTATTTGACATATAAAAAACCTTTTTTGACATATATATGAAAACCATTTTTGCATTTTGCATATTCATTTTATTTTATTTAATTATTATGCAATTAAATAATTTGTGTAATTCAATTTGGATGTAATAGTTAGAATTTATTTTCTTGTCAAAATACCCCCATTTGAATATTTGTACCCCCCATCCCATATATTGTGTTGTAATAACTTAGGACCTTTTATTTTTCGCATTTAAAAGCTTCCTAATTATGCCATGTTAGAATTATGGTTTGTATGCAAATCAAAAACAACAAATAGTTTGACCTAAATTCAAGACAAACAAGCATGAAAATGGACAACACTAATCACACTTGCACCCCTAGGGTATTCCACTTGTTGCCTTCAATAATGGGCCATATTGCATGTTGGGTATCTTTGGCAAAAACAAAACAATCAAATGATCATAGTCCCTCGATAACACTTTCAAAAGTTGCCTAAAAATGATCAAGTCCCTTAAAGAAAAATTGCCCAAAGATACTTGGCACCATTGCAATTATGGTCTAAACGATGACCCGCGCCCGTCCCATTCACATCCTAACACAAGATTGTCCACCAAATACAATGGTGGAACAAAATTGTTAAAATGGTTGAAACATAGCAAAAATCTTTGAGAAATTTAGAGTAGACAAACTCTTGGTTACTTGCCAACATGCAAAACAAAAACACTTGCCTATTTTTCAAAACACATATCACAACACTTGCAAAACAACTTTCAAAAACATTGAAAACTTTTCAAAAGACATACACTTTTGTATACATCCCAACATGGATCATTACAAAGGTTTCCACCACATTGGCCTCTTTTCAAAACATTTTTCAAACCCACACACAAAGCACCATTTCAAACAATTGAAAATCAAGGCAAGTTGATCTAAGCAAGTAACTAAGAGCCCATGGATAACCATGGATAGAAAGGGTGCTAATACCTTCCCTTTCTATAATCTACTCCCCGAACCCAAGAAAACATCTCAAAGGTTTTTGCTGTGCTTTTTAACCTTTCCTTAGGATAAAATAAAAAGTCGGTGGCGACTCTTGCTCAACCGAAACATTTGCGAAAACAAACGCAAAACCTCAAGTCAGTTCTCCCACCGTATCACAGAACTGGCGACTCTGCTGGGGATAACTTTTTAAGTGGAGTAACCTTAGGGCTTAGATCACCCTTTTGCATGACTAATTGTTTGCTTTGATTGCTTTATATCTTGGCTCTCTTGTTTGGGTTTGCAATCCTACACCCAGATTTGGGGAAACATTCATAGATAGCAATACATTGTGGAAACTGTGCGGGGTATACCGACACGGTTGAAGCAATAGCTATATTAGTGCGACATATTTGTGAGTACCGGTAACCCTTGAGTTCAATCAAGGAGAGTACGGGGCCGCTGAGTGATGTCACTAAGCACTAATGACCTAGAACCTTACTTGACCATCTTGGCCTTTCATTAGGGGTAGTGAGATGACCGGCTTTGGTGCAGTCCGAAGTTGGTAGATACTCGATACTACGCTCATTGAGGGTTGTTTTCTTGGAATATTTTGGTCGCTAGTTAAGTGGCTAAACCAAAACAATGAACACTGAAAACAATCCAGTGATATTGAGCTCCTTAGAACCCGGTTACTATTTATAGGACAGGTTTTTAAGCCAACTACACTCAAGAGGGTACTTACCTATGAAACCTCATGCAAGCCTGAAACTAGGGTTTGGTGTGATTTGCCTGTACATATGTTTTGTGCATACATCATGAACATCATAAAACATCATATGCATTCACTAACCATTTCAAGGGTTTAGATCTTCATCTTTGTTCTTGTTTTGTAAGTCATGGAAATTCCTCGTAGAAAAACTATCCAAGTCAACCTTGTGAGGATCCCTCCTCAACTCAAAGAGCTCACATCAAGAATTCCAGAAAGCTCTCCCTTCAGTGAAAGACATGGTAGACTGCTCAGCTTAGTCAACACCAACATTGAAGAGGACATGATGAAGGTGCTGTTCCAGTTCTTTGACCCTCTTCACCACTGTTTCACTTTCCCTGACTACAAGTTGGTGCCCACTTTGGAGGAATTTTCTCAACTCCTGAGAATTCCTATCCTTAATCAACTACCCTACAACGGTACGAAAAAGGAACCAAAGCCTGAAGATGTTGCTCGAGCACTACATCTACATCCATCCGACATCAAGGGGCATTGGGAAACTAGAAGCGGTGTCAAAGGCTTCTTAGCAAAATTCTTGTTTGAGAAGGCACAAGAGTGTTGGAATTCATTGGACCTACAAGCCTTTGAAGAAATTGTGGCACTCCTTATCTATGGGTTGGTCTTGTTCCCAAATCCTGACCAGCTTGTAGATGTCAACGCCGTCAAAATCTTCTTATCCGGAAATCCAATACCAACATTGCTTAGGGACATTCTTCACTCATTTTACACATGAACAATGAGAAAGAGGGGTGTTCTCATGTGCTGTACTCCTCTCCTTGAAAGGTGGTTTATTTCGCACCTTCCACAATCTGTCTTGAAGAATGACCAAGGCTTAAGGTGGTCACAACGGTTGATGACCCTCACTCACTCTGATGTACATTGGTGTTCTCGATCCAGAGAAAATGTCATCATCGTCGATCGTTGTGGAGAGTTCCCTAATGTTCCATTACTTGGCATTAGGGGAGGCATTACCTATAACCCTTGTCTAGCCTTGAGACAATTTGGATATGCACGGAGGGATGGCCCTCATGACATGTTGATTCCTGACCTAGTTTTTGACTTCGACAACGATGCGCAAGGACTTCGCCAAAGATTCATCAGAGCTTGGAGGATGCCTAACAAGGTTAACAGCAAGACACTGGGGCACAAGAACTCCATCCCTCTTGAGCCTTACCTCAAGTGGGTACGAGCCCGAGCCCAGAGTCTAATGATGCCTTATCCTCATGTTCTCCCTATGATTAAAGAGCCCGTCAAGGAAGGAGAGGTTCCCTACACCATCCTATATCATGACATGCATACATCGTGGGAGGAGATGCAGAAGAGTTGGATCCAACTTAAGGAGGAACGGAACACTTTTGAAGCCAGCTTCTACGCCAGCGAGAAGAAGGTTCTAGAGCTTACCCGCCGACTCCATGAGGAAGAGACCCTCAACACCTACATCGCACCAAAGAGGATGCACAATGTCTTTTTACCTTGAGAAGTTTTTGTAATATTTGGCCCATGGGGCATTTATGTACTGACAAATTTCTTCTTATTAATATGACGTGCGTTCTTTTTTGTTTGCAACAATTTTGAATGTTCTAAATCCTTGAATGCATTGCATACATAAGCATACCATTCATCATGTGCATAAGCAGGTCTCCACACCAGGTTTCCTTATCTTTCTGCTGTTTATTTCAGTAAGATGGATCTCGAACAAACGGTCAAGGACTTGCAGTCTCAAAACGCACAGTTTCAACAACTCCTGATGACCTTGGCTAAGGGTCAGGAAGATCTGAAAGCCCCGCTGGGGAACAAAGACCAAGTGAAAAAGAAGAAGAAGAGAATCGGGGTGGCTACCCTAGGGAGAAGGTTTGAGGGTGAAGCCAGAAGAGTGCTTGAATTTCCCCTACTTCTGAGGAGGGAACCAGTAAAGGGAATGCGGCTACAGTGCCTTCTGAATCCGAGGTTGAAGAGGAGGAGGCTGAAGAAGACGAAGACTACTCTGATCAACAATACCCGCCCGCTGATGATAAGTACAAAGGCTTGGAAGACAGGTTGGCAGCTATGGAGCTGTAGAGAGTTCCCGGCTTAGATTTCGAAGACTTGGGATTAGTTGTTGGGATTGTGATCCCCCCGAAGTTCAAAGTGCCAGTTTTTGTAAGGTATGACGGGCTGTCCTGCCCGAAAATGCATCTCAGATCATATGTAAGGAAGATCCAACCTTACACTGCAGACAAGAACCTTTGGATCCATTTCTTTCAGGATAGCCTTTCTGGGGCTCAACTCGAGTGGTTCTATCAGCTGGATGGAGCCAGTATCCGAAACTGGGAAGACTTGGCCACCGCATTTTATAAACAATATCAGTACAATTCTGACCTCGCTCCTACGCGTACCCAACTTCAGGGTATGTCACTAGGGACGGGCGAAGGATTCAAGGATTATGTGCAAAAGTGGAGAGACCTGGCTGGCAGGGTGCAGCCTCCTTTGACTGACCGTGAACTTATTGATATGTTCCTTGGGACCTTGTCTGGTCCATTCTTTAATCATCTGATTGGTAATTCTTCTGCTGGGTTTACAGATTTGATCTTGACTGGTGAGAGGATAGAAGCTGGTATCAAGTCGGGGAAGATACAGAAAGGTGCCGCTGCTAGTACTGAAAAGAAGCCTTTCAAAAAGGAAGCTAGTGCTGTTTATGGTCCTAGAAGACAAGTTAAGCCGGAACGCCGTCAAGCTGTTAATGCATTGGTAATTTCAAAGCCTGCTGCTGCTCCTCAGCAATTTAATCAACAAAGGGGTGAGAGGCCCAAAAGGCAGTACACTCGGCTCAGCATGACCCTGTCTCAGATTTTTCCGCAGTTACTATCAACCAATCTAGTAACTGTCAAAGAAGCTCCGAAGGTGGTGAATACAGCTTCTCCAAAGTACAACCCCAATTCCCGCTGCGCTTATCACTCTGATAGCCCCGGGCATACTACGGACGATTGCTGGGCTATGAGGAATAAGGTTCAAGACCTTAGTGATGCTAAGGAAATACAGTTTGAAGCGCCCGAAAGGCCCAATGTTGTGACTGCTCCCATGCCCCAGCATGGAGTGAACACTGTGGAAGAAGACCGATATGTAGCCTCCGTGGAAGAGATTGTTACTCCATTATCGACTTTTAAAAGGAATCTATTGCTAGCCGGTTTATTTCCAGGATATGGTGAAGATTGCCTTCTATGTGCTGTTTCCCCTTTTGGTTGTCCTTTGCTAAAATCAGGTATCCAAAGCCTGATGGATAGCAAAGAGATCTTATTGGAGAAGATTTCCGTTCCTGCTGTCCCTGCCGAAGAAGTTTCTATTGTCACTATTTTCAACAAACCTCCCAAGGCTCCTTCAAAAAAGCCTGTCAAAATTATGTCCACTCAGAAGTTTGCTCCCAACATCATTACAGTTCCGGGGCCCCTCCCCTATACATCCGACAAAGCTGTCCCATGGCATTATAGGGCAGATGTTTATGTGCTTAGAGTGAAGCAAAAGTTTGATACAAGTACCGGTGTTAGCAACATCACCGGGCCTGCCAAGATTACTCGCAGTGGTAGGCTGTTTTCACCAGATATTTCGCCACCAGTTGTTCATAAACCTCTTATCATCACACCCGTAAGTGTGCATGTTTACCTTCCTAATCAAGTTCCTGTTTCTACCCCTGCCGCCGAGTCCTCTAATGCTCGGGGCAAAGGGATTGCTACTGATTTACCTGCCCTGATGGAGGCACCAAAAACAACCGCTGTTGAAGCCTCCCAGCAAGAGATGGAGGAGATCCTCAAGATTATCAAGAAAAGTGATTTCAATGTTGTTGAGCAGTTGGGGAACACCCCCTCTAAAATTTCTATGTTGTCACTGTTATTATGTTCGGAGGCCCATGCAAAGGCCCTGATCTCCTTCTTGAAAACGACCCATGTACCTCAAGAAACATCTGTTGATCAATTTACTGATTGTGTGGACAACTTGACTGCTGATAACGGGTTGGGCTTTTCTGACGCCGATCTGACTGCAAAAGGAAAGAATCATAATGACGCCCTGCATGTCTCTATCGAATGCAGGGGCACTACTCTTGCCCATGTGTTGGTAGACACCGGTTCTTCATTAAATGTATTGCCCAAGAAAGCCTTAGACAGGTTAGATTGTGAGGATTTGGAGCTCAAGCCTAGTAACATTGTTGTCCGAGCCTTTGACGGTTCTAAAAGGATGGTACATGGCGAAGTTGACATCCCAATCAGGGTTGGTTCTCAAGTGTTTGATTTTACTTTCTATGTGATGGACATCCGTCCATCCTACTCTTGTTTGCTGGGTCGTCCATGGATTCACAAGGCCGGAGCTGTGACCTCCACACTACATCAAAAGCTTAAGTATCCGATCCGAGGAAAGATTGTTACAGTTCAGGGGGAAGAAGATTATATGGTCAGCCACTTAAACTCATTCCGATACATAGAAATGGATGGGGAATTCATTGAAACCCCCTTTCAGCACTTTGAAGAGGTGCCTCAGACACTGGCGTCATCTGAAACTGTGATTGAAGACCCTCCTTTGAAGATGGCTTCCTTAAGAGATGCCCGGGCTGTGATTGAGAAAGGCGAGTGCGCAAACTAGGGCCAACTTCCTGACTTCACTCCGAAGATCGACAATTTTGGTTTGGGCTTCACTGCAGAGGCTCAGAGGGTTGTTCGTAAAGGAAGAATCGGAAGACCTCCTATGTTCATCACCAACCCGGGAGTGAATGCTATTGAGGACGAGGTGGAGGAATCGGAATTTGACAGCTGGATCTACCCAACAACCGAAAATGGACCAAGCAACTGGACGGCCAAAGACTTCACCCCTATTAATTTTGTCACTCATTAATGAACTCTTTTGTTTTCAATTTGTAACAAACAATATGTTGAAACTTTTATGGCTCGGTGTCCTACCCGGGGCACCGCGACTCCATTTGTGAGGGCTTTTTGTATGACATTTTCATATATCATTAATAAAAACATTGGACGTTTGTTGCATTTCAAATCTTGTGCTCCTTTTCTTTCTTTATCATATATTGCAAAACAACTATATTTACACACACTCACTTATACAGGTTCCAATCCACCCTGGATCTCACTGGTAACGACTCTGCTATTGCCAGTTATGACTTCGAAAATCCGATCAACTTAGCCGAAGACGAAGGTGAAGATGATTGCGAAGTGCCTGGGGAACTTGCAAGACTGCTACTCCAAGAAGAGAGGGCCATTCAGCCACATGAAGAGCCAGTGGAAACGGTAAATCTGGGTACGGAGACAGATAGAAAGGAAGTCAAGATCGGCGCCAATCTAGAGCTCAGTGTGAAGCAACGATTGATTCAGATGCTGCGTGACTACATGGAAATCTTTCCTTGGTCTTACGAAGACATGCCTGGGTTGTATGCCGACATTGTGGTTCATCACCTGCCTACCAAGGAAGACTACCCTCCGGTAAAACAAAAGGTCTGCCGTATGCGTCCAGAGATGTCCGAGAAAATCAAAGCCGAGGTTATGAAACAATTTGATGCCGGGTTTTTAGCAGTGACTTCTTACCCTCAGTGGGTTGCCAACGTGGTTCCAGTGCCGAAGAAAGATGGTAAGGTCCGAATGTGTGTTGATTACAGGGATTTGAACAGGGCCAACCCCAAGGATGATTTCCCTCTGCCTCATATCGACGTCCTGGTTGACAACACTGCTCAGCATAAGGTATTCTCCTTCATGGACGGCTTCTCCGGTTATAATCAGATCAAGATGGCTCCTGAAGATATGGAGAAGACCACTTTTGTTACTCAGTGGGGCACCTTTTGCTACAAGGTCATGCCATTTGGATTGAAAAATGCTGGGGCAACTTACCAACGTGCCATGGTTGCTTTATTTCATGATATGATCCATCATGAGATAGAAGTATACGTCGACGATATGATTGCAAGGTCCCAAACTGAGGAGGAACACCTTGACCATCTGCGGAAGCTGTTTGATCGTCTGAAGTTGTACAAGCTGAGGTTGAACCCAAACAAGTGCACCTTTGGGGTGAGGTCCGGAAAACTACTAGGTTTCATTGTAAGCGACAAAGGTATTCAGGTGGATCCTGCCAAAGTGAAATCCATACAAGAGATGCCAGCTCCCAAGACAGAGAAAGAAGTCAGAGGCTTTCTAGGACGGTTGAACTATATTGTCCGATTCATCTCACATCTAACTGCTACCTGTGAACCAATCTTTAAACTGCTAAAGAAAGATCAAGTAGTACGTTGGAACGATGAATGTCATGCCGCTTTCGAAAAGATCAAAGAGTATCTCCAAGAACCACCCATTCTTATGCCACCGGTTGAAGGGAGACCTCTAATCTTATACTTGACAGTACTTGACAACTCAATGGGGTGTGTGCTGGGGCAGCATGACGAGTCTGGTCGAAAAGAGCACGCTATTTATTACCTGAGCAAAAATTTTACCGACTGTGAGACTCGGTACTCACTACTCGAGAAAACTTGCTGCGCTCTGGTATGGGCTGCTCGCCGGCTGAGACAATATATGTTGACTCACACTACTCTGTTGATTTCAAAAATGGATCCAATCAAGTACATATTCGAAAAGCCCGCTCTGTCCGGAAGGATAGCAAGATGGCAAATGATCTTGACGGAATATGACATCCAGTACACGACTCAGAAAGCAATCAAGGGAAGTGTATTGGCAGACCATTTGGCACACCAACCTGTGGATGATTACCAGTCGTTAAACTTTGAATTTCCAGACGAAGATATCATGGTAGTAACTGATTGTGAAGTACCTGGACCGGATGAAGGACCTGAGGAAGGATCTCGATGGTCTATGCATTTTGACGGAGCCTCAAACGCTTTGGGTAATGGTATCGGCGTTGTGATCATATCCCCCAAAGGCACTCATACTCCACTCACCGCTCGGTTATGTTTGAACTGCACCAACAACATGGCGGAGTATGAGGCATGTATCATGGGTCTTCAAGCTGCAATTGACTTAAGGATCAAGTTTCTGAGTGTCTTCGGAGATTCCGCTCTCGTGGTCAATCAGATCAAAGGAGAGTGGGATACGAAACACCCAAATCTTATTCCTTACAAGGAGTATGTGCTGACATTGCTTCCCCACTTCGAGGAGATAACTTTTGAACACTTCCCAAGAGAGGAGAATCAGTTAGCGGACGCATTGGCTACAATGTCTTCTATGTTCAAAGTCAAATGGGACAACGAGGCGCCCCATATCATCATTTGGAAGTTGGACGAGCCTGCATATTGCTGTGATCATGAAGCTGAGGAGGTAATTGAAAAACCCTGGTATCATGAAGTGAAGAGGTACTTGGAAGCTCAAGAATACCCCGAGGGTGCATCCCTTAACGACAAGAAGTTTTTGAGAAGATTCGCAGCAAAGTTCTTCCTCAGCAATGGCATTCTCTACAAGCGAAACCATGACTCAACCCTACTGCGTTGTGTGGATAAGACTGAAGCAGAAAGGATCATGGCAGAATTTCATGAAGGTACATTCGGAACACATTCCAGTGGACATACCATGGCAAAGAAAATCCTTCGGGCAGGATATTTCTGGTCCACAATGGAAGCCGACTGTTACCAACATTCTCGAACTTGTCATAAATGCTAGATTTATGCTGATAAGGTGCATATTCCTCCGGTTCCTCTGAACGTCTTGACAGCCCCTTGGCCATTTGCGATGTGGGGCATTGATATGATCGGCGAAATCAGACCGACGGAATCCAACGGGCATCGCTTCATCTTGGTAGCGATTGATTACTTCACAAAGTGGGTTGAAGCAGCTTCCTACGCCACTGTAACCAAGAGCGTCGTGGCACGATTCATTCGGCATAACCTGATCTGTCGATACGGTGTACCTGAGAGGATCATTACGGACAATGGTACCAATCTTAACAACAAGATGATCACTGAGCTCTGTGAGCAATTCAAGATACAGCACCATAACTCTTCTCCTTACCGGCCGAAGATGAATGGGGCTGTAGAAGCAGCAAATGAGAACATCAAGAAAATTGTGCAGAAGATGACATTGACCTACAAAGATTGGCACGAAATGTTACCGTTTGCTCTTCATGGGTACCGTACCTCAGCACGAACGTCAACAGGGGCAACTCCCTTTTCCTTGGTCTATGGCATGGAGGCAGTCTTGCCTATTGAAGTCCAGATACCCTCTCTCCGGATAATGAAGGATGCAGACTTGAGCGAAAATGACTGGATCCAGACTCGACTTGATCAATTAAACCTAATTGACGAAAAGAGACTCAATGCTATTTGTCATGGTCAGACGTATCAAAAACGGATGATCAGGGCATTTAACAAGAAAGTCAGACGACAAGAGTATCAAGTCGGAGACCTGGTAATCAAGTGCATCATTCTTCCTCAAAGTGATCCCAGGGGAAAATGGACCCCTACGTGCGAAGGGCCATTTGTGGTTAAACATATCTTCTCAGGAGGAGCCATGATTCTAACCACCATGGATGGTGACGACCTTCCTCACCCCGCTAATGCAGACATAGTAAAAAGATACTACGCATGAATCAAAGACCCGCTAGGTTGACACACGTAGGCAAAAATAAGGGCTTCCCGGCGAACCAAAAGGGTTCGGGCAAAAATAAGGGATGAAATGAAAAAATCTGTACACCCGGCAAGTCGAAAACCTGAAAAGGCGGATTGGGCAAAAATGGGTATCCCGGTGGACTGAAAAGCTGAAAGGGCGGTCCAGGAAAAAGTTAGGGATAAAGCGTAATATCATGTCTCATTGGATCACCTTGCATCCAGAATTCGGCATCAACTATCGAGCTCAGATGGCTGCAATCAATCAGCTTCATCTTCAACTAAGCAGTAGGGTGATGAGACGCTTGAAGACATAAAGGCGATAGCAGAGTTGGAACCCAGTAGGATTAGTTTCACATAGCTGTTTTGCTTCCTTTTCGCAAAATTGTTTAAACTCTATTTTTACTCGGCGGCGTTCTCTTATTTAGACGTCATACTTCTGTACATAAAACGCCTATTTACAGGAAAATTTCAAAATCAATACAAGTTCAATTTTTTAGACAAATTATCCATTGTTTTTCCTTTTTCTGTTTTGTTTTGCGGAGAACGTCCAATGTTCATTTTTGATATATGCATTTGACATTAATTGCTAATCATGAATAGTTGCATGTGAAACAAAAGAAAAATAATTACAGATGACATCAGAAACAGGGGCAGTTTAGAATTATCCAAGAGGTCTAGTTGCTCTATCCACCAAGGTACCAAGGTAGGTTCGACTGAAGAACGTAACCAAGTCACCTCAACTCCCCGCAGAGTAAGACAAGATTCAGCAATACTTTCCCCAAGCAGAGTTGGTTTCCTATCAGCCCTGGAAAGGCACAATATCCCCAGCAGGTCTTGAAGCTTATCCCCTGCAGAGAATGAACGTCTCTCCCCAACTTGGTTCAAAGGTTATTTTCCTCACCAGGGTATAATTGGGTTATCCTCAGCTAATTATCATGGAAAGATCGTCCTCAGCGAAGTTCTTCCTATCCCCCAGCGAAGTATCTCTTCCCACAGAGTAATTCCCCTCAGAGTAATCTCTCCAACAAGTTCATACCCCAACGGAGTCATCTTCCCCTACCGGTTTATTCTTGCAACCATTACCCCCAGCGGAAACGAAAAACTCTACTCTTCAACATTAGCCCAGAATTTGATTCCCCGGCCAGTCGTCAAGGATTTATTTTCCTAGACGAAAATACATTCATAGACATTTCAAATTTCATACATCCTGCTTACATACATGATAAAGTGCATACAACACTATCTCATTTTGAGCATCATGCACATCATGACATTGCATACAACTAATGTTTTGCCTTTTCAGGAAAAGTCAATCCAAAGATGATTACTATCAACTATCGCAATTCCAGATTCGATTCCTGTATCTAGACAGGGCACATCTGTGAGTGATTGATTGTAGATTCGATACCTGTATCTAGCCAGGGCTAATCTGCATGAAGAGTTTGGAGATCAACCCCTGTAACAGGCCAGGAAATTATCTTATTCTCAGGACAGAGGCTTACACCTGTATCTAGCCAGGAAAGCTATCTCTACCAACCTTTTGCAATTCCAGATTCGATACCTGTATCCAGCCAGGGCATATCTGTAGACAACATTTCCAGATTCGATACCTGTATCCAGCCAGGGCATATCTGTAGACAATATTTCCAGATTCGATACCTGTATCCAGCCAGGGCATATCTGTAGACAACCATTTCCAGATTCGATACCTGTATCCAGCCAGGGCATATCTTTGGACAACAGATATCTCCAAATGGCATCTATAAGCCCATTCCCGCTATCACATTGTTGATACTCTACCATGCGAGTGCAAATTTCCGGGCACTCTAGTGTCCAATATCCTTCCACCCTCGAGTCGCGAAAGGCAAACTTGCCAATCTAACTCTTCAGGTTCAAGAAGATTGAACAGGGGCAACTGTTGTACCCCAAAATTTTCCCTCCCATTTGCTCAACATTTACTCATCACAAGACCCTGGGAACTCAAGATCCAGTTAGGGTTTCCTCTGCTCAAGACTTCTCCTTGCACTGTTGACTCAAATTAGGGTTTGTGTTTGCACAAAGATGTTTTGACCTAAAATGCCTAATATGACTTTCATGCTTCATGTTGAACTCCCAAGTTTATCCATACCAAGTTTCAAGTCTTGATTCCAAACTTTGCCCAGTCAATTGGACAGTTGACCTAGAAATCAGCTGTATTGGGGAAAAAGTCAACTGTGGTCAATTGACAGTCAAACCTCATGAAATTTGACCCACATCAACATATTAAACTCATATAAACCATTTGGTCAAGTTTGGATCACAATTCCACAAGAAATTTGATCAGATCACCAAAAGGGCAAAATGGTCATTTTTAGGGTTTTGACTGCACAAAGGCAATTTTTGACTGCTTGACCTAACCAATGGCAAACCAAGCTCATATATGGACTCAAGGATCCAATGGAATTGTCTTGACATGTTCAACAAGTTCAAAAGATCCCAAATGCACAAGATTGACAGATGAATTTTCCAGTCAATTGATCAATTTTTGACTGTATACTGAAAAGTCAAACTTTGACTTTTTGGTCAAAGTCAAGTGTCAAGATTCATTTTTCATCAAAACATGTCAAAATATGAAACTTGTTCATCAAGAAACCAAAAATTGCAAATTAGGGTTTAAAATGAAGAATTTTCATAACTTCGAATTTTTCCAAGTTATGAAAATCCCTAATTTTTTCCTAACTTTGTCCCACTTTTTCATCAAGATGCATTTTGATTCAAGGAAAAGTCAAAACATGACAGTTGTAGTCTATTGCAAAATCTACAACTTTGATTCACAAATTTTCCTCAAAAGAAGCTTGTAGCTCAAGTTATGATTTTTCGAACAAGGGTGCAAAACATTCTTAACTTAGAAAAATTTTGACCTATTTTAGGCAGGATTTTTGCCTAACTTCATGGCTACTTTTCACATGCTTCCACTTGGAATTTCAATTTGCATTACAAATATGGATTGTAGTACACATTCCAATCTTTCCAAAATGTCCAAGAACTCATCAAACAACCTTATGGTTAGGGAGAATCGAATTTGGCAATATGGGCAAAACTCACTTTGTTCATGGCCAATTTACATGTCCATAACTTTGCATTTTTGAACTCAGCATTCTCTAAGCTAGATTACAGGTCCTTTATCTCATTCAAACTCATAAATTTAATGCCAATCCTTCATGTTTAAGTCTTATCTTGTGTGTTTAAGCATTGCATACAAGATTGAGCCATAATTAGAAAAAGCAATATATCCATTTTGGTAAAGTTGCACTTTATGTCAAATTTGCAATCCAAGTGGTATAATGCATATCTTTGGACACAAGATTCATGGAGATATGACACTGATCAAGGCTCAAGTGTGCAGCATACTTGAGGGGCCTGTACAAGTCTAGAGAACCAACTTGCCATTTCTTGCTTAAGTTAGAAGTAACTTGGCATAACTTAAACCAACTCTCATTTCAGCCAACACAAGCTTAAGCAAAGTTGTTGTACACCTTCCAAATAATATAACAGAGCTAAGGCACGAGCAAAACACTCTCCAAACATCATCAAACCTCAAAACACCCTCCTACTGCAGAAAACAGAGTCACCTCTGCAGTTGGACTTCCATAACTCAATTCACTCGTGCATTCTTGCTAAAACCAGTTCATACACACTCCATACCACATATGCAAGCTATCCCAGGCATTGGACACGACCTGTAACACCTCTAACCAACATCACCATTTTCATTTTTTCTGTTTTGCAGGTTGATTGCCATAGCTTGATTCAGTTGGTTTCAAAGCAAGTTAAAGGTTGGAATAGCATCCCTGAACATCAAGCAAGTTGTACCAATCCTCACTTTGCCTTGAAAGTGCCTCCATTGTCAGACACGATCCAAGCTGAACAGGTAAGTTCATGGACTTCTATCTCTCAATATAGGAAGAGTTAGCTCTAAGTTTGTGAATGAAAAATGTTCTACTCATGCCCCTGAAGCTATACATATCTTTACTTTCCATTTATATTGCGTGTGCTGAGAGAATTTAAGACCTGAACATTGACAAAAACTTAGGTTAAGAATTAGGGATGGAGAAATTCTCTCTCATTTCTGAGAGTTAAGTTAAGTTTTTTATATGTATGGAATCGTGGCTTGATGCTTGACATTTTTCATGTTGTGAGTTTGTGCTAAAAGTCCAAGAATCATGAGATAGCAGAAGCGCGTGTTTTGGTTGTACAAGGATGCTGGAGGTTGAAGAAGACAGGGTCTTTGGGCTGGGCCTGAAATGTTTTTCCTTTTCACACCACTGTTTTACACATGCACCCCCATGGCCCATTTTGAATTTTATTTATCATTTTTAATTTTTTCCTCTTGATTTTGTTTCCATATTTTTATTTAAGTATAATAAAATATTAAAATTGTTTTTCCCATATTTTTTGCATTTTTTTTGACATTTATTTGGCTTTATTTAGTTTTGTACATAAATAAACATTTATATACTTTTATTTTAAAATACAAAAAATAATACAAACATATTTTATTTTTGATTTTTATTTTATATTATCTCATGAAAACAATTTTATAAAAAAATATATTTTTTTTGTAAATATTAAATTTTTTTTATACATAATATATTTATTTAATAAATAATGTAAATACTTATATATTTATTAATGTATTTAGGGAAAATACAAAGAATTAATACATTTCATTTTTTATTAATATTTTGACCTCAAAAATACCTTTTTTACAATATACCTTCTTTTATTTATTTTTGTACATAATTGATAAATATTGCATATATTGTATAATTAATACATTTTATTTAGTAAAATTAGGGTTTTGCCCTAAATACCAAAAATACCAAAATTAATTCATTTTTATTTTTGTTTATTTGACATATAAAAAACCTTTTTTGACATATATATGAAAACCATTTTTGCATTTTGCATATTTATTTTATTTTATTTAATTATTGTGCAATTAAATAATTTGTGTAATTCAATTTGGATGTAATAGTTAGAATTTATTTTCTTGTCAAAATACCCCATTTGAATATTTGTACCCTCCATCCCATATATTGTGTTGTAATAACTTATGACCTTTTATTTTTCGCATTTAAAAGCTTCCTAATTATGCCATGTTAGAATTAGGGTTTGTATGCAAATCAAAAACAACAAATAGTTTGACCTAAATTCAAGACAAACAAGCATGAAAATGGACAACACTAATCACACTTGCACCCATAGGGTATTCCACTTGCTGCCTTCAATAATGGGCCATATTGCATGTTGGGTATCTTTGGCAAAAACAAAACAATCAAATGATCATAGTCCCTCGATGACGCTTTCAAAAGTTGCCTAAAAATGATCAAGTCCCTTAAAGAAAAATTGCCCAAAGATACTTGGCACCATTGCAATTATGGTCTAAACAATGACCCGCGCCCGTCCCGTTCACATCCTAACACAAGATTGTCCACCAAATACAATGGTGGAACAAAATTGTTAAAAGGGTTGAAACATAGCAAAAATCTTTGAGAAATTTAGAGTAGACAAACTCTTGGTTACTTGCCAACTTGCAAAACAAAAACACTTGCCTATTTTTCAAAACACACATCACAACACTTTCAAAACAACTTTCAAAAACATTGAAAACTTTTCAAAAGACATACACTTTTGTATACATCCCAACATGGATCATTACAAAGGTTGCCACCACATTGGCCTCTTTTCAAAACATTTTTCAAACCCACACACAAAGCACCATTTCAAACAATTGAAAATCAAGGCAAGTTTATCTAAGAAAGTAACTAAGATCCCATGGATAACCATGGATAGAAAGGGTGCTAATACCTTCCCTTTCTATAATCTACTCCCCGAACCCAAGAAAACATCTCAAAGGTTTTTGCTGTGCTTTTTAACCTTTCCTTAGGATAAAATAAAAAGTCGGTGGCGACTCTTGCTCAACCGAAACATTTGCAAAAACAAACGCAAAACCTCAAGTCAGTTCTCCCACCGTATCACAGAGACCTTATGAACACATTAGCATGGTTAGTTTATCTTAAAACGTAAAGAAAATAAAAATAAAAATTCATGCAGGGATTGGAAACTGATGATGCATGTAGTGGTGTTTCGAGTCTTTTGGATCATAAATGATGATCCATTCTCACCCTACTGTGATCCAGGAAGTGAATAGAAGGGTTAATATGCCTCGAGATGGGTTGTAAGAAGGGTTTGCAAGTTTCCCTAATTTGAACAATTTTGTGATTTTGGAAGATGATCTTGCTGCCAGGGTTTTCTTCCAATGGTTTGTCTGAATGCATGCCATATATAAAAGAGAATTAGGTCAAAATATAGCGGGCTTGGACTTGTGTAAGAAACTTTTGTTTTATCCTTTTTTATTTTGACTTTTTAAATAATAAAAATAAAAAATAAAAAAAATAAACCAAATGGAGGTGTATGAACAAGTCTTGAGGTTCACTATGAAGTGTATAACACGTTTGGACCTTGAAACATCAGCTCAATAACCCAAAATTCCAAATTTGCTCAATTTGAACTTCATGCATTTGCTCAAAATTTCCCAACTTGCACTAGTCATAACTCTCTCAATTTTTGTCATTTGAAGGTGATATGGGACTTTTTGGAAAGCTCATGATGTCCTTTACAATATCTCTTTTGATCATTTTTGCATTTAGAGAATTTATATTGATTAAAGTTGCCTTGATAAAAATTGTCTTTTTGTTGACTTTTGAAATGACCTATAATGTACTGGCCCATATCTCTCAAATGAAGCATTTTTTTGGACTTGAGCTTAGCGAAACAAAGGTTTAGAGAGTTGAATTTCCTTCAAAATGATCTTTGGTTGAGGAAAATCTAATGAAGCATGTGGAAGTTGTGCTTAGTCAAAGTTCAGTTGTATTCTCCTTAAGAAAACCCTAATTTGGCAACTTTTGAGTTTTGATGATTTGAGAGTTTTCTTGATGAATTATGATCAACCCTTGATAAAATTATGAATATGACTTCAAAATATTGATGTTGACCAAAAACCTAGGGTTTCAGATGTTGAAACCCTAGGAGGCGGCGAACGAGGATTACAATGGCGAGGCTTCTTTATTCTTCTTCTATTATGAATTTTCCTCCTTCTCATAATTTTCTTCCATGTAATTCTTTCCTCTCTGGTTTTTTTGTTTGTCATGCTTCTCTGTTAATCTTAGGTTTTTATAAAGTTTTAAGGGGTTTACAAATTAGGAAATAAATTAATTTGTCTACGATTTTAAAATGATTTTAATTAGGGCTTATAAATTTTGGAAACAATTTAATATGTCTGTAAAGTTAATACAATTTTTAATTTGTTTATGTATTAGGAAGGATTTTGTCTGTAAATCGATTATGTTTTTATTAGTATTAATTCGTGTCAATTTGTTTATGCTTTTAGTATGATATTGTTTGTAGAACGTTTAATGCATAGATTTGCTTGTTTTTATTATTTGATGATTGGATGAATAGAGACTAGATTTGATTACTGTTCTTAGAATACGCGTTATATTCTTTTGAATTTGAACAGTAGACGTTTGTGTAATAAAATTTTATTATTTTTTTGTATAATTCGTACAGTGAGTGTTTTCCTGTGATTTGAATCAATGAGCTATTTTAGACTTTGGGTCTGAGCCTTATTTGATTTGGTCATGCGATTTAGTAAAGACCTTTTTCAAATCTGACTTTATTAGTCCATGTTTTATAAAACAAAAAGATTTTTTTAATTAAGTTTGCAAAAATGACGATTTAATTATAAAAATATAAGTATAATTAATAAAAATAAATAATTGTGATGTTGATGATAATGCTATAATTAAAACAAAACAATTTTTCAAAACAAACCAAAAAAGCTAATCGGGCCATATTGTTTATTGGACCTAAAAAAAAGATACTTGTTTTATGGACCCCCTCTTTTAATACCTGAAATGGATTAAAAAATTACATGGGTCCTTTCTGATTTAGAAAGGCCCATGATTTTTCAAGATAGTGTACTCCTATCATAAAAATGCACCCTCTCTCAAAATGAACAAAACCTTAATGGACCCTTAGATATTGATGGTCCATTTTTATATCAATACACCTCTCTTCTATATTTTACACCTTTTTAAAAATTTAAAACTACATAATATGATTTATTTAATTATAAACCTAAATATAATATAATGGTGGGGCAAATTTGGGGTATGACACCCTCCAAATCATTCCTATCACATATGAAGTTAGGACTTTTATTGTAAAATTGTCAAGACTGACCTAAAAAAAGTTATATTTTGATGTTCTGTTACCATTGTAAAGGCCTTTGGGAAAATGGGAAAGACCAATGATGACTTGAGTGGGAGTTAATGATCTTGAAAACATACACATTAAATGTTTGTCTCATCACTAAAACATTCTATTGTGGAGGTCCTCCACATGGGCCAAGGCCTTAAGCAAAAGGAGATGATTCCATTAGAGTCCTTAAGTTTCGTTATGGACTTGAGGTCGAATATGCATTATATATCGAGGGAATGAAATCAAATGTTCTTTTTATTTTCTATGCTTTAGAGTGTTAGTCTCTTTGTATTCCTTATTTTTTTCAAATTCTTTCACCCTTTCACTTTATTCGACTCCCTTTCTCTATCATGAAGTTCTTCCTAAGGCTCTAGTGTTTCAACTTCTTTATTTCTCAAAACCTGTACATGTCTCAAGGTAACAACCTTTCCTTGTTTAATTTAGGTTGATTTGCAATTTCTTTGTATGTATGGCTTATATATGAAGAAAGAGTGATTTGGTTGTGAACCACGTAAGTGACAATGAAATCATTGACATGTCCTCTCAAACAGAGGAGAAAGTGATATATCTGATGGGATTAAAAGTGATGTCTGATGAGGTTAGTATTCTGGATATGAATGTTGTATAAAATAGGGGGCTTGATGGTACTAGGAATCTAGAGATATAAATTACCTAAGAGAGAAATCATTTGGAGGTTAGGAAATCAGGTACTTATACTAACGCGTAGGAGGGAGGACCCCTCCTATTGGCATTAGCATTATAAAGGTTTCCAGAGGGTTGACTTTTCACACTTTGCTTTTTCCAAACTCAAAATCCGTAGATGATTTCAGGAAGGAACATAATACTTAAACCTATATTAGAGCATATAGACTTGCTTTCGGCCGTGACCTACAGATAATGAAGTTAGATGGTGGATAGAGTCATTGTCATTTGCTCATACTTAAAAGTCATTTTTTTTCATCTTTATACATCAGATCAACAATGGAATGAGATGACCGGAAAAATGGTGAGACTCTTAAGGATCACTTCTGTAGGTAGATCAGAAGACACTAGAGATTGGCTCTAACATAGGTCCTTCTTCTGACTGGGGGTGCTACTTCTGAAAGTGACAAAATATTGTGTAGTGCGTACCACATATATGTTTTCCCCTACACGAGTTTCTCTTCTCATGAAAGGGGGCCAAACTCCCTTTCAATGATTTTAACATAGGGGTTATTAATCACATGAGACTCGCCTTATCATAACTGCATTTTGTGAGTTGGACACATGGTTTTATGTGTTATATAAGTAATCATGTTTATTGTGGTTCTACATCTTCAAAAAAATTTAATGATGACAACTAAAAAATAAAAAATAAATCTCAAGCATCATCAATCAAAAAGGAAGCACACGATAAATTGTTCAAATTCCAGTTAAATCAAGTTCAATCAAGTAATCGAAAGGAACTGAAGTTGTGAAAACTTGTCTGATCCTGCACTTGATGTTTTATCTGGTAGTTTGATCAATTAAATGTAAATAAAGCAAGAATAGGTATTGAAGTACTAAGGTGATGCATACACGCACCAAAAGTATTTCAAATTTTTCATTTTTTCTTAAAAGTTATTAAAAACTAATATGAGAAAGTACTTAATCAATTAATAAGCTTTCTAGCCAATTAGGAAAACAAAATTCAATTGACTAATTGGTTAGGCCCTTCATAATTGATTAAAATAAGAGTAACGCCTCCTAATTAATCATGTAGCCTTGCAAATTAATCAAGTGACACAACATGTTAGGGTTTCTTTTTTTGGATTAACATTATCGATTAAGTTGATTTCTAATCAATTAGGAAGCAACCAAACTCATAGATTATTGTTTTTTAGCCAAATGTTTTAATATATAAATGAGCTCTTTCATCACTTCTAAACACACCAATTTTATAAGTTATCGACTATCTTATCGTGAGTGAAACTTCCCTGATAGATGTTTTGCATGATGTCAAAACTAAGAAAACTTAGCATTTATGTATATTGGACGATATCTCTATGTCTTGTGGCACTCCCTTGCATTAGAGATCTTAGGAATCATTAAAAACCATTTTGAAATTGACCAAAGTCTTGAAAAACAAGTTTCTGCATAAATGTTTCTTGCATGTGTCAGTACCTACGTGTTTCAGGCCGACACTGCAACTCAATATTAAAACCTATAGCTTCAGTGTGTCATAGTCTGAGACATGCATATATACAGGCTGACACATACTATAACTTTTAATTTTTCTATTATATGTATCGACACAACTGATTTTCAGGCCGACACATGTTCTACAATATTAAAGCAAAAAACTATTGCCTTGCATATTGAAACAATCGGCTGAACAATCAATTGATAATGAAATCAATGGAGTCGCCATTGAACATTTTTTATCCCACAGGAAGGGAAAGGTAAACATAGAGTAAACCCGAGAAGGGTGAAATTAGATCAACTAGGAGATACGGGTAAGGGAGTCTGTTATGTGAGGGGAATATATTAACACCCCACACACCCGTAGTACTCTATGGTATCCACTCATGTTGTTCTAATCAAAGGGTGTGTAAGAATCTATATCTAAACTGTACAGGGAATGCATGCAAAATAAAAGAGAAAATAATATAGAGAAAATAAAAGTTGTGCTCGTTCGGGCTCTACCCCAATGCCTATGTATCCCTTTTAAGGAATCAGAGCGGCCGTAGTTCGGCTTCAAAAGTTTTTTGTTGGTTTGTATTATTAAATGAACAATATTAATTTCGCCTTCTGCTGCAGCTCGGCCTTTGGAGACTCACGCATCAACACAGAAGTGAATTAACATGTTCTTTCTAAATTTTTTGAAATAAAAGCCCGAAGGTGCAAAAGAGTTTGTATTGGTTGATATCTTTTACCTTAAAGAAGGATCTGGAAATCGTTAGGTGTTTTATGCTTTTTCGAGAAAAATAGTTTTAGTCTTAAATGCAAAGATGCAAAAGAAAATAAAACAACTAAGAGAGACTACCCTAAATCTATCCCTAATGTTATCATACAATAGTTGATCCTAAGGTGGAGGATAAAAGGGAAATATATACCTTATGTTAGCATGCATGGATACGTATCCTAATGTCCAGCTCGAAAACTACTCTAATCGAGCGATCCTAAGGGAAGAATACAAATTCCTATTCTAAGGGAACATGGTATAGCAAACACATAAACAAACAAGTGCTTTGGAAAAAGCACACAACCCTGAGTAGCATATATTGACTCAAAGGGATGGAGGAATCAAGAGAAATTCTTTAGCCAAGGGGAGCGTATCACCCGAAGCAAACAAGCGTGAGACAGATGAAAAGAACAAAAGTGCAACGTCCAAACCGACTGAACACCTAACCAAGATATAGAAGATCGAGGTAGGCAACAAAAGACAATATGGACGATCACGAAGTGTTAACATCGGCCAATGCAAACTCCTAACAAAGCGTGGGGGTTTGATTGCAAAACTCTTCCCCACTTGACGGACTCGATACACAAGATCTGCACGACTCCGAAGCATCGACGTACAACGTGAGCTAAGGACGACATAGACTAGAATGTACGAGGGTCGATTACGGACCCTCCCCGCTTACCTCCTTTTGAGGACTTATCATATGTAATATAATGAGGGCACAAATGTAAACACACGTGCAGAATACCTACTTCAAAGGTAGGATTTTAAACAAATACAATTAACATACAAAAAGCAATGCCTGCTACAGGACTTTAAACAGATACTTCGAGCGCACACTCTTTATTTTCTTTTTCCTACTTCTCATTATCTCTAGAAAGCAATAAAATACTGAAATGAGAAAATAGAGAAAATACCAAACGAAAAAAGTTCGTAGCGCTGTGAGCAAAAATAGAGAAACCCGATGATCTTCTCGAAAGCTTCACCGATCAAAGAAAAAAGTCGGAGGTCAAATGCTCGAAATAAAAGTCGAAGCATCATCGATGTGAAAATAAATCATAATTGAAATCTCAAGCACATCTGCATATCGCACAATAAACCTGCATAAGACTCAGATCTCAACAAGCAAAGGTGAATTAGAAATCTCAAGTAATCGGATAATCAGAATTTAATTCCAAAAATCAAATAAAAAAATCTAACAAATTTTTATTGATTTTATTATTTTTGATCAAGTAAAGAAAATTCAAACAAGTCTAAACAATTAACAAAATTAGTTAAAAGGAATTACTAAAATAATAAACAACAAAACACAGCCCAGAGGGTGCAAACTGAATGCAGGGGGTTTGCTGAAGAAATCTGGGCGCTGCAGGCCCATTGAAGAGAAGCCCAGAAATGCCCCTTTTTGTTGAGCTTGCTTATTGTTACAAAAAATGGGTCTTTGGGTTTATGAGGGGGTGCGAGTATAGAGCCCATTCCAACAATAGTTCACCATGCAATTTTTGTTAGCAAGCTCTCTAGCTTCAAAAAGGTCACGTTGGGCTTAATGGAAGAGTGTGATCTGGTCCATTTCAACCCAATCTACCAACAAATAAAAAAACAAAATGCAACGTTTGTTTCCACAAACTGAAATCGAGCCCAACCTCTTCCTTCTCATCATTTTCGAGTCACATGCGTTGGGCACCGCTGTGCCATCATCTCCAGCGGCAGAACAAGGAAACAGTACCACCAATTCCTCCGTAACATCCCCCTCTCTCCAAGTCCCATACAAATTTCACATGAAACCTCTTCAATTGTGCGGATCGAGGAATCAAAGGGAGGAAACCCTAAGTCCTAGAAAATGATAATTCAAGCGATAACCGCAAGGATTCATGATACTTGACGTACACAGAGTGCTATATCGAAAAGGAGCAAGCACCGAAAGTATTAATGGAAACCTGTTCGAAGCTTAGAAATTCTGATATAGTGGCGACGAACTCCGGCGTGTATTTAGAGGTAATTCTGTCAATTCCCTAGTTTTTTTTTATCTTCTTCTGACTCTCGACTCTGAGACTTCTTCTTCTGATTTTTCATTTTCTGTCCGTAATTTGGGTTGCGCTATTGAAGTTGTTGTGGTGTTGTTGTTATAGGTTCGTTGTTGACAAGATTATTTATGACAAGGCGATGATGATGATGCCGCCGTTTCTGAGCTGAAAATGGAGATTCAGTTATAGAATTGATGAAGGTGATGATATAGGATCTGCAAAGACTTTTGTGATATTGATGAAGAAGAAAATGATGATAAGCTGAGAAGAACCATATGAAAATTCAAAAAAGCTTCTGCAGCTTGATGAAGATTATGGCTCCTGAAGGTTGAAGAAGATGATGATATAGGTGATTAAAGCTTCAAGAAGATGCAGAAGAAGGTTACGTTTGAAGAAAGTGAGGGAAATGTAGAAAGTGATGATGGAGAAGGAAGCAGAGAGAGAAGATGGTGGAGAAGAAGTGAAAGGGATGAAGACTGCAGATAAAGAAGAAGGAATATCAGAGTGAAGAGAGCGTTTTTTTGGGATTCTTTTTAGAATTGGAGAGTGGATCCTTATCGAAGGTGAGTTTTTTCTGTTATATAATTTTGTTATGGTTAGGAAGTTAGTTAGAGATGAATAAAATCTGAACTGTTAATGTGAATGTTAGTTATGGATTTTGATGGATGAGATTGGAGGTGGTAGTTAGTTATGTTAAATTCTGTTTTGAGAGTGAGTTGGTTAGAGAAATCTATTATAACTCGGTTAATCAGCTGGCTCTGATAAAAGAAAAGGTTAGTTGCAGTTAGTTTCTAATTCTGTTAGAGAATTACAAATGAAAACAACTGGATGTAAGTTAGAAACATGTTAGTTATGTTATTGGATATGTTTTTGTTAGCCCGTTAGAAATTTGGTTAGGATGAAAAGCTAATTTCTGATTATGCTAGTCCCAATTATGGTTGATTCTGTTTGGTTATTTGATGCAGGCAGCAACAACTTCATTGTAGAATGTGTGGACAGGTTCAAACTGAAGACAAAGGGCTTGAAGCAAGCTTGCGGCTAGTTGGTGTTTGATGCAGTAGGGCGCTACATGGCTTAACGTAAGGTTTTGCTCATGATGTACAAATACAGATCCATTCAAATGCCTTGGAATTTGAAAGTGAAAGGAAGCATGTAAATTGGTTGCGGACTTTTGCGGTATGGTAATCTGACTCTTTGTATTTTTATGCACATGGGCTATATGGTTTAATGGAGGTGAGTCAGTTTTCTTGCAATGCAATCAAAGGGTGCACTGATTTTTATGGACAACTATTTTACTGGCTTATGTATTGCAGGGAAGCTATATCAGTAGTAGGGTGGTTCATGATAACAGTTTTATGGTTTCAATACATGGGCCTATTTCTAATATGTATTGGGATGGCTTTAGATCATGTTTGCAGTCTTTATAGTGAACTAATTTTGAGGTTTTTTTATATGCATGGCAATGCGTCTGTTTATTTATGCAGACTGCGAGTCTGTGTTGGAATTTTAACTAGTTCTATTTAATTAAATGAGCAGGGCTATAGCACGGTTTGCATGGTTTGATCCAATGGTCCATGGTGCAAAGCTAAAACTAGCATGGCATAGTAAGATGCATCGAAATCAGAAGCATGAAGTTTGACACGAAGCTCATAGAATTAGGACATTCGTTAACTTGTAACATTTTTATAGTTTTCTTTGAAACGCGACATAGGTGACATGATTGGTTTTTGGATGTAATTGAATTTTGGTTTATGGCCTTTGATGTAATATATTCATGAGTTGGATTGAAATTGTCACTTTTTATGGAATTTTAAATGGTTGAAAGTGTATATGTTCTAGTTCTTGATATTGTAATAGCCACGGTTGAATCAAGAAAAAAGACTTTGAATTAATTCACTTGTCTTTGAATTTATTCTCTTATGCTTACATCTTCTTAAAATGTATCTTGAATGAATCATGATCTCATCCTTAACCACAAGTTCAAAATCTTCTTTTTATACCTCAAACATATTCCAAATTCTAAGCAAAGTGAACGGATGAATCACTTGTATTATGAGTACATGAAAACCAGGAAAGTTATCCACAAGTCTTGTAACATCTCTTTCAAATATCTTGTTCTTCGAGCAACTTAAGTGATTTATCCTTGAATCACATTAAAAATTTCTATTCTATGTTCATCTTAAATCAATCCTCAATGCAACTCAAGCGTTCATGACAAGTTGAATCTCAGTTAACTTCAAATGGCGTGCTTGATCAATGAACCCATAGACTCAGAATTGAATCTCAAATCCCGAATTCTTGATATCCGAAGCCCATAGTTAACTAGAAAAGAAACTTTGAAACATGATACGCAGACCTCTAATTGATGAAGTAATGAATGGATGATTCCACCGTATCAATGCCATAATCAACCTCTGGGAGCTTCAACGATGAATGTACCTTTGGATTCTGAAAGATAGTTTTAATAAAACCTCAATGGAATCAATACTCTTGTCGAAACCCTTATCCCACATAATAGGAGCAGATGATTCACAAAAGTATATATGCTAAAACCCACACTCTTTTGGATAGAACCAAATGCTTATCACTTAAGAGAAAGTTTCAGATGAAAGTCAAGCTTTTGTAAGAAAATCCAAGAAGTGATGACAAAACTTGTAACATGAGTAATAGATGGATTTCTTTAATTATGAATGAGAGAGACTCAAGATAACTATAAGATGCAACCCTAAATCATGATCCTTGGAGAAGAAACCTTAACCGAACACAGTAGCTGAAAAACCCTGACCTTGGCTGCACATAGGGAAGTAAACCCTTATGGACTTATCTCTTAAGGAAAAAAGAAGTTCAAGGAAACCACATGACACAACCCTAATTCCAAACTTCACTTCTTGCAGAATAACCAGAAGAGTTAGAAGTAATCAACTTTATTAGGTATATACACTTTAATCAATGTGAAACCCTAATATCGCACAACCATTGAACTTTGAACCTCAGACGCTTTATTTTTTTATGAAAATGCATGCTATACAGATGACCCTTGGAATGATGAAGATGAATGCAAAGTCTAAGCCAAAATAATAGAAATTATGAGGGTAAATTTTGGGGTGCAACACATATGCCGACACATCCGCCTTTTAAGGCGGCACATATAATTAGTTTTTGACTTATGTGTCGACACATACATGTTTCAGGCTGGCACATATTGTTTGATTGAGTCAATATTTCAATTCTTTATAATTTTGAAAATTACCTCTTTGCATTCAAACTTCAACAATTATAAATACATCATTCATGCATCATTCCAACTTGATTAAATTATAAGCAGTTACAACAATTTCTCTTCACCTTCAACCTCCAACCTATGCATACGCACTAATAAATCACACATAATCCTTTTTGTTGGGGTTCCATCTTGGCGAGGTTTGATAACGTCCAATTAGTTTCTTGTGTAGCCGAGAATATTGGGTTTAGATTTATAGGGGGTTTCATCCGAAAAAACCACAGGTTTATCCTCCAAGATCTTTGGTAGATTTGGAGGTTTTCGTTCAAGACTTTCAAGAGAGGATTGCGACATAGAGAAAATCCTTCGGAGTTTGGTACCCAAGGAAGTAGCGTGAGAACGATGAATCGAATTGAAAGATCTTGTGTGTAATAGGTACAATTGATCGTGCACAAAAGAGATTTGGAGTTTGGTACCCAAAGGAGTAGCAATATTTGATAAATCAATTGGTATACTATTGTGTCTTGGTCTTTCTCAAGATCAAAAGAAGAGAAGGGGTTGAATCAACGACAAATGATTAGGGTTTGTAAGGTTTCTCTTGGAATGCTTCTCTTGTAACGACTTTTTGCATAGTAAGAAATTGTCTTAATTCCAAAATTGGAAATGGGGGGGAGACATATCCATAGAGAGGATTATTGGAGAACTTCCTAAACAAATCCTCGTGTCTCTTTTTCTTATCGCTTTACTTTCTTTATTTTTCATTAAGCAATTTGTCAAATAACATTGATTAAACGATTGACTCGTAAGAATATTTTCATGGCTGTTTTGTTTGGATTTGGTTGTTGATTTTATTATAATCACTTTGGATTATAAGTGCTTTTTTATATCAACACAACTCAAAGGAAAATCCGGTCGCACACCAAGTGTTTGATAAATTGCATAGTTAGTTATTTTTGCTAGTTACCATTGGAAATAGTATTGCTACTAACTTGTTATAATCGAATAATATTGTGGTACTTGATTCAAGTTTATAAATTCAATTATTATGTTTTTCATTCCATAAGGAACTTGATTTTTCATATCCGAGTTCCAATAGCTATGTTCATATAGATGATATTTTTGATATATATTAAAACCTTCTGTGTGCACTATTTTCAATCAATTTTTAAAACCAAATTTTATTTGGATTTTTTGGCTTGGTGATCTATTCACCCCCATATAGATAAGGCACCATCGTCTAACTAGTGGCATCAAGAGGTCTGGTTAATTTCATGCTTTAAAACTTATTAGAAAATGGCTTACGAACCTAAAGGGGATTATAAAAGAGCCCCAAATTTAACTGGAGAAAACTATAGTTATTGGAAAACTTGTATGCAAATTAATGTAAAATCATATGATAAAGGTGTGTGGGAAGCCATTAAAAATGGTCCAACACCGGTAATATATGAGGTTGAAGGCGTTGTCACACCAAATCCATAAGCACTTTGGAATGAGGAAGATAATAAGAAGTGAGCACATGATTGGAAAGCGAAAAATATTATCATATCCGCTCTTGGTGTTGATGAGTTTTATCACATTCCCATTGTCAGATTGCTAAGGCTATGTGGGATACTCTACAAGTTATCTATGAGGGAACTAATAAGGTCAAACAAGCTAGAATTAATAAACTTAATCAAGAGTTTGAAATCTTTCACATGAAACATGGTGAAACCATTACTAAAATGTAAAAGTGGTTCTCGCATCTTATTAATCGTTTAAATTTGCTAGGTAATCCTATTTCCAATGACATTTCTACTATCAAGGTTTTGAGATGTCTTACTAGGAATTGGCAACCAAATGTCACGATGATAAAGGAAGCCAATTATCAGTCAACACTTGATCTCACCATTTTGTTTGGAAAGTTGGAAGAAAACGAGCAAGAACTCACTTGCTTGGATAAACATGAAAAGAAGCTTGCGAAAAGGAAGAAAAAGGAGAAAAACATCGATATGGAGGAAGGAACAAAGTATAAAGCTCTTAGGGCTTAAAGTTTAAGATCCTCAAAGGATGAGCACACTAATGATAGTGATTCTTGTGATGAAGAAGATTCGGATGATGAGTAAATGGGATCATTTGTGAGGAGATACAATCGATATATTCAGAAGAATGGTGTCAAACGCTCTGACAAAAATCTTGTGAAATATAGAAGACAATCTACATCCTCCAAAGATGAAGATAACAAAAAGGATAATATAAGAGATATGTGATATGAATGGGGAAAGCCGAGTCCTTTTAGACCGAATTGTCCATCTTTTGTTAATAAGAAAGGAAAGGGCCAACAAAATAACTCTAGGAAATCTAGAAAAGTCTATGTTGCTTGGGATAGTGATAGTGATGCCTCAAGTAATGAAAGCTCAAGTGATAGCAATGAAGAGAAACATTATTGTTTAATGTCCAATCAACATCAAATCAAGAAAAATAATGTAAGTCATTCTAAATACTCTAATGTTGATAAGTTGTTTTTTATTGAATTCAAAAATATTTTTGAAAATCTACAAAAAGATGCATTGCATGCTTATAAGAAATTAGATTCCAATGAATTTTTTTTTACATACTTGGAAGAAAAGGTGAAGAAACAAATAATAAATTTTAAGCATTAAAGTGATCTATTATATATAGTTAAAATCATAAAAAGGAGGATGAGGAACCATGTTGGTTCGACTGTGAAACTTGTCAAATTTGGCAACAAGAGGCGAGTACTTTTGAAACCAAAGTGGACAAGGTATCACAACCTTGTGTTACTTTTTCTATTAATTCTTCAAAGTTTAAAAAGCCTTATAAAAAGTATAATTTGATCAATAATGATTCAAATGGAAAAATTAAATCTTATCATAGGTTTCTTTGTCACTATTGTTGCAAGAAAGACCACACTATTGAAAAATGTAAATTTAGGTGCTTCTAAGTCCCTAAAGGAAATTTTCAATGGTTTCTCAAATTCAACAATTCTTTCACTCACTCCCAAGGACCCAATGAGAATGGGTACCTACCACTTTTGTTTAATATTGTAGGTTGAGTGTCTTGAAAATATGACAGGTAAATGGATTCTTGATAGTGGATGTTGAAGACACATGACGAGAGACATATCTCTATGCTCTGACTTTATGGAGAAGAAAAAATGTTATATATCCTACAATGATCACAACAAAGGTGCAATACTCGGAAAATGTAATATAGTTAATCTCTCAACTATTACTATCTCAAATGTTATTTTAGTTTAAGGCCTTAGAAATAGTCTTTTTAGCATTAGTCAATTGTGCGACAATGGGTATAAGGTAACTTTTACCAAATATTGTTGCATAATAGAACATAATGAAAAGAAGGATTGTATGTTTAATGGTGTGAGGGTAAATAATATCTATATGCTTGACTTAAGAGAAGTTTCCTTAAATAATTCCCAATATCTTGTTACCATGAGTGAAGACTCTTGGTTATGGCATATACGTTTGGCACATGTAAACTTTGATCTACTTAATAAAATAGTTGCAAATGATTTAGTACTTGGTCTACCTAAAATAAAAATTTCAAAAGATCACCATTGTGATGCATGTCAAAAGGGAAAACAAACACGAGTCTCTTTTAAATCTAAAAACTTTGTTTCATCGTCGAGATATCTTGAGCTCCTTAACATGGATTTATTTGGACCATAACAAACCAAAAGCATAAGTGGAAACTCCTATGGTTTTGTAATTGTAGATGATTACTTTAGATTTTGCTGGACTATTTTCTTACTTAGCAAAGATGAAACATTCATGGCTTTCACACGCTTTTACAACATATCCCAAAACAAATTAAATTCTAAAATTGTTTCCCTCCGAAGCGATCGTGGAGGAGAATTTGAAAACTACCTCTTTGAAAATTTTTGAGATAAATTTGGTATTGAACATAACATTTCATCTCCTAGAACTCCACAATAAAATGGTGTTGTGGAGCGTAAAAATCGTGTTTTAGAGGAGTTGTCAAGAACAATGCTCAATGATTATGGTCTACCAAAATATTTTTGTGCCGATGCTCTTAGCAAGGAATGTTATGTCTTAAATAGGATACTTATTCATATTATTCTTGATAAAATTCCTTATGGACTTTTAAAAGGTAGAAACCAAATTTATCTCATCTTCATGTATTCAGATGTAAATGTTTTGTTTTAAATAATGGAAAGGATAATCTTGGACAATTTGACACGAACGTCGATGAAGGTATCTTTCTTGGATACTCACAAGCTAGTAAATCATATAGAGTTTATAACGAGAGATTACTTATTTTGGAAGAGTCGGTTCATGTTACTTTTGACGAGTCTTGATGAACATGGTGTAATAACACATAATAAGGTCTAGCTAGTGGCTGAAGGGTATAACCAAGAGAAAGACATTGATTATGAGTAGACTTATGCTCCGGTTGCCTGACTCAAGGCTATACGCCTTTTACTAGTGTATGCATCCTATAAGAACTTCAAATTATATCAAATAGACGTTAAAATTGTGTTCTTCAATAGATACATAAATGAAGAGGTGTATGTTTCACAACCTTCAGAATTTGAAAACTATGAGTATCCTAATCATTTTTTTTAAGCTAAAACATGCTTTGTATGGTCTTAAACAAGCCCCAAGGGCATGGTATGACCGACTTAGAAAGTTCTTGCTTGATCAAGGATACTCTAGAGGGAAGGTAGACACTACTCTCTTTATGAAATGTCAAGGAAAGCATATATTACTTGTTCAAATTTATGTTGATGATAACATTTTTGGATCAACTAACACGCATCTTATCTAGGAGTTCTCTAAGATTATGCAATGAGAGTTTCAAATGAGTATAATGGTGGAGTTTAACTACTTTCCCGGACTTCAAATTAAGCAACTCGAGGAAGGAACATTTCTATGTCAAACCAAGTATTGTCTAAAATTACTGAAATGATTCAGAATGGACGGTGCAAAGGAAATTTACACACCTAAGACAACAAATGGAAATTTGGATAGATATGAAAAGGGTAAGGATGTTGAGGTCAAGAAATATAGAGGTATGATTAGATTTCTTCTATATCTTATGGCCTCTAGGTGTGATATTATGTTTAGTGTTTATATGTGTGCACAATATCAATCAGCTACCAAGGAATTGCACTTAAAAATGGTTAAATGTATTCTTATATACCTTACTAGTACCTCTAAGTTTGGGATTTTGTATTTCAATGGAATCAATTATAGCTTGGTTTGATACTCTAATTCCGATTTTGCCGGTTGCAAATCAGATAGGAAAAGTACCAGTGGAACTTGTCACATGTTTTCAAAATCCTTGGTTAGTTGACATAGTAAAAAGAAAGTTTTATAGCTTTGTGAACGGCCAAGGCGGAATATATGGCTACCGGTAGTTGTTGCACCCAAATATTGTGGCTTAAGCAACAATTAATTGATTTTGATATTAAACTCTCACGTATTTCTATCATGTACGACAACACTAGTGTCATGAAGCTAACCATGAATATGGTGTTGCATTCTCGCACTAAACATATTGAGATACGTCACGATTTCCTTCACAATCATGTTGAAAAATGGGATGTTGTATTTGAGCATGTTGATATTAAAAATCAACTTGCCGATATTTTCACTAAACCTCTTGCAATCGAACTATTTTTCAACATATGCGGGAATCATTGATATATCTAATGTTGCTTAATTTTACTTTGTTGCTTTCACCTTATACTATTGTTTTAACTATTTGTTTGAGCATTTTACATCATGTGAGTCCAACTCCCGTTCCATAAAGAGTGAGGTAATTTTGTTTCAAGTTTCTCCTTTAAAGTAAGAATTTCTTAATGCATGTTATTTCTTGGTTAAAAATGCTTGATATTTTCTCAAATAATGAAAACCATGAATGTTCATTTCCAAAATTTTTGATTGATAACCATTGTGTGTTTTCAATGTATATGCTTATAATGACTTCATGCACTAATTCTTTCTTATTTGTATAATTTTGTTCTTCTTGTGAAAGCATATGTTTTTATTAAGTTTATTTCTTGTATTTTTGCTTGAGTTAATTGTATGCGTGTTATTTTCATATATGTTTCTTGTTGTAGTTGATCACATGTTATGACAACATTTTTATTTTAGATTGAGTAGTGACATGTTCTTGCCGCTATGCTAGACACATGTGTGTGTGTGACATCGGAGTTCCATTATGGTGTATTACGTAATCATGACTCTATAGAAGCAACTTGAAAAGTTTGCTCTTGTATCATATTCATTATTCATTATGCATTGCATTACATATGTTGTAATGTTGTTTTCTTGTTGTTTATCAATTTTGTATCATTACATATATATGGGGATATGTGATTGTTGCTCTTCTATGAAAAAATGCCTCTAAGTGATATATTAATATTTATATTGGAATATGATACTTATAACACCCTTCTAACCCCACATATATTTCTCATGTCATTTACGAAATAAATCAATTAAAATCACTGTTCAAGAGTGTTGCACTTCATAGAAAACATCATAAGAACAATCCTGCTCCGTAACACGGATTACAACAATTATAAAATAATTCTCTTTTTATAATATCAACACATCAATTAGAAATTCGCAGCAGATATATAGTCATAAGTAAACTTCATTCATATTTCAAAACTCAAGTATTATAATCTCATCAAGACGTATAATTAAAATCACTTTAACATCCAAAAATCTCAGAAAAACATGTTAACAAAAATAACGTCATTCGCAAAACCTAGCGTTCACAACCCGATCTTATATATCAGATCAAGACACCACTAATGAAACAAAACTAATAAAATACTCCAAATCTATCTTCGATGCTCCTATAAGCTACTCTTGAGTATCTGTGTGTTACCCCCGCGGAGACAATATTCAAACAGAAAGGGTGAATAATAACAATTTATTATAAAATATATAAGGAAAAGATTAGTAGTTATAAACAACATCATCATGTAATCAACACATATCATCCACCAATACTTCATACTCTCCTATACATCATTATAGCGGTAGAAATGTTGAGACTAAGCCATTGGATTGACTTAACTCGTACAAATCAAATAAAAATCTCCACCGCGCTTTATTGTTTCCAAGGGAAATGGGAAAAGAGAGATTAAAACCAAAAAAGAGGGGGAGAATCTAGATACGGAGGTTGGTTATGCAAAGGAAAGGTATTAGCATCCTAAACATCTATGGTAATCCGCAGGAACCTCTTTGAAAATCTGTGTATTTTGGTATAAAAAGTGTATATAAAATAAGATGGTGAAGATGAGAAAAGAAGTACTTTTTAAAATTTTTGCACCCGTCGCGGTTGCGAACCATTAGTGCCTATGTACCACCTTTCATGCAATAGGGGATCAAGGTACTCATAGTTCACCTTAAAATTTTTAAAACACATGTGTGTTGGTTAATTTTAAAAGAAGAGACATCATCGTCAAATCCGAATGGAAACCATACTTACTATCCACAATTATGAGAAAGGAGCATTTACGTCATCTCAAAGTGGAGGATATAACTTGGATTTAAAATCCATCACTCAACACCCAAGTGGAAAATAGCTCTATTTACTACATATCCTAGAAGTATAGATGTTCGCATCACTATAAGAATCGACAAGAGTCTAATCTTTTGAGAAAAGTTTTAAAGTAAAGAGCCAAAGTGGAAATTTTTTTGAATGAGGTTAATGACTTTTAGTCTTGAGAAAGATGTCAAAGTACGATTAAATCGATTAAAGTTTGATTAAGAAAAGATTTTGAAAATGCATGGACCTAAGTCCAATTTATTATAAAAGCGGTTCAAGTTAGAAAACAAGAAGAATGTTGAAAATGAGGGAAAAGATTTTTGAAATTAAATAAGATAGGAGGAGATGAAGGGACATCCTAAAGAATAAGGGAAAAGCCAAGGAAAAGAACGATCTAACCAACAAGAAGCCAACACTTGACATAAGAAGTCAATGTAGAATTCTCATTCTTTGGATTAAAACCAAGCAAGCAAAAATACTAAACCTCAGAGGAATACCAAGCTTCAGATGAATTAAGAACCAAGCAAAGTCTTCATTGACAAAAAGTGGCACACAAAATAACTTGCACAAAGAAAAAATTAAAACCAATTCTCAATCAAACAACTGTATATAAATGAATTCTCAATCAGAAGATGTTCACAAAAAATATCAACCAAAGATCACACAGTTTCAAGGTCTTAAGGCTTCTAATCCTAAGTCTCAAGAATCCACAACTCCACAGTTCTAGGGATAGTAACCAATAGTCCAAGTAACATTAAAGCTTTTAATGTTCAAGTTGATTAAGTGTCTTCAAAAGAAAAGATAGCTCAAGTGAGAAAAGATAAAATGACATAAAAATTAATGCTCAAGTGAGCAAAAGGAAAATAGCATGAGATATGAATGCTAAAAATAAATGGTACATAAAATTAAAGGCACAAAATAAAGGCATAAAGTAAAGTTAATTGTTAGTGTGTTAGAAGTTAGAGGTCAAGTATAACAAAAAGTTAGTTGAATGACCATCTTGAAGCTTGCTTTTTAAAACTCATTAGAAGATTGATAAAATCAAAGCTTCTCAAGAACAAGTTTTATTTTCTTTTTGTCAAGTATATCATTCATTTCAAGTACTCAAGGCAACCACATATGATCAACCATGTTCTAATGATTCATTTAGACCAAAATTCATGAAGTTCATTAGAGGATTGATAGAATCAAAGCCTCCTAACGATGAACTTCAAAGTTATTGGATCCATGGTTTCAAATTAAACATACATGGACTTGCAAATATAGTTTTGGGCCACAAATGATCATTATTTTGAATCGGGACAAATTTAGCGCTATGTTAAGCAAACGTAAGTAGACTTATGTAGAAGCCACACCTATTTTGAGGTCGATCAATAACAATCTATGTACTATGCATGTTAGAGAAGTGATATGTAGATCATTCTTCAAAAATATGTAGCACAAATGGAGGTTAAAAGCGTGTTCCTTAACAGATGCATAAATCAAGAGGTGTATGTTTCACGACCTTTCGGTTTTGAAAACTATGAGTATCCTAATCATGTTTTTAAGCTAATACATGCTTTGTATGGTCTTAAAAAAGCCCCAAGGGCATGGTATGACCGATTTAGAAAGTTCTTTCTTGATCAAGGTTACTCTAGAGGGAAGGTAGACACTACTCTCTTTATTAAACGCCAAGGAAAGCATATATTACTTGTTCAAATTTATGTTGATGATATCATTTTTGGATCAACTAACATGCATATTGTCTAGGAGCTATATAAGCTTATGCAGTGATAGTTTCAAATGACTCTAATGGGGGAGTTTAACTACTTTCTCGGGCTTCAAATTAAGCAACTCGAGGAAGGAAAATTTCTATGTCAAACCAAGTATTCTCTCAAATTACTGAAATGATTCAGAATGGACGGTGCAAAGGAAATTTACACACCTAAGACAACAAAAGGAAATTTGGATAGATATGAAAAGGGTAAGGATGTTAAGTTCAAGAAATATAGAGGTATGATTGGATTTATTCTATATCTTATGGCCTCTAGGGATGATATTATATTTAGTGTTTTGTATGTGTGCACAATATCAATCAGATACCAAGGAATTGCAGTTAAAAACAATTAAGTGTATTCTTATATACCTTACTAGTACCTCTAAGTTTGGGATTTGGTATTTCAATGGAATCAATTGTAGCTTGGTTGGCTACTCTAATTCCAGTTTTGTCGGTTGCAAATCAAATATGAAAAGTACTAGTGGAACTTATCACATGTTTTCAAAATCCTTGGTTAGTTGACATAGTAAAAAGAAAGTTTTTATAGCTTTGACAACGACCAAGGTGTAATATGTGGCTACCAGTAGTTTTTGCACCCAAATATCGTGGCTTAAGCAACAATTACTTGATTTTGATATTAAACTTTCATGTATTCCTATCATATGTGACAACACTAGTGTCATTAATCTAACCATGAATATGGTGTTACATTATCACACTAAACATATTGAGATATGTCACCATTTACTTCACAATCATGTTGAAATATGAGATGTTGTATTTGAGCATGTTGATAGTAAAAGTCAACTTGCCGATATTTTCACTAAACCTCTTGCAACTGAACCGTTTTTCAACATACGCGGGAAATTGGGGATCATTGATATATCTAATGTTGCTTAATTTTACTTTTTTGCTTGCACCTTATACTCTTGCTTTAACTATTTGTTTGAGCATTTTACATCATGTGAGTCCAACTCCCGTTCCATCAAGAGTGAGGTAATTTTGTTTCAAGTTTCTCCTTAAAAGTAAGACTTTTCTTAATGCATGTTGTTTGTTGGTTAAAAATGTTTGATATTTTCTCAAATAATGAAAAACATGAATGTTCATTTCTAAATTTTTTGATTGATAACCATTGTATGTTTTTAATGTATATTCTTATAATGACTTCATGTACTAATTCTTTCTCATTTGTATAAGTTTGTTCTTGTTGTGCAAGCATGTGTTTTTATTAAGTTTATTTCTTGTATTTTTGCTTGACTTAATTGTATGCGTGTTATTTTCATATACATTTCTTGTTATAGTTGATCACATGTTATGACAACATTTTTCTTTTGGATTGAGTAGTAACATGTTTTTGTCGCTATGCTAGACACATGCGTGTGCGACATCGGGAGTTCCATTATGGTGTATTACATAATCATGACACTATAGAAGCAACTTGAAAAGTTTTCTCTTTCATCACATTAATTATTCATCATGCATTGCATTACATATGTTGTAAAGTTGTTTGCTTGTTGTTTATCAATTTTGTATCATTACATATATATGGGGACATGTGATTGTTGCTCTTCTATGCAAAAACGCCTCTGAGTGATATATTAGTATTTGTATTGGAAGATGATACTTATAATACCCTTAGAACCCCACATATATTTCTCATGTCATTTACGAAATAAATCAATTAAAATAACTACTCAAGAGTGTCGCACTTCATAGAAAACATCATAAGAACAATCCGGCTCTGTAACACTTGTTACAACAAATATAAAATCATTCTCTTTTTATAATATCAACACATCAATTAGAACTTTGCAGCAAATATATTGTCATAAGTAAACTTCATTCATCTTTCCAAACTCAAGTATTATAATCTCATCAAGACGTATAATTAAAACCACTTTAACATCCAAAAATCTCAGAAAAACATGTTAACAAAAATAACATCATTCTCAAAACATAGCATTCACAACCCGATGTTACATATCAGAGCAAGACACCACTAATTAAACAAAACTAATAAAATACTCCAAATCTATCTTCGATGCTCCTATAAGCTACTCCTGAGCATCTGTGTGTTACCCCCGTGGAGACAACATTCAAACAGAAAGGGCGAATTATAACAATTCATTATAAAAGATGTAAGGAAAAGATTAGTAGTTATAAAAAGCATAATCATTTAATCAACACATATCATCCATCAATACTTCATACTCGCCTGTACATCATTGTAGCGGTAGAAATGTTGAGACTAAGCCATTGGATTGACTTAACTCGTACAAATCACAGAAAAATCGCCACCCCGCTTTAATGTTTCCAAAGGAAATGGGAAACGACAGAATAAAATCGAAAAAGAGAGGGAGAATCTAGATACGGAGGTTGGTTATGCAAAGGGAAGGTATTAGCACCCTAAACATCTATGGTACTCCACAGGAACCTCTTCAAAATTCTGTGTATTTTGGCTATAAAAAGTGTATATAAAATAAGATGGTGAAGATGAGAAAAGAAGTATTTTTTACAATTTTTGCACCCGTCGCGGTTGCGAACCATTAGTGCCTACGTATCACCTTTCATGCAATAGGTGATCAGGGTACTCATAGTTCACCATAAAAATATTAAAACACTTGTGTGTTGGTTAATTTTAAGAGAAGAGACATCATCGTCATATCCGAATGAAAACCATACTTACTATCCACAATTATGATAAAGGAGCACTTGCGTCATCTCAAAGTGGAGGATATAACTTGGATTTAAAATCTATCATTCAACACCAAAGTGGAAAATAGCTCTCTTCACTACATATCGTAGAAGTATAAATGTTCGCATCACTACAAGAATTGACAAGAGTCTAATCTTTTGAGAAAATTTTTAAAGTAAAAAGCCAAAGTGGAAAATTGTTTTGAATGAGGTTGATGACTTTTAGTCTTGAGAAATATGTCAAAGTACGATTAAATCGATTAGAGTTTGATTAAGAAAAGATTTTGAAGATGCATGGACCTAAGTCCAAGTTTATTATAAAAGCGGTTCAAGTTAGAAAACAAGAAGAATGTTGAAAAGGAGGGAAAAGATTTTTGAAATTAAAAAAGATAGAAGGAGATGAAGGGACTATCCAAAAGCATAAGGTAAAAGCCAATGAAAAGGACGATCTAACTAACAAGAAGCCAACACTTGACATAAGAATCAATTTAGAATTCCCATTCTTTGGATTAAAACCAAGCAAGCAAAAATACTAAACCTCAGAGGTATACCAAGCTTCAGATGAATTAAGAACCAAGCAAAGTCTTCATTGACAAAAATTGGCCACAGTAACAGCTGTATACAGAGGAATTCTCAATCACAGACAAAGCATGAAAGTCAGAATAACCTGCACACAGAAAAAATTCAAACCAATGCCTTGGAGTAAACCCCAAGGATTTCAAAAGATGTTCACAAAAAATATCAACCAAAGATCACATAGTTCCAAGGTCTCAAGGCTTCTAATACTAAGTCTTAAGAATCCACAACTCCACAGTTCTAGGGATAGTAACCAATAGTCCAAGTAACCTTAAAGCTTTTAATGTTCAAGTTGATTAAGTGTCTTCAAAAGAAAAGAAAGCTCAAGTGAGAAAAGATAAAATGACATAAAAATAATTGCTCAAGTGAGCAAAAGGAAAATAGCATGAGATATGAATGCTAAAAATAAATGGTACATAAAATTAAAGGCATATAATAAAGGCATCAGGTAAAGTTAATTGTTAGTGAGTTAGAAGTTAGAGGTCAAGTATAACAAAAGGTTAGTTGAATGACCATCTTGAAGCTTGCTTTTGAAAACTCGTTAGAAGATTGATAAAATAAAAACTTCTCAACAACAAGTTTTATTTGCTTTTTGTCAAGTATATCATTCATTTCAAGTACTCAAGGCAACCACATATAATCAACAATGTTCAAATGATTCATTTAGACCAAAATTCGTGAAGTTCATTAGAGGATTGATAGAATCAAAGCCTCCTAACAATGAACTTCAAAGTTATTGGACCCAAGATTTAAAATTAAACATACTTGGGCTTGCAAACATATGTTTGGGCCACAAATGATCATTTTTTGAATCGGGACAAATTAAGCGCTATGTTAAGTAATCGTAAGTGGACTTATGTAGAAGTCACACCTATTTTGAAGACGATCAATAACAATCTATGTACTATACATGTTAGAGAATTGATACGTAGATCATTCTCCAAAAATATGTAGCACAAGTAAAAATAAGAATAAGATGAAGAGGGAGGGGAATGATAGTGTAACCAATGTATCAGATGAAATTAGGGTTTCAAATATCATCAACATCATTCATCCATTTTGGTGGATTTGGTTTTTCAACCTATCAACACCAAAGATTCGATGAGATTGAGGAACTTGTCCCAAGATAACACTCAAATACCTCCAAACCAGGACCAATAAAAAAAGTAAAATGTATTTAATATAAAAACAAAGTTTAAATGATTTATAAAAAGGAAGTCATTGGTAAAATACACAACAAGTATTAAAACACCAAAATAAAAATCCTAAAAAAATATCAGAGGTCAAAATGAGTCAATAAGTATTGACAATTATTTTATAATTTTTAAAGTCAGAAACTATTTTTAAAATATAAAGAAATAAGCAAAATAAGCTAAAAATTGTGAAAAATAGTAAAATAAAAAATAAAAATAAAATGGGTCACCAATATTTGTCAAGAGGTCATGGGATCCTTCCATAATTTTTCCAGAATTTAAAGTAACCAAAAAGCATCTTTCAATAATTAAAACAAATCAAATAAAGTGAAAAATAAAAAAAAATACCAAATCACAAAATAAAATTGTGAAAAAATAAAAATCAGAAAGAGAAAAATCAAAAGTATTTTTGATAACTTTTTCACAATTTTAGAAGTTGAAATGAGTTTTTTTATGAATTTTTGAAGTTTAAAACAATTAAAACAAAAATCAAAGAATAAAATAATAAACAAAAAAAATGTGGACCATCTGATCATTGTCAAAACGTGTTAGTAATCAAATCCAAGGGATGTGGCGTGCTGTTCATATCATGGTCATTAGTGAAAAAGCACTGGAACATTAATTAAAACAAATTTGAAAAAAAACCGTGGCAAAATGTCATTGGCTGAGTGATGACATGTCATCATCTTCAACCTCCGGCCACCTCCAAATCGTGATTCCACAAACGGTAAAATCAAGAGCTCGGACCAGTGCCATTCTTTTCTTCTCTTCAAGATGATTCCAATGGTACCCTCGCGAAAAATTTATATTAACCAGAAGAAAAAATTATAAAGGGATTTGAAAATTCATGAGCAAAACTCACTTCCAATTAAGAAAAAATGATTCTATGAGCAATAGAGTGATGAGAGCTACATTGTAGAAACAAGTTTGAAGAGAATTGGTGGAGGAATTTACTTGTTGAAACTCAACTTCAGAGCTCTGTAATCATACTTGGTGAGCTTGATCCAGTGCTCGATTCTTGGTGGTAAGAGTATGGTTAGCTTCAGATAAGTTCAATGAAGCTAACTGAATCAAAAGAAAGGAATGAAAGATCCTCTAAAAGAGAAAATGAATTCTAAATTTCAGAGGTTTTGTGAGGTTTGAGCAGAGCTTCTTTGGCTATCCAAGCTTGAGAAAAAGAGTGAGGAATGATCCTCTATTTATAGGGAAATGAATGGTGAAAAGAATTAGAAGAAATAGTGAGGTTTGAAGGGAAATTGTGTGAAGCCCAAAAATGAGAAAAGTGTGACTTGCTTAGCATCAAAATTTACTCAAATATTATGTTTCAAGGCTCTAATCGTGTTTAGTAAGTTTGTTAAACATGTTTAAATGAAAAATACGCACAAAATTGGTGATTAGAATGCACATTATGAAAATCAAATTCTGACTTCAAGCAAAAACTAAGTTTCATAGAAGCAACTTCAAGATCATGGGGCACACAATGTAAGAGACTTTATGATCTCATTCTTTTTTTCAATGGAAAGATCTCACAACAAACTTCACAATGTGCCAAGAAAGGTAGCATTTGGATGCTTGAGAAAAAAGTTATTCGAGTTTGAAATAAGGAAAAACACACGGGTATTTGATACTTAGAAAAATTCTAAGTGGAACCTCAAAATAACCTATAATGTTCTTCAAAGTTACATACCCTTCCACTCATAATTTTCTCTTGATCCTTGAATATGAAATAAACTAGACCCTTTTAATTTAATTATGGAATTGAAATCACCCAAAAACCATAAGAAATGAAAGAGTTATGGTCTTTGGAAGATGATGAACAAATTTGGGGAAATTCCCAAAAGATCTATAATCTTTTCAATTCTTTAATTACTTTCCAAAAAATTTCAAGTCTAAACCTTGAAACAAATTTGTAGTAGACATCCCAAATATTATTGTAGAAAATAATGATCTCAAGAAGATAAAAGATGATCAAGTTATGATCCTTTGAAGTCACACAAGAGAATTTGATAGCCTTTTCAAAGGAGTTGTAATATTCTTCAACCATTAGTGATATTCCATTAAAAATTAGCCTTAAACCCTTGAAGATAACTTGTTAAGGACCCTTTAAAGAGAATAATGGCTTTGGAATCAATCAAAAATATCAAAAAATGAGCAAGATATGGTCCTTCGAAGTCAGCAAACCCTAGCTCAGAGAGTGTCAAAATGACTTGGAACCCCTTTCAACTTTTGATGATTTTCCTTGCACAATTGGATCTTGTCATGTGAAGAGAAGTTGTTGTAGATGATGGTAAGAACCCATAGAAAAAAGAACCAACTCAAAATATTGAAAATTGAGAGTTATGCACTTGTGACCACTAAATCAAGTACTTGCTCAATTAGGTCAAACTTGTTGAATCAACCTTGAATATTTTGATATTTCTTTGAAAAATAGAGCATGATGGATCAATTTAGACCTTTAAATGATGTTGTCTTGAAGAAAACTCAAAGGTGGAGCTTCAGTCTCAATGAAGCTTGTTGAAAAATCCATGGAAATAAACACATGAACCTATGAATCTTCTTGATAAACACCACCATCAACCTTGAGGAAAAATTGACCTAAATAAGGTGAGAGAGCTCTTTGAACCAAAAATATTTGATATCTTAGACATATCCTTGAAGCTTAAGCTCTTGTACTCCAGTGAAGAACTATTTGACAGAGGATCATCCCTCAAAACCCTAGGCTAGATGGTGGGATGTTTTCACTTATGTCATCACCTATAATATGAACATCCAAAGAAACATATATACATATTTTGATGTTAGTTAAAAGTTAACCCAACTAAAAAAACACATGTACAAGATACACAATTCAAGGTGCTTGGTAATCCCTCAAGAGCAAACTTAAAGATAAGATGAATTAGAAGGGAGAACCAACCCTAATGTGTGATCTTGATGTATTGATAATATGAGATAATGAGAGATCTTAGGGGCAAAAATTAGGGTATAACAACTTCCCTTATTTAAGTGTCTTCTATCCGGAGATATCAAGGTTAAAATCTTCGTCTCGACGCGATTAAAGATACTTAAATACAAAATAAACCCTATTTTTGGCCCTAAGATGCCATGCAATGCTTATGATTATGAATGCAAACGACCAACTCCATAGGTGACACAGAAGACCACTGGGGAGGCAAAAAATAAAACTAACGGACCAAAAAGAGAGTTTGACCAGGAAAATAAATTGTTGGGGAAGAACATGACACTGGGGATGAGTATAAATAGGAAAAGCCAAAAATTACGATTAACGAAACCAAATGCATAGTAAGATTTCAACAACGAAAACTCTTAACAATGCAAGCAACAAACTATCAAGGAGGTAACTATTAAAAAGAGTTACCTAGTCGACCAGGGAAAGAGAATTAACTCTGTTGGAGGAAAATCAACTCCGTTGAGAAAAAGAAGACTCAACTCTACTGAGGTAAAGCCTAAAGTGGAGACAAAGTATCATCAACTCAAAAAATAAAGAAAAAGCAATGGGTAACAATGTCTGATAGACAACTGTGAACTACCCACTCATAGAGGAGATATCAAACAGAGAGTAACATCGACTCACAAAGGATCATAAACTACCAACCCGAAGGACGCTAATAGAAACAGTAAGATAATACCAGCTCAGAGATGAAAGTAAACATCAATGTTGAGGTAGGTAATGGATGGTTGATATCATTACTTATGACTGGAAACAAATGATTAACATCAACGCTTATGTATGGTAACAAGTTGTTAAAATCAACACTTATGGCTGAGAATAAAGGGTTTGACATCAGCATTTATGGCTGGCAACAAAGGTTGACATCAGCACTTATGGCTGGGAACAAAGGTTTGACATCAACACTTATGGATGGGAACAAAGGTTTGACATCAACACTTATGGCTGGGAACAAAGGTTTGACATTAACACTTATGGACGGGAACAAAGATTTAACATCAACAATTATGATTGGGAACAAAGTTTGACATCAATAATTATGACTGGGAACAAAGATTTGACATCAACACTTATGATTGGGAACAAAGGTTTGACATCAGTACTTATGATTGGGAACTACTCAACTCTATTGGGGGTAAAGTCCAGTGAGGAGAAAGAGATAAATACCGACTAACGAATGACAGTGAACTACCAACTCAAGGATGAAGGTAGAAAAACATATAACAATAACAAGTTTCCAAAAATTATGGTATTCCTCCTAGAACAGGTATAAACGTCTTCTTTAACCGAGGCATTCCACTTGGAAATGGTAACAAACTTTACGAACTTCTGGATTTCACCGAGAATGATAATAATTTCTTCTTTGATCAAGATATCACTTGAAAGGAGTAATAACTGCTGTAAGAATCTTTCAACAAACTGCCTTTATCATTGAAGTACAACCAACCTCAACAATGAACTATCTCCCATAACATATAGACTATCATTCACCAGAGTAAAAACATCTTCTCAGGCATTAACAGACTTATTGAGGAAGTACATGTTGCTCAAATAAAGAGACCGCAACTTGCTGTTACAAAAAGGATTGTGATAACACACTGCTGGGAAATGAATCTTGATTTCATGGGGAAATACCAACACATTCCTGCTGAGGGGATAAAGTCCTCACGTGCAAAATAAATGCACATTCTCAATCCAGGGTTTATAGCCTATAGGGATCAAAATAATACTACTATCGGGGACCCAAAAAAATCAAACCAGGAACAAACTAAAGTGAAACAGTCAACCAAGACACCATCCAATGAGGAATAAACTCAAATGGGGATCAAATTCCACCCAGAAATTGAGCTGGGTAGGAAGGCTAAAGAAAAATTCTTCCACGAGGGATAATTAAGTGGGGAAAATGAAAGGATATACACTTTCTGCTTAAGGTTGACTATCAATTGGAGAGAGGATAACATAACTCTGCAAAGAGGATAATATGCCACCAAAAACATCAATGAGAATAAATGAACCATGAGTTTTAATTCAGCTATACATGATATATGTATGAGTTTATGAATGTTATCATGTATATGCTGACAAAACAAACATACTGCATTAGGGATAACCAGACAAAACCAACTTGGGTAAAGACAACACTCGGCTAAATCACATCTAGGATGAAGATTCCATAAGAGAGTAAGCACCAACTAAGGAAATAAAGTCCTACTTCATGGCTTAAGTTCACTGGGAAGAAACATGGTTTGAAAAATAATCAAAGCAAAATCTGATAGCAATAAACCAATACAATTGCAGGGATACAATACACTCCTCTAGGCTTCACCGGGGAATATTATTCAGACTTCGCTAGAGAAGACAATGCCATATTATCTATACTTCAACTGGGGATGCCGTACTGACTCCACTAGGGAAGACAATGCCACGTCGTCGAAGGGAGCCCAAATACATTCTTCAACATCAAGAGTAGTGGTTGTGAAAACTTCTCTGGGGAAAATATATGAAACTTCACGGGGATAATAACTTTAGAGGGAAGCATCACCTTCAGTTCTTCTGGAGAATTTAATAAGTTAACATCATAGAAAGAAGTCAAAATTATGGGGACTTTAAATTAAACTCAATACTTGGTGAGAGAAAACCCAAAAAGTTGACAGTTGTCTCAACACTTCTTAGAAAACGATATTGTTTTTGTCTGGCTACTTGGGGAGCACACAACAATAACAATGTCATAACTGGAGAGAACAATGCTCTGCAAGAGATTCTTCATCAGTTCTAAACACCAAGGGAGAATGACTCCAACAAATGAGCAAAGGCTTCATAACTTTACAATCTCCACTTGATCACAAACCAGTTGGGGAAAGGATCACACTCAGCTAGAGAAATCCGCCTCAAGACCTAACTAGGGAAAATGAGATCACAAACCCAAAAGCGCATCATATATCAATTGGTATGAAATCCAACTATCCAAGAAACAATTACAAGCAGACTATACGCATATCAGCAAGAGTAACCCATAATACTTCTTGGGGAATCTTTTTAAAACTTCAGAGTTTGTCAATCCTTGGAACCACTACTTTTGTCCCGCTTGAATCACATATTTGAAGTAAAAAGTAATTTGCAAATTCTTTCAAAAACAAGTTTTTATTATTAAGTCTTTTTGTTTTGAAAATTACTATCAATAATAAATGATTTTTTTGTAAATAGAATAAAATAAGAACTACAAAGAATTGGATAAAGTTTCAAACTTTATTAATATAATGGTAGTCCGCAAATGGCGGGACTCCATAGATGATTAAAAAGTTTTGGAAAATGGTAAATACATGGAAAATATACATTGAAACACAATAACCACTATTCTCCTTAACAACTTTGAACTCCTGAGCATAGGTTTCAGTTGAAGTATGATGAGAATCTGAGAAGATTGTTGCTTCAATGATCAAGTCCTGTCTGACGCAGTTACTTTCCAAGAAATACCTAACTTTTTCCTAGGTTTCCCATGCGGGTTTTCAACCTACCAGGAAAATTTATTCTATTTATGTCTCTAACTTTTGCCTAGACCGCCCTTTCGGGTTTTCAGCCTACTGAGAACTCTTTTTTGCCTAAGCCGCCCTTTTGGGTTTTCGACTTAGCGAGATTTTATTTTACTTCTTTATGCAAAGTATTTATCGACTGCGTCAACATTCATGGGATGTGGGAACTCCTCACCATCCATAGTTTCAAGAATCAATGCACTGTCAGAGAAGGATTTCTTGACAACATATGGGCCTTCACAATTGGGAGTCCACTTGCCCTTAGAATCAACGTTAAAAGACATGATCTTTTTAAGCACGAGGTCACCTTATTTAAATTCATGAGGCTTGACCTTCTTATCAAAACTTTCTTCATTCTTTTCTGATATAACTGACCATGACACAAGACTGTCATTCTCTTTTCTTCAATCAAATTCAACTTGTCAAACATGCTCTGGACCCACTCATCATATGGCAACTTGGTTTCCATTATTACATGATGTTTTACCCAAAAGTTTTCCCTCTCACTTTTCTTAAAGCATTCTTTCAAGGCTCTTCAAATAGTCAAGGCACTCAAGGTTTGATTAGTCAAGTTGCTCCTCCTAGACCAAAGGCCCACAACTAGGGTTTAGAATTTCTCAAGGGAATTTGGTTTTAAAAGGTCTAAAATGGCTTCCATGGTTATTCATAGGTCCTCAACAAGGTTCATGTCAAGTTTCAAGCCCTACATCATAAATTTACTCAGTCAATGGTTCAAATGCTTGAAAATCAACTATATTGGCCCAAAAGTCAACTATGGTCAACATGTTGTCAAACTTCAAGATTTTTGGTCAACATCAAAATTTTTAAGTGGTATTCATCATTTTATCAAGGTTTGTTCATGATTACTCCAGGAAAGTCCTCATATCATCAACAGTCAAGAATTGTCAAATTAGGGTTTCCTTAGGAGAAGTCAACTAAACTTTGACCAGACATAACTTTCACATGCTTCATCAACTTTTCCCCAACAAAAGCCCATTTTGAAGAAAATTCCATTCTCTACAACTTTGATTGTATTCTCAAGTCCAAAAAATGCTTCATTTGGAAGATATGATCTCATACATTATAGGTCATTTTCAAAAAGTCAACAAAAGATACTTTTTGTCAAGGCAACTTACATCAAGAAAATGTCTTCAAAAGCAAAAATGACCAACATATAGATTGTAGAGGACATCTTGGGATTTCCAAACCGTCCAAGATCATCTTCAAAAGATGAAAATTGAGCAAGTTATTAGTTGCACAAGTTAGGTAATTTTGAGGAATTTCAAAAGGTACACATTGAACAAAATTGTATTTCTAGACCAATGGGCCTAGTTTTTGGACTTCAAGCATGTCCATAATGTCTTAGAGGACCTCTAAGTAAATTTTTGAACGGCCTTGATTTTATTTGTATTTATTTTGATTTTATTTACTTTAAAATTAAATAAATTAAGATAAAAATGCAAGAAATAGTGGGCCATGGAATTTGGGCTTGGTTTGATCCATTGAGAGGCCCATATTTTCGTGTAAGATACATCAAATGAGTCCAGTTTCATGCAAGGATAAGAATGGCAAGAGAACAACTCAAAAATCCATTACACTCCTCTATATATATGAAAGCAAACCATAGCACAATGCACGAAACCACTGCCTGAAAGAGCCCCTCAAAAAATTCTCAAAATTGTTCAAAAGTTGTGAAATTTGAAAATCTTATTCTAGCATCCCTCCATCCAAACCAGTGCCATTTTTGCACTCCTGAGGTTCCCAGGAGTCATCTCCAATCCTCACCTTAGCCTGAAGCACACCAAAATCCGTCAGTCCAAACAAACAGGTTGGTAAGGTTTTTCTGAATTCGTATTTCATGATGCATGCATATTTAACCATTTGTGTGTTTCCATTTGTGTTTGTGATGGAGTCTATAACATGTTTGAACCTTTAGATGAGAGCTTTGACGTCACGAATGCGTGTTGCCATTATTAGGGAAACATGAACTGAGTTCTTAGGATCTCATCATACGATGCGTTTCAGGCTAAAAGAATGATATTTTTGGAATCAGGAGATGTTTTTCATGTGATCAAGATGTTTTGTTTTTGTGTTTGCTTCGTTTTTGTAGAAACGACCATGGATGTCACCGGAGAAGAAGGAGGTCAACCACCGTGGATGGTGGTTTGACTCTCCCAGAGCCAACGTGTCTAGATGCTTGCATCTGATTCGTCCATTCAAAATAATCATGGCCCACTGGAGCGCGCATTTTTATTTTTAATAATTTCTGATTGATATTAATATATAATATTGTCTTATTATTTTGAATAATGATGGACAAGTGTACGGGTGATGAAGAGCGTGTGTCTTAGTCTAGAAGACCTGGGTTCGATCCCAGGTTTTGCAATTTTGTTTCAACATTTGTTATTTTTTGCAGATTATTGAAGCGCTTGGGCCTTCAAGCAGATGGGCTTAAGGGGCTTTAGATCCACACCCCTTACATTTTCTGTTATCATGCACAACCTTGGGCTCAACCCCTTTTTGGGCCTAACGTTTTTAAGATCTCACCCCCCAGTTTGCTTGCTGCAAGCCCATTCTTTCGTTATTTTATTTTTTTAAGTAATCCCATTCAAATTCTTTTCTTTTTAATTAATCTTTTTTCCATTTTACTAAAAAAAATATAAAATTAAATAAATATTAGATTTAGGATTTAATTAATTAAATATTATTTTTTACAATAAAATTAATTAATTTAATCATCATGAGTTTATTTTCTGAATTAAAATTCAATTAGAATTAGGTTTATAATTCAATTATATTTACAAAAATAAGAAAAAATATTTCTTTCTTTTTTCATTTAGATATTTTTAGGGCTTTTTCTTTTCCGCGTAGTAACTTATCATATTCGCATTTTTATGTAATTGTCTATGGATTGTAATAGCTTAATCTAGGATTTTTACTTTTCTTTCCCCCATTTTTGGTTTGTAAATCCCCCACCCCGAAGCCTTGTAATAGCGTAGCTTAAATTCTCGCACTTTTATTTTCTGTACATATATTAATTGCTAGATGAATGCTAATAGGCGTGTATGGAAATACTAAAAGCAAACCCTAGCAAAACCTAACATCCAAGACAAATAACTGAAACACAACAAACGCACACACGCACCTCTAAGGTACCTCCACTTTGTTGCCTTCGGAAGAACAGTCATGTCCCTCGGACGCGGGAAACTTTAGCAAAGACCCTTGGTTAAAAATATTGTATTCCCTCGATGACCCTCCGATGTTGCCTTCGGTATACGATCTAGTCCCTTACAATAAAATTGCTAAAGTGCCCTACGATTTTCCTTTATGACTGTACGATGACCCGCACTTATCCCTCAAACATCCAACAATAGGGCTACCTACTGACTAATAGTAGGATAGCACTATCTAAAAGAAATGAGGAAAAGAACAAAAATCTTTTGAGTAGGTAGATATCTCATAGTTGCTTGCTCACACAAACAAACAAATTTTTTTTCCATACATACACACTCTCTTTTGAATATATTTTCAAAGACAAAAAAAAACTCTTTGTATACGTTCTCTCCGAAACGAGAAACATTACAAAGTTCTCCGCACTAAGGCGTCTTTTTAAAATATCTTCAAAATACACTTACATACAAAAAATTCATTTTTAAAATGAGCTAGCAACTAAGAGCCCGTAGATAACTACGGATGGAAAGGGTGATAACACCTTCCCTTTCCATAACCTACCCCTCTTACTCAGAAAATAATCTCGAAAGTTCTTTCTTGTTCTTTTCACCCTTTCCTTTATCAGATAAAAGAAAAGTCGGTGGCGACTCTTGCTAACCTCAACAATTGCGATAAAATGAAAAAACCAGTAAAGTCAATTCTCCCACTGTATTACACACGCAAAGAGGGAATCTCAACCTTAACGGGGAACACTGCTTCAATACTATACACAAGAGAGAATGGGGTTGCCCCTATTGAAGTACAGACACATGTACGATACCCATGAAAAGCAAAATGGAGCATCTCATGCCAATCCTTATAGGTAATAACCATCATCTGGATGATCTTCTTAATGTTTTTATTAGCAGCTTCTACAACCCCATTCATCTTAGGCCTGTAAGGAGACAAATTGTGATGGACAATATTGAATTCTTCACAAAATTCTATCATCATCTTATTATTCAAATTTGAGCCATTATCAGTTATAATCCTACTTGGCACACCATAACAACATATAATATTATTCTTGATAAAGCGTACTACCACTTGCTTGGTGACATTAGCATAAGAAGCTGCTTCCACCCACTTGGTGAAGTATTCAATTGCCACTAAGATGAAACGATGTTCATTCGATGCACTGGGTTCAATCATTCTGATAATATCAATACCCCACATAGAAAAAGGCCATGGGGAAGAAATAACATTGAGAAACGTTGGAGGCACATGAATCTTGTCAGCATGAATCTGACATTTATGGAACTTCTTCGCAAATTTGTAACAGTAAGATTCCATTGTCAACCAATAGTAATCTTCCCTAAGCATCTTATTTGCCATCGAAGGTCCATTGGCATGGGTACCAAAGAACCTTCATGGATCTCATGCATCAACATGTCTGATTCGTGTCTATCCACGCATTTGAGCAAGACCATGTCATAATTTCTCTTGTATAACACATGTTCATTAAAGAAAAAGCTACATGCCAACCTTCTCAATGTCTTTCTATCTTTGTTCGATGCACCAACCAGGTATTCTTGAGTTTGGAGGAAATATTTGATATCATAATACCAAGGTTTTTCATCTGAGTTCCCTCTGTAGAAAACACATGAGTTGATCTAATATTGCCTTCTTTATTATGATGCTTTCACTTTTATACTTTTGGTCTAACACTTTGTTTGAGTATTTACATCATGTGAGTGCAACTTCAATTCCATCAAGAGTGAGGTAATATTGTTCCAAATTTCTCTCGAAAGTAAGATTTTTCTTAGTACATGTTTAGTTGATGAAAAATGCTTGCTATGTTCTCAAATGATGAAAACCATGAATGTTCATTTCCAAATTTTTTAATTGATAACCATTGTGTTTTCTCAATATATATGCTTATAATGACTTCATGCATTAATGCTTTCACATTTGTATAAGTTTTTTCTTGTATGTACAAGTATGTGTTCCTATTATTATTTCTTTCATTTGTGCATGAGTTGAATTTAAGCATGTTAATTGCATGTACGGTTATTGTTGTAGTTGAGTCACATTTTATGACAACATTTTCATTTTGGATTGAGTAGTGACATGTTCTTGTCGCTATGCTAGGCACGTGCGTGTGTGACAACGGGAGTTCCACTATGATGTGTTACGTAATAGTTATGCTATAGAAGCAACTTGACTAGCTTACTCTTGCATCATATTCATTATTATTCATGCAATTGCATTACATGTTTGGTAATGTTTTATGCTTGTTATCTAATTAATTTGCATCATTATACACACACACACACAAACATATATATATATATATATATATATATATATATATATATATATATATATATATATATATATATATATATATATATATATATATATATATATATATGAGAATATGTAATTGTATGCTCTTCTTTGCAAAAAGGCCTCTGAGTGATATATTAGTATTGATATTGGAATATGATACTTCTCACGATTTGTCTTCTTTCTTTTTGATATTATCAAAGGGAGAGAAGCATATGCGAGATGAAGTTGTGAAGCACAAAGTCAGGGGGGAGCCTTCAATAACTACATGTAATGCATCGTCGCAAGTTTTTCCATCAACAAAAAAGGGGAGTTTGTGAGTGCAACATCACTATTAGATATTTTGTATGATGTCAAAAATCGGAAAGCTAACATTTCAGTATGGTGGACGATATCCTTATGTCATGTGGAACTCACTTGCATTAGAGGTCTTAAGAATCATTTAAAAAAAGTTTAAAATTGCTCCTATTCATGATAAATCATTTTCTGCATCAATTTTTATTGTATGTGTCGACACATAAGTATTTCAGGTCGACACATACTGAAGCTTTTAAGAAATTGCAGAAATGATGATTTTATGTGTCGACACATACAAATTTCAGGTTGACACATGTACTGCATTTTTAAAGCCTGTAGCATTTGACTTGCTTATGTCGACACATCCATTTTTCAGGTCGATACATGCAGTTAGAATTTGGCTTATGTGTCGACACATACAATTTTCAGGGCGACACATACTGTTTGATTGGGTCAATTTTTAAATTATTTTTAATTCAGAAAATCTCCTTTTTGCATCTAAACTTCCACAACTATAAATACATAATTCATGCATCATTCTGATTCAGTGAAACCATAAAATTATCCTACGCTTCTCTTCATCTTCAACCTCTAACCTATGCATACACACTGGCATTACATTGTAACGATGTTTCATTGGGGTGGCATCTAGACGAGGATTGATAAGGTCCAATTTTGTATTTGGTTGAGCTTTGTAGGGGTTTTCAACCAGGAAAAATCACAGGGTTGTCCTCCAAGATCATTGGTTGATTTGGGGGTTTTCGTGCAAGACGTTCAAGAGGTAATTGCGGCCAAGTGAAGTCCTTTGGAGATAAAGAATGCAAGGGATCCTTTGGATATAAAGAATGCAAAGGAAGTAGCGAGATAATAGAGAATTACAATTGAAGTCTTCTGTTGCAATAGGTATAATTGATGGTGTGTGAAGGCTTTGGAGATAAAGAACACAAAGGAGTAGCAAGATCCATATAATCAATTGGTAGCTATTGTGTATTGGTCTTGTTGAAGATCAAAGGAAGAGAAGGGGTTGAATCAGCATCAAACAGTTGTGTTTGTAGGGTTGCTCTTGGAACACTTCTCTTGTATTCATTCTTTTTGAAAATTAAGAAAGTATCTCAATTCCATATTGGAATTAGGCGCAGACGTACCCACATGCAAGGAAGAAAGTGGGGAACATTGTAGACAAATCCTTATGTCTCTTTTATTTTATTGCTTTAATTGCTTTAATTCTCATACATCAATTTGTCAAATAGCATTGAGTAATTTATCGACGGGTAGGAATTTTCTAAAACTCTTTTTATTTTGAATTGTGTCTTGAGTTTCTTATTATCACTTTTGATTATAAGTGTTTTTTCATATCAACTCAATACAAAGTAAAATTCTAAAACTTTGATTGCACGACAAGTGTTTGTCAAATTTTTTAGCTTGTTTAACTCAAAGGAAAATTGGAATGTTCTATCTCTTACTTTGATTTACTCTCTATATGTAATTTGTTGAATGTATTGTTTGATCAATTGATTTGTATACATTTTCTCTTTGATTATTAAAGTTTAAATTACTTTGTTGATTAGCTTATACTCACTTTGATTGTAAGTGCTTTTGCATATCAACAAATCTCAAAGAAAATTCTGAAAAATTGATTGCACGCCACATGTTCGATAAATTGTCATGTTATGTTTTTAATATGATTTAATTGGAAATAGGAAACCTTTGTGTTTGATATTAAACTATTAATGGAGATATTATTATGTTGATTTATTTTATCATTATGTTAATTCCATATGACTTGTGCATATTTGAGTTTTTAATAACTAGATTCGTTTAGACTACTATATTTGATCCAGGCCAAAAACTTTTCTTTCAACATTGTTTTTCAAATAAGTTTTAAATAACCATTTTGAAAGGTAGTCTTTATTTGGGTATTTGTTCACCCTCCTCTAGATATGTTGTTGTAGTCTAACATAGATGTCTTGACATCTTGGCCTATTGTACAACAGGTGCTACTGTTATATCTCTTGATAGATTTGATTTGATTTCGTGAGATACTTTTGGATATATCTCATATTTTATGCATGTCAAGGAGATTTTACTTGGAACAAGTGCAAATTTGATTTGTTTTCATAAAAAGGATATTTGAGACTTTTTAGGAAACTTTGAAGATTTGTTCCTATTTTTGTGTGAAGAAATTGCAGTTGATTTAAAACAAAATATTTAATTTGATTGAAGAGTCCAAGCTCATTCTGCAAGAGTCTATAAATAAGAACTTGTTAAACCTAAAATAGAAAGCATTCACATTGAAGAAACTGTAGGTGCAATATAAGGGTTTTGGGTTTTGGGAGTCTTTTAAGGTCTTTGTGCTTTCTTTGTAGACTGATTGTTCTCACTCATGAGCTTTTAAGAAAGGAGTTGAGTATTGTTCTTAGTTAAGCTTTTAAGAAAAACAAAGTATTATTTATTGGAAGTGTATTCTTCTATTTGAATATTTTGTTTTAGTCACAGTTTGTGACCGTAGGTATCACTAAGGTGATTGAAAGTGTGGGGGGGATCTCATATCTAGGAGGTTCCTTGGTAGAAATTGTATAAGGTAGTGATTAGGAGAGAAGTTATAAACTGGGATTGTTTAGGCTTGGAACTAATACTATTATAGTATATTTCCTTCCTAGCTTGGTAGCCCCCAGAGTAGGTGACGTTATACCAAACTAGGTTAACAATTGATTGTGTTCTTTTACCTTCTACAATTTAATTCTGCATTATTTCTGCTCTTTGGTAAAAGGTTCTGTCAGCAGATGATGTTATAACATCTGTTATGACATTGTGTTTTGTGTTGAGGAATCCGTCTTGACCTTTGTTTTGCAAGTGCCAGAATTACAATTGGTATCAAAGCAGGCACCTTGTTCTTTTTATTAGGTGAGCTCCATGGAGAATTTTTTTTGGTACTATGGATTTTGAGGAAAGATTGTCAGACACTATCATGTTACTTGGAAGTCAATTCAGTAGAGTTCTAAAGAGATTGGAAAGGATGGAAAGATCAAATGTCAAGAATATCTCATTTGACACCAGTAGTAGTCATGATTTCTAGAATAAACTCAGAATTTAAGATACGTCTAATCAAAGTAAAGGAATTCAATGTCATGAATATGAAATATTTGAGCACATTAGAACATAATGTCCTACTTATCTCAAGAGACAACCTAAGGGACTGACTGGTTCTTGGTTAGATGATGAATTTACCGAGGAAAATCTGTTAAGACTGTGACTGCCTTAATAGGAAGATGGGATTCTAAGGTAGACTTCAGAAGTGAAGATATATCTCATGATAAATTGACTATCTCTTACAGAGAGTTATGTAACAAAAGTGAATAAGTCTATCAAGTAGGAGTAAAATAGAGAATGAGCATAGCTAAACTTCAGGTTGAGAAGGAAAAATATCTAGCTGATAATTCTAAACTCCAAAATAAAGTGACCTTGTTAACATCAAAACTTGATAATTTGATCAAAGGTGTTAGAATGTTAAACAATGGATTTAATGTGTTGGATGATATCCTTCAAGATGTGGAAGGAGGGAGAAGACATACTGGAATTAGGTTTAGCTTTCAAACATTAAAAATAAAAAGAAAACCACAAAGATAAAGTTTGTCCCTGCTAAAATGCAGAATGAGCGCAAGATGTGTGACCCGATGTTACAACATCCTGACAGGTCAAAAGAAACCTAGACCAGAGTTGAGTTTCAGCCTCGGAAATGTCAGTTTTATGGAAGAAGTGGTCACTCATAGCATGCTTGTCACATGCTTCATGGATATCCAAAACATCCATCTTAATTTAGTGTAAATTCTTTACTGACTAGGACTAAAACGGAATGGAAAGTGAAAGATATTGTCAAAAACATCATTGCTCATACCTCTCTTAAAGTCTCATCTAATGAAAACTGATATTTTGATAGTGGATGTTCTAGGCATATGACAAGCATGGAGAACTTATTGGAAGACATTAAACCTCACACAACTAGATATGTTACTTTTGGAGTTGGTTCCAAAGGAGTAATTAAAGGTGTTGGAAGACTAGTTTGTGAAGGATCTCCTAAGCTTGATAGAGTCCTATTTGTTGAAGGTCTGACTACCAATTTGATAAGTATTAGTCAGCTATGTGATCAAGGTTTTAAGGTGAACTTCACTGACTGAATGTTTGGTCACTAATAAGGAGAATGAAGTTCTAATGAAAGGATACAGGTCTAAGGATAATTGTTACTTGAGGACACCTCAAGGAATCAATGATTTCTCTATTTACATGTTGTCAAAGGAAGATGAAGTTAAATTATGGCATCAAAAACTTGGTTATTTACATTTGAAGGGTATGAAGAAGATTTTGTGCAAATAAGCTATCAGAGGCATGCCTAAACTCAAAATTAAGGAAGAAAGAATCTGTGAAGAATGTCAAATTGGAAAGTAAACCAAGATGTCACACCAAAATCTTCAACATTAGAACACCTCAAAAGTTCTATAACTTCTTCATATTGATTTGATTAGACCTATGAAAGTTGAGGGTATTGGTGGAAAAAGGTATGCTTATGTTGTTGCTGATGATTTTTCAATATTCATCTGTGTGATTTTCATCAGAGAAAAATCAGTGGTTTTTGAGGTTTTCGAGGAGTTGTGCTAAAAGCTTCAAAGAGAGAAGGAAAACAACATTGTCAAGATCAGAAGTGATCATGGTAAGGAGTTTGAAAATAGCAAGTTTACTAATTTTTGTGCCTCTGAAGGTATTAGTCATGAATTTTCCTCTCCTATTACTCCTCAATAGAATATAGATGTAAAAAGAAAGAATATAACTCTACAAGAATCAGAAAGAGTCATGCTTCATGCAAAAAAGTTGCCATATCATTTTTGGGCAGAAGCTATGAATACTGCTTGTTATATCCATAATAGAGTCACCTTAAGGACTGGTACTACTAACACTTTATATGAGTTATGGAAAGGGAGGAAACCTACAGTTAAATACTTTCATGTCTTTGGAAGTAAATGCTACATCTTGGTTGATCGTGAGCAAAGAATAAAAATGGACTCCAAGAGTGATGAAGGGATATTTCTTGGATACTCTACAAACAACAGAGCCTACAGAGTTTTTAACACTAGAACTCAGGTTATGATAGAGTCTATAATTGTTATGGTTGATAACTCAAGCACAGACAGTGAATATAATGTTGAAGACAATGTTGAAATATTATTTCAGATGACTGATGAATCAACAAACATGGAAGAAGATGACACCAATATTGAGATTGTTGATGCTGAACCTGAGGACAATCAACTCAGTAAGGGGCCTTCAATAAGAATTTAGAAAGATCATCCTAAAGAACTTATTATAGGAAATCTTAACCAATGGATTACTAGTGGATAAAGGGAGGTTGTTTATAACTCTTACTTTGTTTCTAAGATTGAACCCCATAGTGTAAAGGAAGCCTTAACTGATGAATTATGGGTCAACGCCATGCAAGAATTATTTAGTCATTTCAAGATGGGTGTACAAGAACAAAACTGATGAAAGTGGATTTGTCACTAGAAATAAGTATAGACTTGTGGCACAAGGCTACACTCAGATTGAGAGAATATATTTTGATGAGACTTTTTCCCCAGTTGCTAGACTTGAATCCAGCAGACTTTTGTTAGGAGTGGCTTGTTTATTAAAGTTTAAACTATTTCAAATGGATGTGAAAAGTTCCTTTCTGAATGGGTAATTACACGAAGAGGTATATGTTGAAAAACTAAAGGGGTTCATAGATCCTACTTATCTAGATCATGGGTTTAAACTAAATACAACGTTCTATGGATTGAAATAGACTCTTAAAGCTTAGTATGAGAAGTTTGCAAAATTTCTTGTCAACAATGGCTACAGGAAATAAGGAATAAACAAGACCTTATTTGTCAAGGATAAGGATCGAAGACTTATGATTTCTAAAATATATGTTGATGACATTGTGTTTGGAGGGATGTCAGACCAGATGGTGGAACACTTTGTCAAATAAATAAAATCAAAATTAGAGACGAGCCTTGTTGGTGAATTGACATATTTTCATGGACTTTAAGTGAAACAGATGGATGACTCTATCTTCATCTCTCAAAGTAAGTATGCCAATAATATAGTAAAGAAGTTTGGCATGGAAAACAAAAATCATAAGAAGACACATGCTCCTACTCATTTAGAACTATCTAAATATAGAAAAGGTGTTGTTGTTGATCAAAGCTTATATAGAAGTATGACGGTAGTTTGTTGTACCTTACATCTAGCAGACCTGATATCATATTTGTTGTGGTTGTGTGTGTAGGATATCAAGTTGATCCAAAAAAAAAGTCACATCAATGAAGTGAAGAAGATTTTTAAGTACATAAATGGTGCTTGTGACTATGGTATGTTATACTCTCATGTTTTAGATTCTACACCGGTAAGGTATTGTGATGCAGATTAGGCTGGTAGTGCTGATGATAGAAAAAGAACTTCTGGTAGATGTTTATTATTGGGAAATAATATGATCTCCTGGTTCAGTAATAAACATAAATGTGTTTCTTTGTCCACTGTTGAAGTTGAGTATATTGCAGCTGGAAGTAGTTGGTCACAACTGATGTGGATGAAAAAAATGTTGAAGGAATATGATGTCAAACAAGATGTCATGACATTATATTGTGACAATCTGAGTGCTATAAATATTTCAAAGAATCCTATTCAACACAGCAGGACCAAGCACATTGACATTCATCATCATTTTTTCAAAGACCTTGTTAAAGATACAGTGATTACTATGGAGCATATAGCTACTGAGAAATAATTGGCTGATATTTTCACTAAATCTTTGTATGAAAATTAGTTTGAAACGCTTAGGGGTGAGCTGGGAATCAGCATTATTGAGGAGCTATAGTAATTACAAATATGAAGGAGTGCAATTGATACTGCATATTTCCTCTATTTTCTAGTGATAGGGAAGCCTATACAAATTGATATTAATATGAGGGATGGTGACAACATCAAGGAGTGCATAAGGATCTTTGATAGGGGAAAGAGGTGGAAGACCACATGAAGTTGATCAAGTTTGTGTGTTTGCATCTGCTAATTATGTGTTTCCACTTGAGAGTGTGTTCTTCCATCTATTTATTGCTTGTATGCAATATATGTGCCTCCATTTTGTTTTTACATTTACTCTAATTTTTTTGTCAATTTATGGCTAAAAAGGGGGAGTAAAGTGTTAGTGTGTTCTGTGTGTCCTGATGTTATGACACATGTCTTGACATGTTGATTAGCATGGTGATAGGATAGTGCTACTGCTAAGGGGAGAGTAGTGATTATAGTTGCTTGATGTATGCAACTATTTAGGGGGAGCATGGTAGTCTGTCATGCTTGTTTGTTGCTTCTGCTGCTTCTGACGAGGTTGTGTGCAGGATGTCTTACCAGATGGTCTGGACATCTTTCCTGTTGAATCTATGTGAAAATCCTGATGTGGGGATGTTTTATCTTCTACTACATGTGCCTCTGATGTGTAAACTCAGGCAGTTCATATTTGGTATGTTAGATTTTCTGGTGTTTTGGGTTTTCCCTTGAGGGGGAGTCTTGGTCATGTGTGATTGGGGGAGTAATGGACCTGTCTGATATGTCTAGCTCATGTCCGGTGTTGGAGTTGTGTCGTGTGATATTGTTTCTCTGTGAAAAAATTGTTAGCCTCTTATTAAAGGTTACTTGCAGGACCAGCTACAATAATCCTAGACTTAGTAATTTAAGTGTTTTTGGGTTGAAATTGGTTGATATTGGATAAAATAAGAAAAAGTAAAAGACAATTGCAAAGTAAAGGATATAAAATGACAAGACTTGTAATTTAAATGTGAAAACTGGAAATTTCTATGAGTTTAAATGTGGAAGCATTCATACATTATTAAGCCTGAACTCGTTTATATCTTAGATGCAAATACTTTAAGTGTAATGCTCTAAATGTGAAGAAGTGCGACCCTTGACACAAATACAATCATTTCCTTAAAGAGAAATCATAAGTATTTAGCCGTCGACGGTTACTAGCCGACGTTGGGACTTTATGGACAAACCGCCCTAAACTACTTTGAACACCCCCCACGTTCTTACTGGCTTGCACGTTGATAACTGTTTCCGCCACCATAAATCCTTGCTCGTTGACCCCTATGCTTGTCGATGACTTCCTCCAAATCCCATGTCTTTTATTGACTAGCTCTTCTGGTAGATACCCTTTAACCTGGTCGACATCTCCTATTGTTTTCCACAAACTCATCCCTTTTCAGCCAAAGAAACCTGATAGCTTAAGGCTTATTTCCCGAGTCGAAAATTTCTTGTTAACAAATTATCCCCCAAAACGCCATGTTCGAAGGAGCCCTGTTGATGGGTCAACGCTGGCGTTTTATCTTCCAAGTTTTCAATCGCATGTCTCTTTGGGATGACGTCATGCATAATCATGGTTACTTTCAGCGCAACAGTTTCCCATCTCACTTCAATCACTTCTCAGGATTACTACTAGGTTTTAGAGCGTGAGTGTAATATGGTGGGAGAACTGAATTTTTTAGCGTTTTTTCGCAAATGTTGTGGATAACAAGAGTCACCACCGACTTTTCTTTTATCTAATATTTAGGAAAGTGTGAAAAGAACAGGAAATATCTTGATATATTTTGAGCTTGTTGGGTAAGTTATGAAAAGGTAAGGTGTTAGCACCCTTTCCATCTGTAGTTATCTACGAGTTCTTAATCGCTAGCTCACTTTTTGAAATTTGCTTTGTGTGTGTGTTTTGCTTGAAAATATTTTGAAAAGCTAACTTTGTAATGATTCTCGTATTAGTCTTCAAGAATGCGTACAAAGTATTTGAAAAAAATTTGTTTGAAAAGTGTGATGTGTAAAAAAAATTTGTTTGTGAAAAATGGTGTGAGCAAGCAATTAAAAGTTTCTTACCCACCAAAAGTCGTTCTTATTCTTTTCCTTCTTCGTTAGAGATAGTGTTATCCATTCCATTAGTTGGTAAGTAGCCCTATCTATTGGATGTGAAGGGACATGTGAAGGGTCATCGAATGGTCATTGAAGGCAACACTTAGAGATACTTTAGCAATTGTATCGGAGGGACTAGATCATTTTTTGTAGGCAACATCAGAGGGTCATCGAGAGACTATGATCTTTGTTTGAGGGTCTTTTGCTAAAGTATCCCTACTTTCGAGGGACATGACCAATTATCCGAAGGAAACAAGAGGCCGTTACCCTAGAGGTGTAAGTGTGCACGTTTGTTAAATTCAGTTATTTATCTTAGTATTTGAGGGTTTTCTAACATTTGTCTTTGTCTTTCCATACAAACCCTATTAGCATACATCTAACAGTTATATATACATGTGTTGTACCCCAAAATTTGCCATCGTACTTTTCCACCAAGAAATCACAGCCTCGGGCGTTTCCTGATTTTTCAGATTGGCGTAAGAATCAGTCAAACAGACTTTTCTTATCAGTCAGACAAATTAGGGTTTTCATTGATTTTAATGCAGTTCATGCAGATTGCTAAGGTTTATTTGAGTTTGGATCAGGTTTTTATCAGGCGAGCGCTTCTTTGGCATTTAACCAAGAACTAGGGTTTATGCGCTTATTTCTCAGAAAGAATTAATCCTACAAGTCTTTTCAGTTTACTCTGAGATTTGGATTGAGGCATTTGAATCAAGAACTTGCAGTATTTTGTTTAATCAGTAAAGGCTAAGGCATTTGATTTGAGATGAGATAAAAGCTGAGGTACTTAAATTGAGAATCTGCAGTGTCTGATTTGATCAGTAAAAAGATAAATATTTGGATATTGGTTTGATTAACTGTGCATTGTTTAATTGGAGCGCCATGTTTATTATTGATTCAGTGGTAAGACCACAGTGTTTATTAACTATTTTTCTAAGTCAGAATAATTGAATACTTCCAGTTATTTTAATTTAAGAAATTCAAATAATTAAATGGACAGTAAATTGAAAGAGGAATTAACTGATAAAAAAAGATGTTTATTCACTTTGAATTGTTTTTTACAGATATTATTTAAATACTGTTAAATTTATTTACAGTTATTTATTAATATTATTACAAATAATTAAAATTGAAATAAAACTATGTCCTAAATTTCCTAAGTCTTCAAAATCTTCATCTTCTACTGCTACTCCTCTCCATTGTCTTTACCTGCAAAAACAAAGAAAAGAAAGAGAAGTCAATTGCAGTCAAAATAATTAAGAGCAGACAGATAAAAAAGGGACTCATCATTAAAAGCAGCTAGCCGGAATCAATTTTCCCTCTCCGCAAATCACGAGATTTCTCCCGGTTCACAAAGAGGGATGAAAAATGCTTGCAAAAATAAAGTATGAAAATGCACAAAAGTTACATACTGCATAAATCCAAAATTCCCAAACCAAGGATAAAAGGCAAACTGAATAAGCAAACTAAAACTGTCCAGAATTGCAACACATGCATAACCAAGGTCACAATTTCAAACTAAGCCAAAAGCTGTCAAAAACTGTCCAAAGTTATAGAAGGATCTCAAGATAGCAAGAAGTACAAATGCTGTCAATAAAGTATGCAGGAAAGAAGGAAGTATGCAGTGTAAAACAACTATTGCAAGCAAACTCTTCAAAAGTCATCATTTTCCTAGGCCAGCTACCTTTTCAGAACATAGTACATGATAAGCAATATAATATGCTTTAATATGTGAGAGAGAGAGAGAAGAGAAAAAAAAGGAGGCTTACAGGCTTTAGGCAGGAAGATATAAAACAATGATACCAACACAGTACCATAGGAGGCAGAGATAACACAAGAAAAAGAAGATAACAAAACTGTAACATTAGAACACAAACTGCCTCCACCAGCTTGAAGCCTAAGCTCCAAACCTTACAAAAGCCAGGAACCTGCATTAATCTCCAAGATCAAAACATTCAAAGCTTCCAAACCTGTAAACTCCAACCAAACCTCAAACTGTCAAGCCTTAAACACTCAACCTGCTGAAACCAAACAAAACCATCAAGCCTCCAAGCCTCAAGCAAAAACCTGCCTGAAGCCTTTCAACCTGTAAAGCTTTCAACCAACCCAAAAAAGCTATACAAAACAACTTGTCAAACCAGAACATCAAACAACCAAACCTCACACTGTCAAGCCTTAAACACTTAACCTGCCAAGCCTTAAACCAGCATAAACCAATAAAAGTCTAAAACCCTGTCAAACAATTGAAACTGAAGCAACCAAAGCCCTCAGAACTGTGATTCATCACTGGGCAAAAATCATCAAAGCATCTCAGCAAGCCCACAGTGGAAGAGGAAAAAGAGCATACAAGAATACAAAGCAACATATTCAGAATCATACTAATATCATCAATATTCAGAACCCAAGCATATTCAGGGCAAACATATCATCATCAATTAATCTCAGGGCAAACCATGAGCTAGGCAACAGAAGCAAGCCAACAAGAAGAGGAGGGAAAGGCAACTCAAGCACAACATACCAAATATCCAAGCGTACGAGGCAACAGAAGCAATCAAAAGGGAAGAGGAAAAGAAAGTTATAAGGTTTTCAAACATCATCATTGAACCAACAATCTAAAAGGCAAATACGAGTACCAGAACTTCCAAGCTAGCTCAGCACCACTACCTTCTCCGTCCGGCCACCCTAGGCGCCTCCTCCAGCTCTCTCCTCCATTTTCAAAAGACAACAAAGGTATAACTTTTCTACTTATTTTTTCCTTCACACCTCACATAACAATGATAATATTCAGAGATTAGATTTTATCAAGGAGTAAAAAACGTGTACGAACTGGAAACCCTAAAAACATAAGCATTGAGATCATTACCTTGCAAACGTCGCTGCTTGCGTGACCATGGGGAATGGAGAGAGGGAACGGCGCCTGGCAACGAGGACGGAGGGGCGTCAGTAAGCCATGTCCGGTTTGAGAAGACGAAGAGGATAGAAACGAAGTGAAGACGAAGAACGGCGCGCCTTTGTATTCAACAAACCCTAATTGCTCTTTCTGAAACACAATAACTGCAACCCTAAAACATTTGTGAAACAAATTGGGCCTTGCCCCTGTCATTTGCCTTAGCCCATTCAAGAAGCCAGCGCGTACACCCCCTCCTGGCGCCTCACCTCCCTTTTACTTGTTCTATTTGCTTTGCTTGGGCCTTAAACCCCCTTAAAGCCCATTCATTTCCTTCTTTTAACATCTTTTTTTTACTTACCATTTCATTTTTATTTTTATAATTTAAACTAATACATTTTCTTTATTTTGTCAAATAAAACAATACTTCATTTTATACTAAAAATTGTCTTTTATTTTGTTATATTAAAAAGAAAACATAAATATTAGATTGAATTAATAGATTAAAAACTCTCTTTAATAAATCTTTTCATACAAATTTTACTATTTGTTTCTTTTTATTTTTATTACATTTTAAAACATAAAACCTTAATTTTTCTTAAAACATTTTCCTTTCTGTTTTAACTTTTGTATATAAATACATAAAAATTAGAATTACTTAAAACACCTTTTCTTTTATTTTATTAAAACTTGTTTTGTACATAAAGACAAAAATACAAGAATACAAAAACAAAATAAATAGACAATACTTAATTATTTCATTAAGTTAACATTTCTCACCTTGTAAATAAATCACATACACAGTTACAATACACAAATACATTGGTACATTTTACATTGCCTTTATTCTTACATTGATACATTTACAATATACATATACATTTGCTTTATTCTTATATATGGCTATACATTATATTTTACATTTGCGATCGCAATTCGATTTGGTTGTAATTATATTTGGACACTACCCTCCTATTAAGTCTCATCCCCATTTGTAAATAATTGTAACCCCACTCCCTGATAGTTATTTGTAATAGCGTAGACTTTAAATTCCCGCAATTTATCGCTTTCAAATATACCATGGTTAGACCTAGGGTTTGTATGTACATAAAATCAAACACTAGATAACCTAATACAAGACAAATACATGAAATCAATACACAATCACACTTGCACCCCTAGGGTAATCCCGCTTGTTGCCTTCCAAAATGGGCCATGTTTGCATGTTGAGTATCTTTGGCAAAACAATTCAAATGATCATAAGTCCCTCGATGACGCTTTCGAAAGTTGCCTAAACGGAATGATCATAGTCCCTTCAATCAAATTGCCAAAGACACTTGGCACCATTGCATTCATGGTCCACACGATGACCCGCGCCTGTCCCGTTAATATCCTAACGCAAGATTGTCCACCAAATACAATGGTGGAACAAAATTGTCAAAAGGGTTAAAACATGAGAAAAACCTTTGAGTACAATAGGGGTAGACAACTCTTAGTTACTTGATCCAACTTGCAAAAAAACTTGCCTACTTTTCAAACCACACTCCACAAACACTTTCAAAACAAACTTTCAAAAACATTTGAAACATCTTTTCGAAAAGATACACACCTTTGTAAAACACTCAAACACGAGTCATTACAATGGTTTCCTAAGACAAGGCATCTTCTTCAAAAACATTTTCAAAAACACACACACCACAATTTCAAGCAATTGAAAATCAAAGGCAGGTGATCTAAACTAAGTAACTAAGAGCCCATGGATAACCATAGATGAAAAGGGTTCTAATACCTTCCCTTTTCATAATCTACCCCCCGAACCCACGAAACATATCAAAAGGTTTTTCCTGTGCTTTTTAACCTTTCCTTTAGGTTAAAATAAAAAGTCGGTGGCGACTCTTGCTAAACCGAACAAGTGCGAATACAAATGGAAAACTCAAGTCAGTTCTCCCACCGTATCACAGAACTGGCGACTCTGCTGGGGAGTTACTTAAAAGTGGGGTTACCTTGGGGTTTAGATCACCTTTACTTTCATGCTTTGATTGCCTTGATTGCTTTACTTTTTTGGGTCCTTGTTTCGGTTTGTTGTAAATCCTACACCCGGATTTGGGGCACCTTTTTAGGTAAATAGCAAAAAACTGTGAGGGAATTGTGCGGGGTATACCGACATGGTTGAAGCAGTAAGCTATGTTAGTGTGACATATTTGTGAGTACCGGTAACCCTTGGGTTCAATCAAGGAGAGTACGGGGCCGCTGAGTGATATCGTGAAGCACTAACGAACTCTTAGAACCTTAATTGACCATCCTATCCTTTTTAGGGGTAGTGAGATGACCGACTTTGGTGCAGTCCGAAGTTGGTAGATACTCGATACTACACTCATTGAGGGTTGTTTTCTTGGAATATTTTGGTCGCCAGTTAAGTGGCTAAACCGAAACAATGAACACAGAAAACAATCCAATGATATTGAGCTCCTTAGAACCCGGTTTCTATTTTTAGGACAGGATGAGCCAACTAACTTCAAGAGGGTACTTACCTACAAACCCCATGCAAGCCTAAACCTAAGGACTTGTTTGTTTGTGTGAATATGATTGCCTGTATATACACTCATTTGCTTTTGCATACATGTACATAACATCATAACATCATACCATAGCATTTTCAATAACCATCTCAAGGATCTCGAGGGTTCTTTTGATGCAGGGTTATGTTAAACCAGACGTCTACCAAGGGGCAAGAGGTTTTCTCCTCTAAACAAATACCATCAAAGATCAAGTGCAACAACTTGAATCAGGGGCTATGACCCACTTGACATGGTGAGCTTGATTCTATTGGAAAGACATCCACCGACATAAAGTTCTCCAATCAAAGATCAAGTACAACAACTTGAATCAGGGGCTATGACCCACTTGACATGGTGAGCTTGATTCTCGTGGAAAGACATCCACCGACACAAAGTTCTCCAATCAAAGATCAAGTACAACAACTTGAATCAGGGGCTATGACCCACTTGACATGGTGAGCTTGATTCTCGTGGAAAGACATCCACCGGTGCAAAGGTCTCCAATTGAAGACCGAAGTTCAACCTCTAGCATTCTATTGTGTTTACCCCAAGAGATCCTTGAAAGCATGCATCCACATATCATGCATTGCATCTTGACAGTTTTTCCTTTTTCAGGTTTCCTTACTCTCATACTGTTTATTTCAGTAAGAGATGGCTCTAGAGAGGACTGTCAAGGATATCCAGGACCAGACTGCTCAGCTGCAGGAAATGTTCTTGAACCTGTCCTTGGGGCAAGAAGAAATGAAAGCTCTCCTCACAAAGGGTTTGGTCCAGGGGAATTCAAACAATGCCAGGAGCGATCAGTTGGAAGCACTGCAGTTTGAGCTGACAACAATGAGGATCCAAATGACAGGGCAACTGGTGGGCCAGATGACTCTCATCCAGGACTTGGCTCAAAGACAAGAGGAACTCAGAGTTCTCGTCAACCAACTGCTTCGGAACAACCAACTGGGGCAAACATCTGAGGTTGAAGAGCAAGTCACCACTCAACCCCCTTCCAGACAAGAAGACAAGGGGAAGGCTCCTCTGCTTGCTTCAGGGTCACAACCCCACCAGCGTCAACAGGGTAATCGGCATAATCAAAATACGTCGGGAAGACAGTTCACGGAGACTGACATACCGTCATCTCTGATACTGGAGCGTTTGTTGGAAGTCAATCTGACTGCTTTGAGGGATCCTATTCGGAAGCCCAATACCTCCGCTCCTAACTATCATCCCGGTGCATTTTGTGTATACCACTCCTATAGCCCGGGGCATGATACCGACGACTATTGGGCCTTGGAGAACAAGATTCAAGATATGATTGACATTGGAGTGCTGAGGTTCATGCCAGACGGCGAGATGAAAATCTTCCGTTAAGGAGTTCTCCACCTGAAGTGACAAAGCTCAAACTGAAAGACATTTGCTTCATTTGAATTTTCAAAGTTGTAATTTCTTTTGTTTTCAAACAATTAACTGTTGATGTTAAACTCTGTTTCATTAATGCATCGCATATGTTTGTCTTGAATTCATCCATTCGTTTTCACTACTCTTATGCTTTCTTTATGATATTTAACTCTTGATAAAAGGCTACGAGCCTTTAGAGGGAAGATGACGAAACAATACCATAATCTCATACAGTATGCTTTTGAACAGACCTTGCTGATGATGTACAGGCATTTCTTTCAATTCCCAAACACTGGAGTTATAAGGAAGATAATCCCTAGTCAACCCCTTCGAGCCAAAGAAGTAGGAGTTTTCTGTTCTAAACAAATCGAAACCTTTGATATAAACCTGGGGCAGGGTAGTATCTCAGTTAATTCAAATGAAAATGCGCATTGAAGTCGCAAACTCTCAGTTCGTAATACAGCGAACGACGACAAAGAAAAGCATTCCCTTGGAATCAAAAGACAGTGATAGTCCCTATCACATAGGCAGTCATTACCTCTCAAAAGAGAAAAGCCCACCAAGCCAAAACCTGTAAAGGAGGCTTAAGAAAGCCGGGGCATCCCACTGACTGTAATCTCGAAAACGGGAACAGTCAGGAAAAAGTTAGGGATAACAAATCAAAATCAAGATAGAGAGGTCATTACAAACCCTCAACAACATGAAAAATGTTGCAAAAGAAAATGGAGATGATGACTGTCTCCCAAATTCAATTGGTGAACCATCACCCAAAAAGCCGTTCCAAACTCAAACAGAGTGCGACACATAATTAATTGAGCTTAGGGTTGAAGAACATCACGAAGAGCGGGTGGGTACAAATATACTTTGAGCCTTTATCCTTTGTTTCTTGAACCGTGAACCAAGCCACGTTACAACCCTTCAAAAGTCCTAATTGAAGCATGGGTTAGTTCGAAAGCATACTGTTACAAAAGGTATCCTGACTCCTGTAAGGCTTTGCTCTAAAATATTATGTTGACTTGTCTTATAAAAAGTTTTCTGCTAAAAAACGCTTTTTTCAAAACTTCGAGACAAACATAAACTTTGCATTGCTTGAATATCACTGTTCGCATTTGGCTATTTGTTTGACAGCAAAGAAATTCATACAACGAATGTTCGGAGGAACGAAAACTCTCAGTGAGTAAAATCACTTCAAAAGGATGACACTTCCAACGACAAGTCTCCTATCAACAAGGGGCATGACATGTCACCATCCAATTAACCCGGGGCAGTCCAGTCAAGGTTTCAATAGATCTTTCAAAGTTCAGTTAACCTGGGACAGTCCAGTCAAGATTTCAACAAAATCTCTCAACTTGCAGAGTTAACTTGGGGCAAGTCTCCTTCATCACCACTTGGGGCATTCGAATATCAAAAAGTGTCCAAGGATTCCTTCATCACCTGCTAGGAAATTAAAACCATCAACAGAATAGCGACCAATTCTAGATTCAACACCTGTATCTAGCCAGGGCATATCTGTGAGTGATTGATTGTAGATTCGATACCTGTATCTAGCCAGGGCATATCTGCATGAAGAGTTTAGAGATTCGATTCCTGTATCCAGCCAGGGCACGTCTGTAAGCAACCTTTTGAAGTTCCGGATTCGATTCCTGTATCTAGCCAGGGCATATCTGTGAGCGTCTGATTGTGGATTAACACCTGTAACAAGCCAGGAAAATATCTGTGGACGGCTGATTTTGGATTAACACCTGTAACAAGCCAAGAAATCATCTACATGAAGAGATTGAAGATCAACACCTATAACAAGCCAGGGAACCATCTTTCTTTCTCAGGTCAGAGATCAACACCTGTAACAAGACATGCCAATATCTCCTTGACCAACCTTTCTTAAGTTCCAGATAAATACCTGTAACAAGCCAGGAAAATATCTGTGGACGACTGATTGTGGATCAACACCTGTAACAAGCCAGGAAATTATCTACATAAAGAGTCTCCTTCATCATCACTTAGGGCATTCGAATGTCAAAAGTGTTCAACAATTCCTTCATCACCTGTTGGAAGATGCAGTTTTACACGGACTCATCATGAAGCAACCCTACACAGGTTCCTTCTCAAAAACCAGATGTAGTTTTACACGGACTCATCATCAGGAAACCCTACACAGGTTCCTTCTCAAAAACCAGATGCAGTTTTACACGGACTCATCATCAGGAAACCCTACACCGGTTCCTTCTCAAAACTCAAAAGTTTCTCGACTTCCCCAACCAGAGAACCTTCCAGAAGCTAACTCCCCTCAGAGTCAAGTTTCAAAATCCCCAGTGGAGCCAAAATTGTCAATCCCCAGTGGAGCTAAAACTTCCAACTATCAATCCCCAAGCAGAATGAAAACTCTCGTTCTCAGCACCTCACAGAATATTCGAATATTCTCCAGTGAAGATCCCCTCAAGACAAGAATCCCCAGTAGATTGGCATACAACCCAAGCTCCGGTTTCCCCAACAACGGTCCCAGGATTTCTCATTTTTAACAATCAAAAGATTCTTGCCTTCCCCTGCAGCAGTCAAGAATTCACTTTCCCCTCAGCAGTCAAGATTCTTTTATCCCTAGCGGAGTTCATCAAATTCCCCAACATAACTTATCAGTGGAATCCCCAGCGGAGTTCTCATCAAAACATCAGCCCAGGATTCAACAAGTGCCCGACATTCGTCAAGGATTTATTTTCCTAGACAAAAACACATTCTTATACATTCATCACATTATCATACACCATGACGCATGCATATACGCATCATATCACACAATCTCATTTATTCTTGAAAACATCATGACCTCATGCATTTCATACATCATGACATTGCATACAACTGATGTCTTGCCTTTTCAGGAAAAAGGTCAATCCAAAGATGATTACTATCAACTGTCACAATTCCAGATTCGATTCCTGTATCTAGCCAGGGCATATCTGTGAGTAACTGATTGCGGATTCGACACCTGTATCTAGCCAGGGCATGTCTGCATGAAGAGTTTAGAGATTCGATTCCTGTATCCAGCCAGGGCATATCTGTAGACGACCAATTCCAGATTCGATTCCTGTATCTAGCCAGGGCATATCTGTGAGTGATTGATTGTAGATTCGATACATGTATCTAGCCAGGGCATGTCTGCATGAAGGGTTTAAAGATTCGATTCCTGTATCCAGCCAGGCATATCTATAGACGACTAATTCCAGATTCGATACCTGTATCCAGCCAGGGCATATCTGCATGAAGAGATTTAAGATCAACACCTGTAACGGGCCAGGAAACTATCTTTCTTTCTCAAAGTACGCAAGTTCTCCCTAAGGAATCTCTTACGCGATCGACACATAATTCCAAATGGAATCTATAAGCCCATTCCCGACAAAGTTCCGTCACACCTCCCGATGGCATCTGTAAGCCCATATCCACAACTATCCATTACACTTCCAAATGGCATATTTAAGCCCATTTCCATATGGCATCTCTAAGCCCATCCCCCGACCAGATTCTGTCACATCTCCAGATGGCATCTTTAAGCCCATCACCAAATGGCATCTGTAAGCCCATTCCCTCTACCATCACATCACCGAGTGCAAATTTTAGGGCACTCTAGTGTCCAATCTCCTTTTACCTTCGAGTCGCGAAAGGCAAACTTGCCAATCTAACTCTTCAGGTTCAAGAAGATTGAACAGGGGCAACTGTTGTACCCCAAAACTTGCCCTCGTATTTTTCCACTAAGAAATCACAGCCTCAGGCGTTTCCTGATTTTTCAGATTGGCGTAAGAATCAGTCAAACAGACTTTTCTTATCAGTCAGACAAAATTAGGGTTTTCATTGATTTTAAAGCAGTTCAGGCAGATTGCTAAGGTTTGTTTGTGTTTGGCTCAGGTTTTGATCAGGCGAGCGCTTCTTTGACATTTAACCAAGAACTAGGGTTTATGCGCTTATTTCTCAGAAAGAATTAATCCTACAGTTCTTTTCAGTTTACTCTGAGATTTGGATTGAGGCATTTGAATCAAGAACTTGCAGTATTTTGTTTAATCAGTAAAGGCTAAGGCATTTGATTTGAGATGAGATAAAAGCTGAAGTACTTAAATTGAGAATCTGCAGTGTCTGATTTGATCAGTAAAAAGATAAATATCTGGATATTGATTTGATTAATTGTGCATTGTTTAATTGGAGCGCCAGGTTTATTATTGATTCAGTGGTAAGACCACAGTGTTTATTAATTATTTTTATAAGTCAGAATAATTGGATACTTCCAGTTATTTTAATTTAAGAAATTCAAATAATTAAATGGACAGTAAATTGAAAGAGGAATTAACTGATAAAAAAGATGTTTATTCACTTTGAATTGTTTGTTACAGATATTATTTAAATACTGTTAAATTTATTTACAGTTATTTATTAATATTATTACAAATAATTAAAATTGAAATAAAACTATGTCCAAAATTTCCTAAGTCTTCAAAATCTTCATCTTCTACTGCTACTCCTCTCCATTGTCTTTACCTGCAAAAACAAAGAAAAGAAAGAGAAGTCAATTGCAGTCAAAATGATTAAGAGCTGACAGATAAAAAAGGGACTCATCATTAAAAGCAGCTGGCCGGAATCAGTTTGCCCTCTCCGCAAATCACGAGATTTCTCCCGGTTCACAAAGAGGGATGAAAAATGCTTGCAAAAATAAAGTATGAAAATGCACAAAAGTTACATACTGCATAAATCCAAAATTCCCAAACCAAGGATAAAAGGCAAACTGAATAAGCAAACTAAAACTGTCCAGAATTGCAACACATGCCTAACCAAGGTCACAATTTCAAACTAAGCCAAAAGCTGTCAAAAACTGTCCAAAGATATAGAAGGATCTCAAGATAGCAAGAAGTACAAAATGTTGTCAATAAAGTATGCAGGAAAGAAGGAAGTATGCAGTGTAAAACAACTATTGCAAGCAAACTCTTCAAAAGTCGTCATTTTCCTAGGCCAGCTACCTTTTCAGAACATAGTACATGATAAGCAATATAATATGCTTTAATCTATGAGAGAGAGAAGAGAGAAAAAAAGGAGGCTTACAGGCTTTAGGAAGGAAGATATAAAACAATGATACCAACACAGTACCATAGGAGGCAGAGATAACACAAGAAAAAGAAGATAACAAAACTGTAACATTAGAACACAAACTGCCTCCACCAGCTTGAAGCCTAAGCTCCAAACCTTACAAAAGCCAGGAACCTGCATTAATCTCCAAGATCAAAACATTTAAAGCTTCCAAACCTGTAAACTCCAACCAAACCTCAAACTGTCAAGCCTTAAACACTCAACCTGCTGAAACCAAACAGAACCATCAAGCCTCCAAGCCTCAAGAAAAAACCTGCCTGAAGCCTTTCAACCTGTAAAGCTTTCAACCAACCCAAAAAAGCTATACCAAACAACCTGTCAAACCAGAACATCAAACAACCAAACCTCAAACTGTCAAGCCTTAAACACTTAACCTGCCAAGCCTAAAACCAGCATAAACCAATAAAAGTCTAAAACCCTGTCAAACAATCGAAACTGAAGCAACCAAAGCCCTCAGAACTGTGCTTCATCACTGGGCAAAAATCATCAAAGCATCTCAGCAAGCCCACAGTGGAAGAGGAAAAAGAGCATACAAGCATACAAAGCAACATATTCAGAATCATACTAATATCATCAATATTCAGAACCCAAGCTTATTCAGGGCAAACATATCATCATCAATTAATATCAGGGAAAACCATGAGCTAGGCAACAGAAGCAAGCCAACAAGAAGAGGAGGGAAAGGCAACTCAAGCACAACATACCAAATATCCAAGCGTACGAGGCAACAAAAGCAATCAAAAGGGAAGAGGAAAAGAAAGTTATAAGGCTCTCAAACATCATCATTGAACCAACAATCTAAAAGGAAAATACGAGTACCAGAACTTCCAAGCTAGCTCAGCACCACTACCTTCTCCGTCCGGCCAGCCTAGGCGCCTCCTCCAGCTCTCTCCTCCATTTTCAAATAACAACAAAGGTATAACTTTTCTACTTCTTTTTTCCTTCACACCTCACATAACAATGATAATATTCAGAGATCAGATTTTATCAAGGAGTAAAAAACGTGTACGAACTGGAAACCCTAAAAACATAAGCATTGAGATCGTTACCTTGCAAACGTCGCCGCTTGCGTGACCATGGGGAATGGAGAGAGGGAACGGCGCCTGGAAACGAGGACAGAGGGGCGTCAGTAAGCCATGTCCTGTTTGAGAAGACGAAGAGGATAGAAACGAAGTGAAGACGAAGAACGGCGCGCCTCTGTATTCAACAAACCCTAATTCCTCTTTCTGAAACACAATAACTGCAACCCTAAAACATTTGTGAAACAAATTGGGCCTTGCCCCTGTCATTTGCCTTAGCCCATTCAAGAAGCCAGCGCGTACACCCCCCCTCCTGGCGCCTCACCTCCCTTTTACTTGTTCTATTTGCTTTGCTTGGGCCTTAAACCCCCTTAAAGCCCATCCATTTCCTTCTTTTAACATCTTTTTTTTACTTACCATTTCATTTTTCTTTTTATAATTTAAACTAATACATTTTCTTTATTTTGTCAAATAAAACAATACTTCATTTTATACTAAAAATTGTCTTTTATTTTGTTATATTAAAAAGAACACATAAATATTAGATTGAATTAATAGATTAAAAACTCTCTTTAATAAATCTTTTCATACAAATTTTACTATTTGTTTCTTTTTATTTTTATTACATTTTAAAACATAAAACCTTAATTTTTCTTAAAACATTTTCCTTTCTTTTTTTAACTTTTGTATATAAATACATAAAAATTAGAATTACTTAAAACACCTTTTCTTTTATTTTATTAAAACTTGTTTTGTTTTGTACATAAAGACAAAAATACAAGAATACAAAAACAAAATAAATAGAAAATACTTAATTATTTCATTAAGTTAAAATTTCTCACCTTCTAAATAAATCACATACACATTTACAATACACAAATACATTGCTACATTTTACATTGCCTTTATTCTTACATTGATACATTTACAATATACATATACATTTGCTTTATTCTTATATATGGCTATACATTATATTTTACATTTGCGATCGCAATTCGATTTGGTTGTAATTATATTTGGACACTACCCTCCTATTAAGTCTCATCCCCATTTGTAAATAATTGTACCCCCACTCCCGGATACTTATTTGTAATAGCGTAGACTTTAAATTCCCGCAATTTATCGCTTTCAAATATACCATGGTTAGACCTAGGGTTTGTATGTACATAAAATCAAACGCTAGATAACCTAATACAAGAAAAATACATGAAATCAATACACAATCACACTTGCACCCCTAGGGTAATCCCGCTTGTTGCCTTCCAAAATGGGCCATGTTTGCATGTTGAGTATCTTTGGCAAAACAATTCAAATGATCATAAGTCCCTCGATGACGCTTTCGAAAGTTGCCTAAACGGAATGATCATAGTCCCTTCAAGCAAATTGCCAAAGACACTTGGCACCATTGCATTCATGGTCCACACGATGACCCACGCCTGTCCCGTTAACATCCTAACGCAAGATTGTCCACCAAATACAATGGTGGAACAAAATTGTTAAAAGGGTTAAAACATGAGAAAAACCTTTGAGTACAATAGGGGTAGACAACTCTTAGTTACTTGATCCAACTTGCAAAAACACTTGCCTACTTTTCAAACCACACTCCACAAACACTTTCAAAACAAACTTTCAAAAACATTTGAAACATCTTTTCGAAAAGATACACACCTTTGTAAAACACTCAAGCACGAGTCATTACAATGGTTGCCTAAGACAAGGCATCTTCTTCAAAAACATTTTCAAAAACACACACACCACAATTTCAAGCAATTGAAAATCAAAGGCAAGTGATCTAAACCAAGTAACTAAGAGCCCATGGATAACCATGGATGAAAAGGGTGCTAATACCTTCCCTTTTCATAATCTACCCCCCGAACCCACGAAACATCTCAAAAGGTTTTTCCTATGCTTTTTAACCATTCCTTTAGGATAAAATAAAAAGTCGGTGGCAACTCTTGCTAAACCGAACAAGTGCGAATACAAATGCAAAACTCAAGTCAGTTCTCCCACCGTATCACAACATGTATATAAAATATATGTGTGAAAAGTAAAGCCCTATGACTATTACATGGCTTCGGGGCAGTTACATATTTAATAAAACCTTGCGAGAAATTAAAACTAAGCTATTACATTATTTGTACATCCTATACAATTTGTCTAAGTAAATAAATGGCAAAAATAAACAAAAATGTTAGAAAGATTATTTTTAAAGTCCTAAAATCTAAAATATTATAAATTAAGTTTTTTGTGTATTTTTGGTTTGATTTTTTATGTTAATAATAATTTAAAAAACCTAATGTCTAATTTTTAATTACAAATTAATTAATTAAAACAAACCTAAATATAATTAATTAAATTAATTGATAAAAAAGACTAAACCTAATTTTTTTTATTTTATAAGTTTTTTTTCCTGATTTTTTATTGGATTAAAAAAAGTTAGTGGAAAATTAATTAAGAAAGAAAATAGAAAAAGGGTTGAAAAACAAGCATGAAAAAAAGTTGCAGGCGCTGGGACTTGAACCCGTGCCCTTCCCTTTACCAGACTTCCTCCTTGCCAACTGAGCTATGTTGTTTATCTATTACTGGAATGCAAACATATTATTATATAATAAAACAATTCCTTTAATTTGAATTAAAAAAAACAAGTCAGCGCAACTGGGGCCCTGTTATTAAGAGAGAGCCAATCATGATGCTTCATTATGCCACGCCAGCAGTCAAAGACACGTAACCCTTGACTCACCGGAGAAACTCCGGAGCCCTAGCTCTGGTCATCTTCTCCGACCACCTTCTTCACCAAAACATGTTAAAACCTGCAAAATCAAACATTAATGGGATCCTACCCCCTAATTCGATGGCTACGAATCCAATTGCATGGTTCTTTTGGCCTGAAACAACCTGTAAACGGAGTTAAGAAGAAAATGAAAAAAGTATGGTGAATGATGGAAGGCATCCATTCTCACGTCCAAGATCATATATAAGGGCTCCAACCTGTTCTAAACGACCATACTAATCTATCGGAGCACACAAAAACAATTAAGAATGCATAAATTAATAGATTTAAAGTTTCAAAAACCTTACCCAAATGGTGTGATAGAGAGAGAGAGAGAGAGAGTTTGGGCATGATATGGATCGTTTCTGGGCTTTGGGAGATTCATGGGAACCTCAGGAGTATGAATGGATCACTATTTTGGACTGTAACCACCTAAAAATTGAAAGATCACTTTGCCCTAATCTTTGAATTTTTTTGATATTTTTGAAACTGTTTTTTAGAAGCAGCCCTCGTGTCCTTTGTTCACCGATGATGCCCTCTATTTATAAGCATCATATTAGGTCCAAAAAAATGGATGGAAATCATGATGAATCAAGTAGATGATTTCTTTCCAAAACATTTTGAAAACCTTCCATAATTTGAAGATATCTTTCCTTCTATGCTTCACACGGTTTTGCATGGTTGGCAAGGAGTTATTGGGCTTTCGACTTGATCCAAATGAAGACAAACCATGCCTTGGCCCATCACCTGATATTTCATTTGATTTATTTTAAAAAATATTTGAATAAAATTTAAAATAAATAAAATAAAAAAATCATGGCCATGCATTAATGGACTTAAAGGTCCTCTAACATGTTATAAACATGTTTAAACCTCAAAAGTTAGGCCCATTAGTCCAACAGTTCCAAATTGCTCATTAGATGCTTCCTATAACTTTCATGTTGGTCATTTTTCATTTGAAGTCTTTATCATCTTGTAAATTGCTTTGACAACAAATGTCTTTTTGTTGACTTTCAAAATGACCTATAATGTTTTGGCTCATATCTCTCAAATTAAGCATTTATGGCCTTGAGCTTAGAGAGACAAAGTTGTAGAGAATTGAATTTCCACTAAAATGGGCTTTGGTTGAGAATTTTTTGATGAAGTGTGTGAAAGTTATGCTTGGTCAAAGTTCAATTGACTTCTCCTAAAGAAAACCCTAATTTAGTAAAAAAAATTGATGAATCTTTGGGTTTTCTTGATGAATCATGATCAACCCTATATCAATGATTAATGTGAGTTCAAAAGTTTATTTTTACCAAAAATCTTGAAGTTTGACTGTACGTTGACCATAGTTGACTTTTTGTCCAATACAGTTGATTTTCACTTATCTAAGCAATTGACTGAGCAAATTTGTGATGTAAGGCTTGAAACTTGACATGAGGAATCTTTGAAGCATATGAGGAACCATGCAACTCACTTTATGCATTATAAGCTCAATTTTCTTTGAGAAAACCAAAACCCTAATTGTAGGCTAACTACTTAGGAGGAGGGTTTGTCTGACCAAATCCTTGAGTAGTCTTGAGTAATTGAGAATCCTAGGAGCATGAGAAGACATATTGAATAAATTTTTCTTAAAAAATGGGAGGGAAAATTTTTTGGTACAACAACTATCCTTGTTAAATCTTCTTAAACCTGAAGAATTAGATTGGCATGTCCTCCATTCGTGATCTGAAGGTGGAAGAGGATTGAACACTTAAGTGCCAAGAAATTTGCACTAGTCGGTACACGAAGTAACGTTATTGGTTAATAGTATTGCTTGAATGGGCTTTAAAGATACCATTCTGAAAGTTGATAGAGTTTCGTTGGAGATGGGCTTATAGACGCCATCCAAAGTAACTAGCAGATGTACCGAGGAGTATCATAATGAAATCTATGTCTCGATTTTATCTGAGGGAAATGCTTTTCAGAATGAATCTTTGAAGGAAATGCTCATCAGAATTCAATCTATGAAGGAAATCATTTGGTCATGCAGATAGTGGCCCCGTCCTGTTTCAGAATTGATCTACAATATGTTTTTCATTGGTAAACCCGTCCTGTTTCAGGAATTCATACCGCCGGGTCATATAGATAGCTGCCCCGTCCTATTTTGGGAATTAATTTGCAACCTATTTTTTTGTTGGTAAACCCGTCTTGTTTCGGGAATTCATACTTCCTGGTCATATAGATAGTTTCCCCATCCTGTTTCGGGAATTAATTTACGACCTATTTTTTTGTTGGTAAACTCATCCTGTTTCGGGAATTCATACTGCCTGGTCATATAGATAGTTTCCCCGTCCTATTTTAGGAATTAATCTCTGACCTATTTGAAAATTGCTGATGATATTCGTCTATTTGCGAGCTTTACCTGAAAAGACAAAATTAACTTTATATAATGTAATGATGTATGTAATGCATTGTGTAATGATTCCCTTAAAATAAATGATAATGTTATATGCGTTTCGGTATGCATATGCTATGATGTATTGTGAAATGACGTATGGATGCAATATGTAATTGAAGCGTATCGGTAGCTCCTTGTAACAATGTCTAGTTGGGGAAATAAATCCTTGACTATTGATGGGGATAAAGAAAGTGATTCTTCAATTCTCCTGGGAATAATTTTTCTAGGGATTCCCGCTTTCTGTTTGAGGATACTCCGTTGAGGATCTTCGACTTCTACTCAAGGATAGAGGCATTCAAGGAGAGTCGATTGTTTGCCGTTCTTTTTGTTAAAGGATTTGATTCTTATGTACCCTGACTGAGGATAAAAAGAGATGGATATTCCTCTTGTGTGCTACCGTAGCAACTCTTTTGGGGATATCAACTTTTATTAAACCCTACTGGAGAAGAGAATTTTGTTAGGGATTTATGGTGTTGGAGTAATAAACTCTGCTAGGGAATTAAATTCCTCTAAAATGTGTCAAGGAAATAAACTCTGATGGGGATTGGAATTTTATAGGTTGCGATGAGGAAGTCTCCACTGTATGCTGGGGAAATGATCAAACTTTCTTATCTGCTAGGGGACCTATTAGAGATGACGATCAGGTCAAGTAATCCATTAGGGGTATGGAGGTGAACTGCTGGAAGATGCCCCAATTTCTGCTCGAGGGCATATTAGACTTGCTGGGGAATATATCTTTGTTGAGAATGACCTTGTGAAGATAGCTCTGTAGAGATAGTTTCATGGAGATCGCTCTGTGGGGATTTCTGAATGACTTAAACATTATCCCAACTTCTAGAGTCTTTGATAAATGCTATTCCTTTTTTTTATGCAAATATTTGTAAATGGTGATCATATTCAAATGCATATGTTCATTCAAAGTAACCATCGAATGTATTCGCAAAAAAAATAGAGGAAGTCAAAACAAATAGTTTTGAATTTTGAAATAGACTGAGTTGTACTGATTTTGAAAGTTTTCCTATGAACAAGCAGTTTTATACAAGGAGACAAAAATCCTAGTAAGAGGAGGTTCTGAAATTGAAAAAATACAAAGTGATAAACAATAAAAACAGCTATATGGAAATGATCCCATCGAGTTTCAACTCTGCAATTGCCTTTATGTCTTCAAACATCTCATCAGTTGCCATCGGAAGAAGATGACTAGATTGATCTGTACCATTTGATCTTGACATTTATAACAAAGCTTGTTGTAAGTATATGATCTAACGGAGCATAGTCATACGCTTTGATCCCTAACTTTTGCCTGGATCGCCCTTTCCTGTTTTTAGTCCACCGGGATACCCTTTTTTTCCCAAGCGGCCTTTTCAGGTTTTTGACTAGTCGGGTGTACAATATATATATATATATATATATATATATATCCCTAATTTTTTCCCGAACCCTTTTGGTTCGACGGGATGCCCTTATTTTTGCCTAGGCCTGTCAACCTAGTGGGTCTCTTTTATGCGTAGTATTTTTTGACTATGTACGCGTTCACAGGGTGCGGAAAATATTCACCGTCCATGGTGTTAAGTATCATAGCACCTACAGAAAATATCTTTTTGGTTATAAATGGCCATTCGTATGTGGGAGTCCATTTTCCCCTGGGATCACCTTGTGGTAGGATGATGCGCTTTATTACTAAATCACCAGCCTGGTACACCTGATTTCTGACTTTCTTGTTAAAGGCCTTGATCAGGTGTTTCTGGTACATCTAACCATGACAAACATTTGCAAGCCTTTTTTCGTCAATCAAATTTATCTGGTCCAACCTAGTCTGAATCCACTCGTCTTCATCTAAACCTGCATCTTTCATAATACTTAGGGAAGGAATCTGGACTTTGACAGGTAAAATAACCTCCATATCATCGACAAGAGAGAACTGGGTTGTCCGAGTTGATGTATGTACTGAAGTGCGATAACCATGAAGAGAAAATGGTAACATCTCATGCCAGTCTTTGTATGTCATTGTCATCTTCTGCAAAATCTTCTTAATATTTTTATTGACGAATTCCACTGCGCCATTCATCTTTGGTCGATATAGAGAAGAATTATGGTATTTAATCTTGAACTGCATGCAGAGTTCCGTGATCATGGTATTGTTAAGATTGGTACCATTATCTGTGATGATCCTTTCAGGTATGCCATACTGACATATGAGGTTATGCTTGATGAACTGAGCCACAACATTCTTGGTAATGGAGGAAAATGAGGTTGCTTCAACCCACTTCGTGAAATAATCAATAGAGGCCAGGATAAAAAGATGCCCACTGGAAACAGTAGGCTTAATCTCTCTAATCATATCAATGCCCCACATTGCAAATGGCCAAGGATTAGTCAAGACATTCAGAGGAACTAGAGGCACATGTACTTTGTCAGCATAAATCTGGAATTTGTGACAAGGTCGACTAATAATAACCTGCTCTTAGAATTTTCTTAGCCATCGTATGCCCACTGGAGTGAGTATCAAAGACTCTTTCGTGCATATCTTCCATAATCTTCTCGGCGTCCTTCTTATCTACAGAAGCAAAGTCGAATCATGGTTGCGCTTGTACAAGATTCGGTTACTCAAAAAGATCTTGGTAGAGAACCTCCATAGAAATTTCTTATCATTAATAGATGCTCCTTCAAGATACTCTTGAGTCTCGAGGTATCTTTTTACTTCAAGGTACCAAGGCTTTTCCTCTACTCCATCAGTATCAACTTTGTAGTAATGTGCCAGTTCGTCTAGCCTCTTAATAGTAATTTGAGGATCTTCATTGTCCCATCTAACTTTAAACATAGATGACATGGTAGCCAATTCATCTACCAATTGATTCTCTTCTCGTGGAATGTGTTCAAAAGTGATTTCTTCGATGTACGGAATTAATGTTAACACATGCTCCCGATAAGGGATGAGATTCAGATGCTTCGTATCCCATTCTCCCTTAATCTGACTAATTACTAGGGATGAGTCCCCATATACATTCAAGAATTTAATTCTCATATCGATAGAGACCTTGATACCCATGATGAATGTTTCGTATTCAACCATGTTATTGGTACAGTCAAAACATAATCTAGTGGTGAAGGTCGTATGGCAACCCTTGGAAGAGACAATCACATCACCAATTCCATTACCAAGTGCGTTGGAAGCTCCACCAAAAACAGTCTATTATGATTCTGGTTCAGGTCCTTCATACGGTCCAAGTTCTCCATAATCAGTAACTAACATAATATTCTCATACGCGAACTCAAAATTCATAGACTGATGGTCATCTACAGCCTGATGAGCCAAATGGTCTTCCAGTACACTTCCTTTGATTGCCTTCTGAGTAGTGTACTGAATGTCGTATTCTGTCAAGACCATTTTCCATCTTGATATTCTTCTGGAGAGAGCAGGCTTCTCAAATATGTATTTTATTGGATCCATCTTAGAGATCAACAAAGTTGTATGAGTCAACATATACTATCTTAGTCGGCAAGCAGCCCATGCTAAAGCACAACAAGTTTTTTCGAGCAGTGAGTAATTTGTTTCACATTCGGTAAACTTTTTGCTAAGGTAGTATATTGCATGCTCTTTTCGACCAGACTTGTCATGTTGCCCCACTACACACCCCATTGAGTTCTCTAACACTTTTAGGTACATGATCAGAGGTCTTCCTTCAACCGGTGGCATCAGAATTGGAGGTTCCTGAAGATATTCTTTAATTTTGTTGAAGGCTATCGGAAAATCATCATTCCACTTCACTACTTGATCTTTCTTTAGTAACTTCAACATCGGCTCATAAGTAGCAGTCAAATTGGAAATAAATCTGGCAATGTAGTTCAATCGTCCCAGGAAACCTATGACTTCCTTCTCACAATGGGGAGCTGGAATTTCTTGAATAACTTTAACCTTGGCAGGATCAACCTCAATACCTTTACCAATGACGACGAAACCTAGGAGTTTACCGGATCTTACCCCAAAGGTGCACTTATTTGGATTTAGCCTTGACTTGTACTTCTTCAATCTCTCAAATAGTTTGTGTCGGTGGTCAATGTGTTCTCCTTCAGTCTGGGATCTGGCTACCATGTCATCAACGTAAAACTCTATCTCGTGATAGATCATGTCATGGAACAAAGCTACCATAGCGCGCTGATACGTTGAATCGACGTTCTTCAAACCGAAAGGCATAACTTTGTAGCAGAAAATTCCCCACTGTGTGACAAAAGTAGTCTTCTCCATGTCTTTAGGTACCATCTTGATTTTATTATAATCGGAGAAACTATCCATGAAGGAAAATACTTTGTGCTGAGCGATGTTGTCAACCAGAACATCGATATGTGGAAGCGAAAAGTCATATTTGGGGCTCTCCCTATTCAAATCCATGTAATCTGTACACATACGCACCGTACCATCTTTCTTAGGTACTGACACCATATTTGCCACCCACTGAGGATAAGACGTAATAGCTAAGAAACCTGCATTGAGTTTTTTCATAACCTCAGCCTTGATCTTTTCAGACATCTCGGGACGCATATGACGAACCTTATACTTTATAGGGGGATAACCTTCCTTCATCAGTAGACGATGAACCATAATATCAGTATCAAGCCCCTGCATGTCTTCGAACGACCAAGCAAATATCTCAACATAGTCACACAACATTTGAATTAATCTCTTTTTGACACTGTCTTCTAGGTTGTCACCTATCTTGATTTCTTTCTTGTCCTCTTCATTACCCAAGTGCACAACCTTGTCTGGCTCTTCATGCAGTCGTATGACTCTTTCTTCTTGCATTAACAGCCTAGCAAGCTCTCCAGGTATTTCATAATCTTCCTCACGTTCATCCTCGACTTGGTAGATCAGATTTTCGAAGTCATAATTGGAAATAACAGAATTTTTAACAATGGAATCTAGGGTGGATATGGATCTTCAATTTGTTGCGGGTGTGTGTGTAAGAACACATAGTTATTTTGAAAGTAATAAAGTAAAAGAAAGACAAAGGGCACAAAATTTTAATGAAAACATCCAATGATTTATTAAATTAAAATATGTGGATGAAAGATGACAACCCTAACAAATGGACCGTTGTTCCCTGGGTAAGGCATAAGGCTTAAAGTCGTTGTTCAAATTACATATCAAAAAAGTTGAAAGAAAACAGAAAATAGCATTTACTCCTGACTAAAGGTGATTGGTATAAAGTCTTTAGCCTTCCAATTGTTGAGTCCATCGCTGGTAGTGGGGAAGATCCACCTGTCTATATCGTAGTCGCTATCAGCATCTTCCATAATGTTAACTCTATTGTTGATGCGAAATGATGGTCTCCCAGCACGAGCATGACGAACATCCCTCTGATCCTCTGAGGTGAAACCCAAGCCAAAATTTTCAAATTTGTAAGTAATTTCGGGAATTTGACCCCAAACAGTGCAACCACCTTCTTTGACCACATCCCTAGCGTCTTTCCGAGAAGCCATTTTTGATGGGGTCTTGGGAACAACAGGAGCATCTTTATCAACCGAGGTAGTATGAGAAACAACTTAAAGGTCTGGTAAGGAGTCTCAACGAATTCTCCATCCATCTCGACATGCTTTAAAGAGTTCAAATGGCTCGCCATAAATTCTTCTTCACCATAAACTGTAATGATGTTTCCTTTCACGGGATACTTCAACTTCTGGTGTAAGGTAAAAGTAACAGCACCTGCCCCATGAATCCAAGGGCGTCCAAGCAAACAAGAATAGGCTGGATGAATGTCCATCACATAGAAGGTAGAGTCGAAGACCTAATAACCCAATTTTATTGGAAAATCAACCTCCCTATGCACCATTCTCTTTGAACCATCAAAGGCTCTTACCACAATATTACTGGGTTTTAGCACAACTCATTCACAATCAAGCTTGTATAGAGCAGCCTTCGGCAATACATTCAATGAGGAACCTGTGTCCACCAACACATGATCTAAGGTGGTTCCCCTACACTCAATAGAGACATACAGGGCCTTGTTATGGTTCCTTCCTGGGGGAGTTAAGTCAGCATCAGAAAAATCTAGCCCATTGTCAACTGTCAGGCTAGAAACACAATTTTCAAACTAATCGGCAGAGGTTTCCTGTGGTACATGAGCAGATTTCAAAAACTTTACCAAAGCATGGTGTTGTACCCCAAAATTTTCCCTCTCATTTCATCAACATTTCTCATCACAAGACTCTCGGAACTCAAGATCAAGCTAGGGTTGCTCTGCTCAAGACACCTCCTTGCACTGTTGACCTAAATTAGGGTTTGAGTTTGCACAGGGATGTTTTGACCTACAATGCCCAAAGTGAATTTCATACTTCATGTTGAACTCACAAGTTTTCCATACCAAGTTTCAAGCCTTGATTCAAATTTTTGCCCAGTCAATTGGACAGTTGACCTAGAAATCAGTTGTATTGGGGAAAAAGTCAACTGTGGCCAATTGACAGTCAAACCTCATGAAATTTGACCCACATCAACATAATGAACTCATATGAACCATTTTATCAAGTTTGGATCACAATTCCACAAGAAATTTGATCAGATCACCAAAAGGGCAAAATGGTCATTTTTAGGGTTTTGACTGTACAAGGGCAATTTTTGACTGTTTGACCTAGCCAATGGCAAATTAAGTTCAACCATGGACACAAGGACTTAATGACATTGTCTTGACCCACTCAACAAGTTCAAAAGATCTCAAATGCATAGGATTGACAGATGAATTTTTCAGTCAACTAATCAAAATTTGACTATATATTGAAAAGTCAAACTTTGACTTTTTGGTCAAAATCAAGTGCCAAGGGTCATTTTTCATCAAGACATGTAAAATTATGAAACTTGTTCATCAAGAAACCCAAAAATACAAATTAGGGTTTAAAATGGAAAAATTTCATAACTTAGAAATTTTCTAAGTTATGAAATTTTCTTATTTTTTTCCTAACTTTACCCCACATTTTCACCAAGATACAAATGGATTCAAACAAAACTTATAACATGAAAGTTGTAGTCCATAACAAAGTCTACAACTTTGATTCACAAAGTTTTCTCAAAAGAAGCTTGTACCTCAAGTTATGATTTTTGGAACAAGGGTACCTAAAACTTTTAACTTAGAGACATTTTGCCCTAGTTTAGGCAGGATTTTGACCCATCTTCTTGGCCATTTTTCACATAGTTCCACTTGGAGTTTCAAGTTGCATTTCAAAGATGGATTATAGTACATGTTTCAATATTTCCAAATTGTCCAAGAACTCCTCAAACACCTTTGTGGTTAGGGAGAATCGAATGCTTGAAGTTGGCAAAAACTTACTTTGATCCATGGCCAATACATGTTCATACAAGTTTCATTTTCAAACCAACATGCTTTCTACTTGTTTTCAGGCCTCTAAACCATTTAACACTCCATAATTTAATGCAAATCCATTGAGCTAATGCATTGTCTTGGTCATTAGGGTATTGTACACAAGTTTAATCCCTAAATGGTAAAAGGCATATTTCCATTTTTGCAAAAGATTGCTTTATGTCAAACCACTAATCCTTGAGCATAGAGCCAAATCTCTTGCAGCAAAACAAATCCACTAATTAGAGGGGCCAAGAGGGTGGTATGCAGGGTGATAAGATGGCCTGTACAAGCCTGTAACCTCACTTCCACTTTCTTGCTTCAAAAAGAAGAAACTTGTCAAACACAAGGCATCTCACATATCTGATAAAACTAACTCAAGCAAAGACTTCAAACAAGTTTCATACACTCTTGCAAGTCAGAAGCACGAGCCTTTCACCCCTAAAGCATCCTCATACTCCAAAACCACTTTTTCTTGCAAAACAGGGCCAATTCTGCAAATCACAAGCCACCATCAAATTCCGTCGTGCGTTTTGTCCAAAACTACTTCAAACACATTCCAATCAACACACCTGAGCTATCCAGACCATTCACAAGTTGATGTAACTCCATTAACACACATTGCCATTTTTGTTTGGAAGCTTTGCGGGTTGAGTTCTGTAGCACGATTCAGGCCACTTCAAAACAAACTAAGCATTGGGAAAGGTTCAGTGGACATCAGGCAAGCTCAAAAGAACCTCAAGCACCATTGAAAGTTGCTACATTGTCCAGCTCGAACTCAACTAAAACAGGTATTTCATGAACTTCTATCTCTCTATTTAGGAATAGTTAGACTTAGGTTTGTGAATGAAAGATGTTGTATTCATAGACCTGAAACCATACATGTGCTTAGTTTCCATTTATATTAATCGTGCTAGGAGAATTTCATTCATGAATTTTCTGAAAAAACTAGGTTAGAAATTAGGGCCAGAGAAATTCTCTCTGTTCTTTGAGATTTAGCTTAAGTTTCTTATATGGTTAGATTCGTTGTTTGATGCTCTACAAGTTTTATGTTTTGAGTTTTGTCAAAAAAGCACTGAATTAGGAGATACAAGTTTGTGTGGAAAACGCGCGTTTTTTCAAAGTCTGGAGGAAGAAGATGAAGTTATTGGGTTGGGCTGGCTTGTTTTGCTTCTAACACTTTCTTTTTCAGTTTCACACCCCCCTGGCCCATTTCTTGTATATTTATCATTTTTGCATTTTTATTTCATTTATGACTTTGATATTTTATTTTCTAACATAAAAAATATTTAAAAAATATTTTTATAAATTTTTATATTTATTTGGTATTTATTTCAATTATTTCAAACATAAAAATGTTTAAATACTTTATAATATTTTGTTTAAACTTAAAAATAATGTAAAAAAATACTTTTATTTTCATTTATTATTTTTATTCACATTTGAAAATATTTTCTTGAAATATATACATTTTTGTAAATAATTTATTTTATTTTTCACACACTTAATATATATATATATATATATATATATATATATATATATATATATATATATATATATATATATATATATATATATATATATATATATATATATATATATATATATATATATATATATATATATATATATATATATATATATATATATATATATATATATATATATATATATATATATATATATATATATATATATATATATATATATATATATATATATATATATATATATATATATATATATATATATATATATATATATATATATATTTTATTAAATAATTAGAATAAAAAAAACACAAAAATAATACGTTTTTATTTTTATTATTATTCTATACTAAAAACATTTTTTTATGATATATTCTTATTTTCGTATATATTAATATATTGTGTATATAAATAATACAATTTTTGTTTTCTTTAAAGAGAATTAGGGCAAACCCTAAAAATAATTAAATTTTTTTTTTATTTTCATTTCTTTCCTTTGAAAATATTTTACATACATAAAAAACCTTTTTGCATAATACATTTTATCTCATATTTATTTATTGTATAGTATACATTTAAATATTATACCTTACAAATTCAATTTGGTTGTAATAATTTAGGGTTTAATTTCTTATCAAATAATCCCCAATTCAAATTTGTACCCCCTCCCTATATCATGTTGTAATAGTGTAGAATTTAAATTCTCGCACCTTTAAATTCTTTCAATTATGCCATGATTAGACTTAGGGTTTGTATGCAAAATCAAAACCAAAAGTAGTTTGACCTAATCAAAGACAAAAATGCATGAAAAAAACAAACACAATGCACACTTGCACCCCTAGGGTTACAATCCACTTGTTGCCTTCAAAAATGGGTCATGGTATGCATGTCAAGTGCTTTGGCAAAACAAAAACAAAACAAAAGATCTTAGTCCCTCGATGACGCTATCTGAGTTGCCTAAACCAAAATGATCAAGTCCCTCAAGAAAATTGCCAAAAATACTTGACAATATTGCTATCATGGTCTATACGATGACCCGCGCCTGTCTCGTTTAACATCCTAACACAAGGTTGCTCACCAAATACAATGGTGAAGCAACACTGTTAAAAGGGTTAAAAACATAAGAAAGATCTTTGAGTAAGATAGGGTAGATAACTCTTAGTTACTTGATCAAAAGCTTGCAAAAACATCCTTGCTATCTTCAAAACACACTTCACAACACAATTTCAAAACTCTACTTTCAAACATTGAAAACTTTCCAAAAGACAAAAACACCTTTGTATACATTCAAAAAAGAATCATTACAAAGGTTGCCACAACGATGGCCTCTTTTCAAAACATCTTTCAAAATCACACATAAAGCACCATTTCAAACAGTTGAAGAGAACCATTTAAAACAATTGAAAAGTAAAGCAAGTGATCTAAATAAGTAACTAAGAGCCCATGGATAACCATGGATAGAAAGGGTGCTAATACCTTCCCTTTCTATAATCTACTCCCCGAACCCAAGAAAACATCTCAAAGGTCTTTCCTGTGCTTTTTAACCTTTCCTTATGATAAAATAAGAAGTCGGTGGCGACTCTTGCTAAACCGAAACATTTGCGAACACAAACGCAAAATCCCAAGTCAGTTCTTCCACCGTGTCACAAAATTGGTGACTCTGCTAGGGAGATACTTTAAAAGTGGAGTAACCTTAGGGCTTAGATCACCCTTGGCATGATTATATTGTTTGCTTTGATTGCTTTACATTTGGTTCTCTTGTTTGGGCTTGAAATCCTCTACCCGGATTTGGGAAACATTCGTAGGTAAATAGAAATACGTTGTGGAAACTGTGTGGGGTATACCGACATCGTTGAAGCAATATCTATATTAGTGTGACATATTTGTGAGTATCGGTAGCCTTTGAGTCAATCAAAGAGAATACGGGGCCTCTGAGTGATGTCATAAAGCACTAATGAACTCTTAGAACCTTAATTGACCATCTTGGCCTTTTTAGGGGTAGTGAGATGACCGGCTTTGGTGCAGTCCGAAGTTGGTAGATACTCGATACTACACTCATTGAGGGTTGTTTTCTTGGAAAAGTTTGGTCGCTAGTTAAGTGGCTAAACCAAAACAATGAACATAGAAAACAATCCAGTGATATTGAGCTCCTTAGAACTCGGTTACTATTTATAGGACAGGTTTGAGCAAACTAAACTCAAGAGGGTACTTACCTATGAAACCTCATGCAAGCCTGAAACTAGGGTTTTGTGTGACTTGTTTGTACATATGCTTGTGCATACATCATGAACATCATAAAGCATCATATGCATCCACTAACCATTTCAAGGATTTGGATCTTCATCTTTGTTCTTGTTTTATAGGTCATGGAATCTCTTTGCAGGAAAACAATTCAAGTCAACCTTGTGAGAATCCCTCCTCAACTCAAGGAGTTCACTTCCAGGATTCCAGAGAATTCTCTCTTCAATGAAAGACATGGTAGACTTCTCAACTTGGTCAATTCCAACATTGAAGAAGACATGGTGAAAGTTCTCTTCCAGTTATTTGACCCCCTACACCACTGTTTCACATTTCCTGATTACCAACTAGTACCTACTTTGGAGGAATTTTCTCAACTCCTGAGAATTCCTATTCTTCATCAACTACCCTACAACGGTACGGAAAAAGAACCAAAGCCTGAAGATGTTGCTCAAGCATTACACTTGCAACCATCTGACATCAAGGGACATTGGGAAACCAGAAGTGATGTCAGGGGTTTCTTGGCAAAGTTTCTGTTTGAGAAGGCACAAGACTGCTGGAATTCTCTTGGTATACAAGCCTTTGAAGAGATTGTGGCACTCCTTATCTATGGATTGGTCCTGTTCCCAAACCCTGATCAACTTATAGATGTGAAAGCTATCAAGATTTTCATATCTCGGAATCCTGTACCTACATTGCTTGGGGACATCCTACACTCATTTTACACACGGACAATTAGGAAAATAGGTGTTCTCATGTGTTGTACTCCTCTCCTAGCAAGGTGGTTTATTTCTCACCTTCCATAATCAGTTTTGAAGAATGAGCAGGGTTTAAGGTGGTCACAACGGTTGATGACCCTCACACATTCTGATGTACATTGGTGTTCTCGATCCAGAGAAAATGTCATCATCATTGATCGTTGTGGGGAATTCCCTAATGTCCCACTACTTGGCATTAGGGGAGGCATTACCTACAACCCCTGTTTAGCTCTAAGACAATTTGGATATGCTCGGAGGGATGGCCCTCATGACATGCTGATTCCTGACTTAATTTTTGACTTCGACAACGATGTGCAAGGACTTCGACAAAGGTTCATCAGAGCTTGGAGGATGCCAAACAAAGTGGATAGTAAGACACTAGGGCACAAGAATTCCATCCCCCTTGAGCCTTATCTCAAGTGGGTACGAACCCGCGCCCAAAATATTATGATGACATATCCTCACATTCTCCCCTTGATCAAAGAGCCTGTTATGGAAGGAGAGGTTCCATACACCCTCCTACATCCTGACATGCCAACATCATGGGAAGAAATGCAAAAGAGTTGGATCCAACTCAAGGAAGAAAGAAATACTTTTGAAGCCAGCTTCTATGCCAGTGAGAAGAAGGTTTTGGAGCTTACCCGCCGACTTCATGAGGAGGAAACTCTCCACACTTACATCGCACCAAAGAAGATGCGCAATGTCTTTTTACTTTAAGAATTTTGTAATATTTTGCCCATGGGGCACTTATGTACTAACAATTTCTTCTTAATATGATAGGTGTTCTTTTTTGTTTGCAACAAATTTGAATTTCTGAATCCTTGAATGCATTACATGAATAACATACCATTCATCATATGCATAAATAGGTCTTCACACCAGTTTTCCTTATCTTTCTGCTGTTTATTTCAGCAAGATGGATTTGGAGCAGACGGTTAAGGATCTGCAAGCACAGAATTCTCAATTCTAGCAACTCTTCATGACCTTAGCAAAGGGTCAAGAGGACCTTAAAGCACTGTTGGAGAAAAATAAAGAGAAAAATAAGAACAGACCCAGAGTAGCCACTTTTGGAAGAAGGTTTGAAAGAAATGCTAGAAAAGTTCGCGAGTTCCCCTCAACGTCTGATGAAGGGGCTGGTAAAGGAAAAGGAGCCGCGGTACCTTCTGAATCTGAAGTTGAAGAGGAAGAAGAGGAAGAAGACGAAGACTACTCCGAACAGCAATATCCCCCGGCGGATGATAAATATAAGAATCTTGAGGATAGATTGGCAGCCATAGAGTTTCAAAGGGTACCTAGTTTAGATTTTGAAGAACTAGGGATGGTCGTTGGGATCGTCATTCCTCCCAAGTTTAAAGTTCCAACATTTTCTAAGTATGACGGTATGTCCTGCCCAAAGATGCATCTGAGATCGTATGTCAGAAAGATCCAACCCCACTCATCTGATAAAGACCTCTGGGTACACTTTTTCCAAGACAGTTTATCAGGCACACAATTGGATTGGTTCTATCAACTCGAGAGATCAGAGGTTTATAATTGGGAAGACTTAGCTGCTGCTTTTTACCGTCAATACCAATACAATGTTGATTTGGCGCCCACTCGTACTCAGCTACAAAGTATGGGGATGGCTTCCAATGAAGGATTTAAAGAGTATGCCCAGAAGTGGCGTGATCTGGCTGGAAGGGTGCAGCCACCATTGTCGGATAGAGAGATAGTTGACATGTTTCTGGGGACCCTGTCTGGCCCTTTCTTCAATCATTTAATTGGGAGTTCCTCCGCAGGATTTACTGAACTAATTTTGACCGAAGAAAGGGTCGAAGCCGGTATTAAAAGTGGAAAGATTCAGAAAGATGCATCCACGGCCACCGCTGTCAAGAAGGCCTTCCCAGCTAAGAAGGAAGCCTCTGATGTTTATTCTCAGAAAAGTCAGGGAAGAACCGAGCGCCGGCCAACTGTAGGGGATGTGATGATTCAAAACTCTTCAAATGATCAACCTCGCGACAATCAGTCAAGACCTAATCAACAACAAGTAGAAAGTCCACAACAACAGTTCACCCGAATCAACATGACGCCAACTCAAGTACTCCCTCATTTGTTAAAACTGAATCTTACCAGTTTGAAGGAAGCGCCAAAGAACCCTAATACCTCCTCTCCATACTACCACTTCAATGCCAAGTGTGCTTACCACTCTGACAGTGTTGGGCATGATACAAATAATTGTTGGGCGCTTAAGAACAAAATCCAAGATCTGATTGATGCCAAGGAAGTAGAATTTGATGCTCCTGAGAAGCCCAACGTGATATCTGCTCCGATGCCCAAGCACGGTCATAATGTTCATGCCGTTATGGAAGACCTTCATGTTATTGATGTTGCTGACCTTTTGACTCTGTTACTAGTGATTAAAGAGAACTTGATGAGAGCCGGGATATTCCCAGACTGCGGAAAAGACTGCTACTTTTGTTTAAGCATACAAGCTGACTGCCCAATGTTGAAATCAGGTGTCCAACGCCTAATGGATACCCAAGAGATACTCTTCCAAAAAACCCCTGTTGATACCTTCACTCCTGTTACTCCTGCTACTTTTGTTACTTCAACCAACGATATTGGAATCATAACCATATCTGACAATCTTCCCAAGGCTTGCAAAAGGCCTATCAAGATTACACCTGATCCTGAATTTGTACCTTTAAAAATCACCATGTCGGGGCCTGTCCCGTATCAATCTAGCAAGACGATACCATGGAACTATGGAGGAGAAATCTTCTATCATGGTATCAAACAGATTGAAGCAGTCCAAGAGAATTATGTAAAGGCAACCCCTGATATAGGGAACATTGCGGGTACAAGCAAGATAACCCGCAGCGGTCAGATCTTTTCTCCGGAGATTGCTCCCCCCCGAGCAGTTTTCGGACCCTCGAAAGCTTTTGTACCTGTTAGGCCGTCCGTGCAAGACCCGATAATTGAAGAATTGGATACTCCTGAAGTAAGACCATCTGTTGATATACCGATATGGGTAAGGGGATACTAGAAGTTCCTGTCAGAACGAAGGCTCATGTTGTGGTTATCCCCGAAACCACCCAGAAAGAAATGGATGAAATCTTGAAAATAATCAGAAAGAGTGACTACGACGTCGTGGAACAGCTAGGGCAGACCCCTTCTAAAATTTCAATGTTATATCTTATACTCTACTCTGAGGCCCATGCTAAGGCCCTGATCAAATTTTTGAAGGCGACACACGTACCCCAAGAAACTTCGGCTGACCAGTTTCAGGAGTGTGTGGCCAACCTTACTGTTGATAATGGTCTGGGCTTTTCAGATGCTGATCTGACTCCCAAGGGAAGGAAACACAATGACGCGCTACACGTCTCAGTTGAATGCAGGGGAACCACCCTCGCCCATGTCTTAGTTGATACTGGTTCTTCCTTGAATGTGCTGCCGAAGAAAGCGTTAGACCGTTTAGACTGCGAAGGACTTACCCTCAAACCTAGTAACATCGTTGTTAGGGCTTTTGATGGGTCCAAAAGAATGGTTCATGGGGAGGTTAATATTCTTATCAAAGTAGGCACAGAAGTTTTCAACTCCACCTTTTACGTGTTGGACATCCGTCCGTCATATTCGTGTTTGTTAGGAAGACCGTGGATCCATTATGCCGGAGCAGTTACCTCCTATTTGCACCAAATGCTAAAATATCCTGTTAAGGGTAAGATTATAACCTTGCACGGCGAGGAAGAGTACATGATAAGTCATCTCAATTCCTTCCTCTATGTGGAATTGGATGGCGAGTTCATCGAAACGCCTTTCCAGAATTTTGAGGAAGTTTCTCCTGAGGTAGCAGTTGCGAAGATAATGGTTGAGGTACCTATCATTCCCAAGCATGTGCCTAGGATGGCATCTCTCAAGGATGCAGAGGCGGTGATCAAAGAAGGGAAGAGTACAGTATGGGGGCAATTGCCTGATTTTCCCCATAAGACGGACATATTTGGACTAGGGTTTACAGCTGCAGGACAGAAGGCCATGCGTCGTTCCATGACTGGAGGGCCACCTGTAAGGATCACTTACCGTAGAATTAATGCTATAGAAGATGAAGATGAAGAGGTCCACTTTGAGGATTGGATTTTTCCGACCATCAAAGGGGGTTTAAGCAACTGGGAAGCAAAGGATTTTATTCCCATCACCTTCATCAACCAATAATTTTATCTTTGAACAATTTCTTATTTCGGTCTGTAATAACTAAAACAATTCGTACACTATTTTCACCTCATGCCTTGCCCGGGGCATGTAGGTCTATTTGTAAGGGCTTGATTTTCTTCATTATCATATGCCATGTTTTAATGAATCATTGGACGTCTTCATCTTTAAATTGTTGTGTTCATTTTCTTTCCTTTTGCATTTTGTTTGTTTAAGGATGGCTATCCCTTACACACACCCACACTCACAAATGCAGGTACCCATCCACTCTGGATTCCATGGGTAACTATTCTGCTTCAGTCTTCGATAACTCTGAAGATTTGGTCAATCATGCTGAGTACGAAGTTGACGAAGATTGAGAAGTGCCGGGAGAGTTAGCCAGACTTTTGCAACAAGAAGAGAGGGCTATTCTGCCTCATGAGGAGTTGTTAGAAACCATCAACTTAGGAACAGAGGAAGATAGGAAAAAGGTAAAAGTGGGTGCCAACCTGGAACCAAGTGTAAAAGAGCGCTTAGTGCAGTTGTTGAACGAATATGTTGAGATCTTCGCCTGGTCTTATGAAGACATACCGGGACTAGACACAGATATCGTGGTTCACCGTCTCCCTACAAGAGAAGACTGTCCACCGATCAAGCAAAAGGTCTGCCGAATGAGGCCCGACATGTCTGAGAAGATCAAAGCTGAGGTAATGAAGCAATTCAACGCTGGATTTCTGGATGTTACTTCTTATCCATAATGGGTTGCTAACATTGTGCCTGTGCCTAAGAAGGACGGCAAAGTCAGAATGTGTGTGGACTATCAGGATTTAAACAGGGCTAGCCCCAAGGATGATTTTCCACTGCCACATATCGAAATTTTGGTTGACAATACAGCTCAGCATAAAGTATTTTCTTTCATGGATGGATTCTCAGGCTATAACCAGATCAAAATGGCACCCGAAGACATGGAGAAAACTACTTTTGTCACGCAATGGGGTACCTTCTGCTACAAAGTGATGCCATTCGAACTGAAGAATGCAGGGACAACCTATCAACGCGCCATGGTAGCTTTGTTTCATGATATGATACATCGTGAGATCGAATTTTACGTAGACAACATGATAGCTCGATCACAGACGGAAGAAGAACACCTTGATCATTTGCAGAAGCTGTTTGCTAGGTTGAAGGAGTATAAGCTCAGACTAAACCCAAGCAAGTGCACTTTTGGAGTTAGGTCTGGTAAACTTCTGGGATTTATTGTCAGCAACAAAGGCATTGAGGTTTATCCAGCTAAAGTAAAGGCTATACAAGAAATGCCTGCCCCCCACACTGAAAAGGAGGTTAGAGGATTCTTGGGACGCTTAAACTATATTGCGAGGTTCATCTCTCACCTGACATCTACCTGTAAGCCAATCTTCAAACTGTTGAAGAAAGACCAGGTAGTTGAATGGAATAATGATTGTCAAGTTTCTTTTGATAAGATCAAGGAGTACTTACTAGAACCTCATATTCTGATGCCACCCGTCGAAGGAAGACCGTTAATCATGTATCTGACTGTTTTGGATAACTCAATGGGGTGCGTACTGGGCCAACATGACGAGTCTGGCCGAAAAGAGCATGCCATTTATTACCTTAGCAAAAAGTTTACCGACTGTGAGACTCGCTACTCACTGCTCGAGAAAACTTGCTGCGCTTTGGTATGGGCTGCTCGCCGGCTAAGGCAGTATATGTTGACTCATACCACTTTGCTGATTTCCAAGATGGATCAGATTAAGTATATCTTCGAGAAGCCTGCTTTATCTGGAAGAATCGCTAGATGGAAAATGATCCTGACTGAGTATGACATCCAGTATACTACCCAAAAAGCTATAAAGGGGAGTGTACTAGCTTACCATCTAGCTCATCAAGCCATCGAGGATTACCAATCTATGAGATTCGACTTCCCTGACGAGGACATCATGACATTGGACAACATTGAAGGTAACAGACCGTATGACGGACCTGAACAAGGATCCCGATGGACCCTATACTTTGATGGTGCTTCAAATGCACTTGGCAACGGTATTAGTGCGGTACTCATTTCTCCGGAAGGTTGCCATACACCCTTCACTGCCCGACTTTGCTTCAGCTGTACCAATAACATGGCTGAGTATGGAGCTTGCATCTTTGGTCTCAAGGCTGCTATAGACTTGGGAATCAAATCTTTGGTCGTATTTGGGGACTCGGCTTTAGTTATCAGTCAAGTTAAAGGAGAGTGGGATACCAAACATCCTAATCTTATCCCATACAAAGAACATGTATTGGCATTATTGCCTCATTTCAAGCAGATTACCTTCGAGCATTTCCCGAGAGAAGAAAATCAGCTAGCAGATGCTCTGGCTACAATGTCTTCCATGTTTAAACTCAACTGGGATAACGAGGCTCCCCAAATTACCATCGAGCGAATGGATGAACCGGCGCACTGTCATGAGATTAATACTGAAGAAGTAGTGGAACAACCCTAGTTTCATGAAATCAAAAGGTATTTCCAGACTCGAGAATACCCTGAAGGAGCTTCCGTCAATGACAAAAAGTTCTTAAGGAGATTCGCTGCCAAGTTCTTCCTAAGAAATGGCATCCTTTATAAGCGCAACCATGATTGTGTTCTACTTCGTTGTGTGGACAAGGTTGAAGCAGAGTTGATCATGACCGAAATACATAGTGGCACATTTGGCACCCACTTGAGCGGACATACGATGGCTAAGAAGATTCTAAGGGCATGCTACTACTAGCCTACCATGGAAGCTGATTGTCATCAACATTCCCGCACTTGTCACAAATGCCAAGTCTATGCCGATAAGGTACATATTCCTCCTGTTGCTCTCAACGTTCTGACAGCTCCTTGGCCATTCGCAATGTGGGGCATTGACATGATTAGAGAAATCAAGCCTACGACATCCAATGGACATCGCTTCATCTTGGTGGCTATTGATTACTTCACCAAATGGGTCGAAGCAGCTTCCTTTGCCTCTGTCACAAAGAACGTGGTTGCCCGCTTCATCAAGCAGAACCTCATATGCCGGTATGGTATCCCCGACAGAATCATTACGGACAACGGTATAAATTTGAACAACACTATGATCATCGCTCTATGCGAACAATTCAAGATTTATCATGACAATTCATCTCCCTACCGGCCGAAGATGAATGGTGTTGTTGAAGCCGCAAACAAAAATATCAAAAAGATCATTCAAAAGATGACAGTCACCTACAAGGACTGGCATGAGATGCTACCGTTTGCTCTGCATGGATATCGTACCACGGCACGTACTTCAACAGGGGCAACCCCCTTTTCTTTGGTATATGGCATGGAAGTTCAGATTCCTTCCTTGAGGATTATGAAGGATGCCGGTTTGAGTGAAGACGATTGGATTCAGACCCGGCTTGATCAGCTTAACTTGATCGACGTGAAGCGACTTACTGCTGTTTGTCATGGTCATACGTATCAAAAACGGATGATCAAGGCTTTCAATAAAAAGGTTAGGCGTCAGGTATATCAAGTCGGAGATCTTGTAATCAAGCGGATAATCTTACCACAAAGTGACCCCAGGGGCAAGTGGACTCCTACTTACGAAGGACCATTTGTGATCAAGAGCATCTTTTCTGGTGGGGCAATGATTCTGACCACTATGGACGGCGACGATTTGCCACACCCTGCGAATGCAGACATAGTCAAAAGATACTACGCATAAAACGACCCGACAAGTTGAAAACCCGAAAGGGCGACTTGGGCAAAAATGGGCATCCCGGTGAATCGAAAACCCGAAAGGGCGGTTCAGGCAAAAATTATGGATAAAACAAAAAAAATTGGTACACCCGGCAAGTTGAAAACCCGAAAGGGCGACTTGGGCAAAAAAGGGTTTCCTGGTGGATCGAAAACCCGAAAGGGCGGTCCAGGCAAAAGTTAGTGAATTAAAGCATATGACTATGTCTCGTCAGATCACTTTAAGAACAATCTCTTCACCAACAAGCTCCAAGCTTCTGATCAATCCAATCATATGTAGACGAAGCAACGAATGGACAGATACTCAGAGTTGTGAAGGCTATAGCAGAATGGGAACCCCATGGAATTGTTACACATAGCCATCTTTCTTTTTGCATAAATTTTTTCTCAATTTTTATGGAAACATTCTCTTACTAGGATGTTTGTCTCCTTTGTACAAAGATACTTACAAAAATTAATACAAAGATACTTCAAAGCGCAAAATTTTTCTTTCCTTCTTTTTTTACACTTATGTTTTATTTGAAAACGTCCAATGTTTCGTTAAATAGGCATATGCATTTGAATATAATCATTGCTTACAAATAAAACGAAATTGAGAAAGGATAACTACTGATAGGTTGAAGGTGTAAGAGGATATCTTTGTGCTGTTCCAGGAGAAATCCCCTACAATACATCATTCAGATCCACAACAAAGCTAAAACCTCGGAGTACATGTCCCCAGCGGAGTTAAGCTTCAAGATCCCCGGCGGAGCCAGTGCGCTCTAAACTTGATTCCCCAGCTGAGTTAAGTTTCAAATTTCCCATCAGAGTTCAAACTCTCGATCTCCAGTGGATCCCGAAGACCCTGAAATACCTATCCCTAGTGGAACTAGAATATTCTAAACCTTCTTCCCCAACAAAGTCAAATTTCCAACCACCAACCCCCGGTGGGAACTGTTCAGATTCTCCCAATTTCTCTAGCAGGCTATCTTAAAAATCTGAGAACCAAGCAGATAACAGTTAATTTCTTGGCTTATCCCCAACTAGGATGCTTCCCCAGTAGTTTGGAATATAACCCAAAGCTCCTGATTTCACCGGCCGAGTAAACATTCTCCCCACAAAGTTATCTCCCAGCAAGATCGAAGATTCTTGGTATCATTCCTCCGGCAGAAACCTCCTAGGTCTTAATTCCCCAGTAGAGATTTTCAGAGTTTTCCTTAGTTCCCAGGAAAGTCATGAAGGATCCTCATTCCCCGCAGAAGTTGTCATATAGATACTTTCAGACTTGTAATCTTATCCTCATTCCCAGGACTTCTCCTTCTCGAACAAATAGAGACTTTTAATCCCCAAGTAGTCAACAAGGATTTCTCATCTTCAACAATCAAAGATTCTTTGGAATCCTCAGCATCGGTCAAGGATTTACTTTCTCCAGCAGCAGTCAAAGATTTCATTATCTCCAGCTGTCAAGGATTTATTTTTCCTCAGCAAGACAGCTACTCAGCTTACATGCATAACCATTACATTCATATATCATAAACATTGATGAAATACAGTTCATTGCATCATACATATCATGCAACATAACTTTGTGTTTTAGCTAACATTTTACCCTTTTCAGGATAAGATTAAAAGGCTATCGTTAACAATTATTCAGATACAATATGGATACACCCCAGACACGGTGGTCATTCTATTACTCATTCATAACTTCAAGTCAAAATACAGTAGGGATACACCCCAGACACGACGGTCATTCTACTACTCATTCAGACTTCAGCAATCGGATACAGACTAGATACGCTCCAGACACGGCGACCATTCTATCTCTCATTCAGATTCAATTCTCAACTTAAAGTTCAGGTACGCTCCAAACACGGATGCCATTCTAGCCCTTACATCAGCAGTTTAATTCTCCCCAGTGCAGTCGCCACAAAAGTCATTCTGTCACTTATTCAGATCCCAGTTACAGTACAGATACACTCCAGACACGGAAGTCATTCTACTACTCATACAGATCTCAACTTCAGATACAGTCCAGATACGCTCCAGACACGGTTGCCATTCTGTCACTCATTCGGAATTTATCCCCAGCACACAGTTGCTCCATACACAGATTTTTCTCTGTTACCCATTCACAATACAGATACACTCCAGACACGACAGTCATTCTGATATTCATTCAAAGTCCAAATACAGTTACAGCTCAGATACGCTCCAGACACAAATACCATTTTGATGCTCATTCTTCTAACCTACAACATTGCAATTCAACAAAAATTCTTGGATGGCATCTTTAATCCCATCTCCAGCAAGACTCCACCATCTCCAAATGGCATCTTTAAGCCCATTTCCTCAGCTATATTTTGGCGAGTGCAAATTTACGGGCACTCTAGTGTCCAATCCTCTTTTACCTTCGAGTCGCGAAAGGCAAACTTGCCAATCTAACTCTTCAGGTTCAAGAAGATTGAACAGGGGAAATTGTTGTACCCCAAAATTTGCTCTCTCATTTCATCAACATTTCTCATCACAAGACTCTTGGAACTCAAGATCAAGCTAGGGTTGCTCTGCTCAAGACACCTCATTGCACTGTTGACCTAAATTAGGGTTTGAGTTTTCACAGGGATGTTTTGACCTACAATGCCCAAAGTGACTTTCATACTTCATGTTGAACTCACAAGTTTGTCCATACCAAGTTTCAAGCCTTGATTCAAATTTTTGCCCAGTCAATTGGACAGTTGACCTAGAAATCAGCTGTATTGGGGAAAAAGTCAACTGTGGCCAATTGACAGTCAAACCTCATGAAATTTGACCCACATCAACATAATGAACTCATATGAACCATTTGATCAAGTTTTGATCACAATTCCACAAGAAATTTGATCAGATCACCAAAAGGGCAAAATGGTCATTTTTAGGGTTTTGACTGTACAAGGGCAATTTTTGACTGTTTGACCTAGCCAATGGAAAATCAAGTTTAACCATGGACACAAGGACTCAATGACATTGTCTTGACCCACTCAACAAGTTCAAAAGATCTCAAATGCATAGGATTGACAGATGAATTTTTCAGTCAACTAATCAAAATTTGACTATATACTGAAAAGTCAAACTTTGACTTTTTGGTCAAAATCATGTGCCAAGGGTCATTTTTCATCAAGACATGTCAAATTATGAAACTTGTTCATCAAGAAACCCAAAAATGCAAATTAGGGTTTAAAATGGAAAATTTTCATAACTTTGAAATTTTCTAAGTTATGAAATTTTCTTATTTTTTTCCTAACTTTACCCCACATTTTCACCAAGATGCAAATGGATTCAAACAAAACTTATAACATTAAAGTTGTAGTTCATCACAAAGTCTACAACTTTGATTCACAAAGTTTTCTCAAAAGAAGCTTGTATCTCAAGTTATGAGTTTTGGAACAAGGGTACCTAAAACTTTTAACTTAGAGAAATTTTGCCCTAGTTTAGGCAGGATTTTGACCCATCTTCTTGGCCATTTTTAACATAGTTCGACTTGGAGTTTGAAGTTGCATTTCAAATATGGATTATAGTACATGTTTCAAGCTTTCCAAATTGTCCAAGAACTCCTCAAACACCTTTGTGGTTAGGGAGAATCGAATGCTTGAAGTTGGCAAAAACTCACTTTGATCCATGGTCAATACATGTTCATACAAGTTTCATTTTCAAACCAGCATGCTTTCTACTTGTTTGTAGGCCTCTAAACCATTTCACACTCCATAATTTAATGCAAATCCATTGAGCTAATGCATTGTCTTGGTCATTAGGGTATTGTACACAAGTTTAATCCCTAAATGGTAAAAGGCATATTTCCATTTTTGCAAAAGATTGCTTTATGTCAAACCACTAATCCTTGAGCATAGAGCCAAATCTCTTGCAGCAAAACAAATCCGCTAATTAGAGGGCCAAGATGGTGGTATGCTGGGTGATAAGATGTCCTGTACAGGCCTGTAACCTCACTTCCACTTTCTTGCTTCAAAAAGAAGAAACTTGTCAAACACAAGGCATCTTACATATCTGATAAAACTAACTCAAGCAAAGACTTCAAACAAGTTTCATACACTCTTGCAAGTCAGAAGCACGAGCCTTTCACCCCTAAAGCATCCTCATACTCCAAAACCACTTTTTCTTGCAAAACAGAGCCAGTTCTGCAAATCACAAGCCACCATCAAATTCCGCCGTGCGTTTTGTCCAAAACTACTTCAAACACATTCCAATCAACATACATGAGCTATCCAGACCATTCACAAGTTGCTGTAACTCCATTAACACACATTGCCATTTTTGTTTGGAAGCTTTGCAGGTTGAGTTCAGTAGTACGATTCAGGCCACTTTAAAACAAACTAAGCATTGGGAAAGGTTCAGTGGACATCAGGCAAGCTCAAAAGAACCTCAAGCACCATTGAAAGTTGCTACATTGTCCAACTCGAACTCAACTGAAACAGGTATTTCATGAACTTCTATCTCTCTATTTAGGAATAGTTAGACTTAGGTTTGTGAATGAAAGATGTTGTATTCATAGCCCTGAAACCATACATGTGCTTAGTTTCCATTTATATTAATCGTGCTAGGAGAATTTCATTCATGAATTTTCTGAAAAAATTAGGTTCGAAATTAGGGCCAGAGAAATTCTCTCTGGTCTTTGAGAGTTAGCTTAAGTTTTTTATATGGTTAGATTCATTGTTTGATGCTCTACAAGTTTTATGTTTTGAGTTTTGTCAAAAAAACACTGAATCAAGAGATACAAGTTTGTGTGGAAAACGCGCGTTTTTTCAAAGTTTGGAGGAAGAAGATGAAGTTATTGGGCTGGGCTGGCTTGTTTTGCTTCTAACACTTGCTTTTTCAGTTTCACATCCCCCTGGCCCATTTCTTGTATATTTATCATTTTCACATTTTTATTTCATTTCTGACTTTGATATTTTATTTTCTAACATAAAAGATATTTAAAAAATATTTTTATAAATTTTTATATTTATTTGGTATTTATTTCAATTATTTCAAACATAAAAATGTTTAAATACTTTATAATATTTTGTTTAAACTTAAAAATAATGTAAAAAAATACGTTTATTTTACTTTATTATTTTTATTCACATTTGAAAATATTTTCTTGAAATATATACATTTTTGTAAATAATTTAGTTTATTTTTCACACACTATATATATAT